>QRFJ01003132.1:56412-73089 GCA_006176705.1 Cocos nucifera | reverse complement strand
AGCATTTTATGAGTTAATAATGATTATTCATGTCTTAAATTTTCAACTCTTGAAAATATGAATTATCATTACCATTAACTCAAAGGATGTATCACAGACACTAAATACACATATGTGATAGAAAATAACCCATTTTATTGATTTATAGTCAAAATTATAATTTTGCCCCTAGAAGTGTATTACAAGTGTCAGCCAATTCTGGCTTCTAGGGCACATATATCTAACAATCTCCCACTTGTCCTAAAGCCAATTGGCTACAAGTCTAAGTCCCATCTTCTCAAGGTGGGCTTCGATCTTCTGCTGGCCCAACGGCTTTGTAAGTGGGTCTGCCACATTATCTGTGGAGTTGACTCTCTTGACCTCGAACGTAACCTTTCTCAAGGTAATCGCGGATGAGGTGGTATCGCCGCTCAATGTGCTTGGATTTCTGGTGAGACCTCGGCTCCTTAGCAAGGGCTATGGCGCCATTGTTGTCGCAGTATAAGAGGAATGGCATCTGATGGCATTACTCCAATTTCTGCAGCAAACTTCTTGTACCAGAATGCTTCCTTTGCAGCCTCTGATGCAGCGATATATTCTGCTTCCATGGTGGAATCTGCTATCACAGTTTGCTTGGAACTCTTCCAGCTGACAGCTCCACCATTGCACACAAACAGACTTCCAGATGTCGACTTTCGATCATCTATATCGGACATGAAATCCGAGTCTGTGTATCCCTGAACTTGGAGTTCTCCATTACCAAAGACCAACATCATATCCTTAGTTCTTCTCAAGTACTTAAGGATACATTTCACAGAAGTCCAGTGTTCTTCACCTGGATTTGACTGATATCTGCTTGTGACACTCACAGCATGGGCTATATCAGGTCGTGTACATAGCATGGCATACATGAGGCTCCCTATTGCAGAAGCATAAGGGATCTTGCTCATGCGTTCTATTTCCTCAGGTGTGCTGGGGCACATCTTCTTGGAAAGATGAATACCATGTCTGAAGGGTATTAATCCCCTCTTAGAGTTTTCCATACTAAACCTCTTTAGTACTTCCTCTATGTACATCTTCTGTGAAAGTCCTAGCATCCTATTCGGTCTATCCCTATAGACCTTAATTCCTAGAATAAAGGATGCTTCACCTAGGTCTTTCATGGAGAATTCCTTGGACAACCACATCTTGACTGATGTCAACATGGGAATATCATTCCCAATAAGGAGGATGTCATCCACGTACAATACGAGGAAGACAACAGCGCTCCCACTGACCTTTTTGAAAACACATGGTTCCTCTTCATTTTTGATGAAACCAAACTTTTTTGATCACATCATTGAAACGAGTGTTCCAGCTCCGAGATGCTTGCTTAAGTCCATATATGGACCTTTGCAGCTTGCAAACCTTGTGATCAGTATCACTGGATGTGAAACCTAGCGGCTGTTCCATATAGATATCTTCCTCAAGATATCCATTTAAGGAATGCCGTTTTCACGTCCATTTGCCATATTTCATAATCGAAATAGGCTGCAACAGCAAGCAATGTGCGGATGGATTTTAGCATAGCTACTGGGAAAAAGGTATCCTGATAGTCAATGCCTTCGCACGTTGACTATAACCTTTTGCCACTAGTCTAGCCTTGAATGTCTCCACATTCCCATCTGCACCAATCTTTCTCTTGAAGATCCATTTACACCCAATAGGTACTATACCTTCTGGTGGATCTACCAAGGTCCAGACTTGGTTTGAGTGCATCGAGTCAATTTCTGACTTCATTGCCTCTAAGCCATTTCTCGGAGTCGATATCTGATATCGCCTCGTTGTAGGTTTTGGGATCATCACCATGAGCACCATTACCTATGAGGAACATTTTCCTCTACTTCCTCTGAAATAATACCTAAGTATCTTTCAGGGGGATGGGAAACTCTTTTCCGATCTACGAGGTGGAGGAGGTAGTGTTCTTATTGGCTCAACCTGATTTGGTTCCACTTGGTCCTTAGCTCGTTCTGCTTGTGAGACTTTCTCATCAAGCTTGAATCTGCTTTCCAATGCCGCTATCTTGAATAAACTATTTTTCAAGAAAGATGGCATGTCGACTCACAATCACATTGTGGTCTTCTGGAATGTAGAAATAGTATCCTAATGACTCTTTAGGATATCCTATGAATCGAGCTCTAAAGGACCTATTGAGAATGCGAGCAGTCTGAAGGACCTGACAGGACCCTTCGACGATCAAGTCAGCTCTTTTGACCAACAAAAATGGAGTGCTTAGAAAAGAACTTAGCAGAGTTTTGCGAAGGAGAAGAAAGCTTATAGAAAATGTATATAGAGGATCCCTTTTTATAGACGGAGCCTATCATAACCGTCCGGTAGTGGGCCGCTCGGAGCCATATGAAATTTATTACGGAGAGAAGTGTCGCTCATAATAGACTGATAATGATAGTCGTAACCGTTCGATAGTGGGATCGGCTATAGCAGACTGATAAATAACAGTCATAACCATCAGGTAGTGGGGTTGCCTATTCGTTAAGATTTAATAGTCGAAGTCCAGAGGAAGCAGGCATTGGTTAATGAAGAACTTTGACATATATCAATTCTAGAGAAGTTCAAACTCCTAAAGAAAATATGGTTAGAGGGGATCATCTGGGAGGAATACTACTTGAAATCTGGAAGTAATCTACTGAAGAAATCCAGGTGAAGTTTGACTGAAGGAGATGTTCGGAAGGAGCTCGGCTCCTGGAGGAATCTGACTAAAGGAGAAGTCTGGAAGGAGTTTGGCTCCTAGAGGAATTCGACTGAAGGAGAGGTCTAAAAGGAGTTCGGCTCCGTAGGAATCTAACTGAAGGAGAAGTTCGAAAGAAGTTCGACTGAAGGACAAGTCTAAAAGAAGTTCGACTCCTGAAGGAATTTGACTGAAGGAGATATCCGAAAGGAGTTCGACTCCTAGAGAAATCCGACTGAGGAAGAAGTTTGAAAAAAGTTTGGCTCCTGAAGAAATTCAACTGAAGAGAAGTCTGGTAGGAGTTCAGCTCCTGGAGGAATTCGATTGAAGGAGAACTCCAGAAGGAGTCTGACTGATGGAGAAGTCCAATCGAAGGAGAAGTCTGTGAGGAATTTATCTCCTGTAGGAATTCGAAAGAAGTTTGACCGCTAGAGGAGTCTGAAAGAGGTTCGACCGTCGGAGGAGTTCGGCTGCTTAAAGAAGTTCGGCTAGGGTTCGATCGCTGGAGGAAGTCCAAAAGGGGTTCGGCCACTGGAGGAGTTCGACTAGTAAAGGAGTTCGATCGGGGTTCAACTGCTGGAGAAAGAATTTTCAATCGAAGCTCTTCCATGATTATGAGTCATATTAGGCTAAGCATCAGACTGAACTTTGGTGGGAGTGGGATTTTCTCCAATAATAATCCCTCCACTCTTGAGATTGAAATTCGAAAGAAGAAAGTACAAAAAGATGACTGTCGAAGTTCTTTTCTGAACTTTACACTCTTGAGGTTGAAGCTCAAGGAAGATCTTATCTCCTACCGGGATTGAAGGAGATCTTATCTCCTATTGAAGCTCGAGAGAAATCTTATCTCCAGCTGAGGTTGAAGGAGATCTTATCTTCTGTTGAAGGGTTGGAGGTCGAAGGAGATCTTATCTCCAGTAGAGATTGAAGAAGATCTTATCTCCTATTGAGGTTGAAGTTGAAGCTCAGGGAAGATCTTATCTTCAGTCGAGGTTGAAGAAGATCCTATCTCCTGTTAAGGTTAATGTTGAAGCTTGGGAGAGATCTTATCTCCAGCCAAAGTTGAAGGAGATCTTATCTCCTGTTGAGGTTGAAGTTGAAACTCGAAGGAGATCTTATCTCCAGTCAAGGTTGAAGAAGATCTTATATCCTATTGAGGTTGAAGTTGAAGTTCGGGAGAGATCTTATCTCCAGTCGAGGTTGAAGGAGATTCTATCTCCAGTTGAGGTTGACGTTGAAGCTCGGAGAAGATCTTATCTCTAGCCGAGGTTGAAGGAGATCTCATCTCTAGCTGAGATTGAAGGAGATCTTATCTCCTGTTGAGGTTGACGTTGAAGCTCGGGGGAGATCTCATCTCCAACCAAGGTTGAAGGAGATTCTATCTCCTATTGAGATTGACATTGAAGCTCGGGGGAGATCTCATCTCCAATCGAGGTTAAAGGAGATCCTATCTCCTATTGAGGTTGACATTGAAGCCCGAGGGAGATCTCATCTCCAGTTGAGGTTGAAGGAGATCCTATCTCCTGTTGAGGTTGACATTGAAGCTCGGAAGAGATCTTATCTCCTATTAAAGGGTTGGAGCTCGAAAAAGAGTTTCGATTCCGGGTTCTCGTGCTTATTGCTTGTTGCAGACGCTAAGCTCATTATGGACGTCGGGCCTATTGTGGACGTCAAACTAGGATCTCTCTTGCAAACCAGGATAAGGTTCTATCTTTCGCATTTGACGTAGTCAGATTATCATGAGAAAATATGTGTTAGGATTCTCCATCGAGCTTCTTTCTTCTCCGCATCTTTGGCCTACGAGGTTCTGACTTTTGCTCCTGTTAGGATGAGGTTCTCCTCCCATTCCTAACAGGCGGCAGGGGCACATTAGGACCATTATCGAAGCCTCTCTTCTCACCTCATCTAAAATGAATGAGACATTTGACTTTGCTCATGTTAGGACGAGGTTCTCCTTCTGTTCCTAATCGGACTATAGGGGCATATTAGGGCCATTGTCAGGGCCTCTCCTCTCATCTTATCTTAAATAACCAGAGGTCTTTGACTTACCCATGTTAGGATGAGGTTCTCATCCTATTCCTAACATGGCCACTTTTGATTGTTTCTTTCCTATCGTCACATAGTTTTTGCATCAAGAAACAATAATGTTGAAATGGAGGAGTTTTACTGAAGAAAAATTACTGGCAGTATATGAAGGGAAAATCCTGATTTCTCGAGTCAAGTTTGTTCAAATCTGATTGGATTGAGAGGCATATTTCAAAAATTTTCTCTTAGATCCAAATCAGATTTGATAATTTTTATATCTAATTTTATGATCTGATGAATAAGAAAATTAAATTAAATTGTATGATTAAGTTCTTAGGTCTGGCTCCCAAAATTCATCAGTGACACTTAGCAGTATATGGTGGCAATCCATCAAAACTGAAAATGAACCTCTTGGTGCTGCTACTTTTATGATTAAGTTCTCTTGTCTTGAGCCCCGATCAGATTAGGATTAAGGTGAACTGGTCAAACCCTAATTTCTATCATATGATTTAATCATTCGATTCAAGTCCGATGTGAAAATCTTAATAGAAACTCTTTCTATTATTTCACTCTCTGCCATGGCCATGGGCTTATGGACTTGATTCTCATGATCATCAAAGGGCTGCTTCTCATCCACCAAGATAGATAGATTTCCTCTTGGTGCAATCCAATTCGTACAATGAACATGCGATAGCCAACATACACCATAGGGTTTTGAATGGCTAGGAGACTGAGTCATGGGGTTGTAAAACTATAACACCCTCAAGGTGAACTACCAATGCACCTCAGGTCAAAGAATCAAACATACCACTGCAGCTTCGAGTCAGTCATCGACAAGAAGGTAGACTTCCTTATGACTGCTCGAAAGTGGTCACGCTCAGTGCCCTCGTTCTCTAACAAGTACTTGTACTCTCGCTCCGATGTCTCCACACCATAGACTCAAGACTTATCTACTATAAAAAAGCAATTGTACACTAACCTTCCAAATCAATCACCATCCTCATGATGATCCTATGGTCAGGAGCATTTTATGAGTTAATAATGAAAATTCTTGTCTTAAATTTTCAACTCTTGAAAATAAGAATTATCATTACCATTAACTCAAGGGATGTATCACAGATACTAAATATACATATGTGATAGAAAATAATCGATTTTATTATTTATAGTCAAAATTATTATTTTGCCCCTAGAAGTGTATTACAAGTATCAGTCAATTCTGGCTTCTAGGGCACATATATCTAACAGTACATTCTTAGACTCTCTGAGTTTCAAGATCATGAGAGCGTTGTTCCTCCGAGCTCCTTCAGATAATAAGTTTTGGGCCGGACGACCTTCTCTATTTCATGCGGACCTTCCTAATTTGGGATAAGCCTCCCCTGGCTTCGAGGCTGAGAGATGGCAGCTCACCAAAGTACTAAGCCCCCCTAGAAGTAGCATTGATGATGTTGGGAGGTGGCCAATCTCCTTATTGTTCCTTCCTTATTGGTGGTTCTAGCTGCGGTAGTGCCCTTGGCTGATCTTTTCTTGCTTCAGGCCAACGTCTGAGGAATCGACCCAATCGACATCTCCTGATGAGCTCCTCAATCTCATCTTAGAGTTGAATGCATTCTTCAGTATCATGGCCATGATCATGATGATACAAATAGTACTTGCTTCGATTGCACTTGTTTGGGGGGATCGTAATTCTTTTGGTCTTGGTAGTTGATTCTTAATTTCCATCAGAACTTAAGTTTTAGGAGCATTAAGGGGGGCATAGTTGTGAAACCTTCTGAGGAGAGAACTTCTTTACGCCCTTCTATCGGAGCTTCTTTGATGATGAGCTCGAGGAGGAGTTCGACCTTGCTTGCACTCAGAAGGAGTCCGTGAGCGCGGTCGAACTTCATTCGACCTTCTATCAACGATGGGTCTATTGGACTCGCCTACTCATCGTTCTCCTATGGCTTCCTCATCCTTCAACTTGAAGGCTTCTTCTACTTGGACATATCCTTCAGCCCGAGCTAGCAGATCGGCAAAGTCTCTGGGGTACTTCTTCTCTAGCGAGAATAATAAATCTTTCTTCTGAAGGCCGCCCTTGAGTGCGGCCATTGCAATAGATTGGTCTAGGTTCCTAACCTCCAATGCAGTAGTATTAAACTAGATAACATAAGCTCGGATCGATTTTCCCTCCTTCTACTTGATATTCATCAGAAAATTTGAACCTCGATGTGGACGTCGGCTGCTGACAAAGTGAGCTACAAACTAATAGCTCATCTGATCAAAGGAGAAGATCGTACCCAACTTCAATGCCGAGTATCAGTTTCTTGCTACTCCCTTTAAGGTAGATGGAAAAGCTCAGCATAAGATGGTGTCTGGTGCGCCATGGAGCAGCATCATGGTTCGAAAGGCCTTCAGGTGATCGATTGGATCAGAGGTTTCATCGTAGCTTTCAAATTGGGAGAGCTTGAAGTTCGACAAAAAAGACTTTTGCATAATTTGGAGAGATAAAAGGGAGATCGGTGTAGACGTTATCATGGCGAGTCGGGTGACGTGGTGGAGTTTCTCAATCTATCGATCCATCTCTCATAGTTTTTGATCAAGGACGTCATCTCGATCGCTGATCTTGGAATGCTTTCAACCGTAGATGGGGAAGATCTCTTTCGAAGAAGAATCATGATCCAAACAAGGATCCTCCACTCTCTATTTTTTCTTCCCAAGGGCAACGGGTATGCTAACCTAAGTGCTCTTCCTCGGGATCGATTCTTGACATCTCGATGGTGGGTTTCCTAGTAAAATTGCTGTCGAGGGCTGCCGCATGGCCTGTACCATCTTAGTGAGGCCTTGAACCCACTGCATCAGTAGGTTAAACTACTCTGGATCTACCATGGCTAGCGGTGGAGGTGGAGGTTGAAGCGCCGGCGCTGGAGCAGGCACGAGTGGGTCTAGCTTGGATCTGGTGGTAGAAGCGATAGATCTCTAGATAGTCGCCTTCTTTGAAGGCATTTCTTGGGATCGAGGGAGAGGATGGAGATCGACCTTAAAGAAGAAGATCCATAGGATTGGCTGAGCACTCCTTTAAAAATAAGGATACCTCAAGAACAGAGGACCCTTCCTCTAGCGTCAATCCTATTGGTGTAGAACCTGATCGACACCGGATCGAGCTAGAGTTGAGGAAGAAGAGATCGCCGTCGATGACCTGCAAAATAAAGTCCCATCCAGAGTCGGTGGTGGTGGCTCCGACAGGACCCTCCAATGATTAAGTCAGCTCTTCTGGCCAACAGAAATGGAGTACTCAGGAAAGAACTCAACAGAGTTTTGGGAAGAAGAAGAGAGCTTAAAGAAAATGTATCTGCAGGATTCCTTTTTATATACGGAATCTATCATAACCATCCGATAGTGGGCCGCTCAAGGCCATATGAAATTTATTATGGAGAGAGGTATCGCTCATAATAAATTGATAATGATAGTCATAACCATCCGATAGTGGGGTCAACTGTAGTAGACTGATAAATGACAGTCGTAACCATCCGATAGTGGGGTCATCTATTCGTTGAGATTTAATAGTCGAAGTTCAAAGGAAGTAGGCATTGGTTGGTGAAGAACTTTGACATATATCAATTCCAGAAGAGTTCAGACTCCCAAAATATGGCTAAAGGGGATCATCTGGGAGGAATACTACTTGAAATTTGGAAGTAATCTACTAGAGGAATCCAAATGAAGTTTGACTGAAGGAGATGTCCAGAAGGAGTTTGACCCCTAGAAGAATTCGATTGAAGGAGAGGTCTGGAAGGAGTTTGGCTCCTAGAGGAATTTGACTGAAGGAGAGGCTTGGAAGGAGTTCAGCTCCTAGAGGAATCAACTGAAGGAGAAGTCCAGAAGGAGTTTGGCTCCTGTAGGAATCTGACTTAGAAGAGGTTCGGAAGGAGTTTGGCTCCTATAGGAATCCGACTGAAGAAGAGGTCTGGAAGGAGTTCGATTGAAGGAGAAGTCCGAAAGAAGTTTGGCTTCTAGAGAAATTTGACTGAAGGAGAAATTTAGAAGGAGTTTGGCTCCTAGAGAAATCTGACTAAGGAAGAAGTTCTGAAAGAGTTTGGCTCCTAGAGGAATTCGATTGAAGGAGAAGTTCGGTGGGAGTTTGGCTCCTGGAGAAATCCGATCGAAGGAGAAGTCTAGGAGGAGTCCGACTGATGGAGAAGTCCGATCGAAGGAGAAGTCTGGGAGGAGTTCGGCTTCTGTAGGAGTTTGAAAGGGGTTCAACCACTAGAGGAGTTCGGAAGGGGTTTGGTCGCTAGAGAAGTTTGGCTGCTTGAAGGAGTTCAGCTCTGCTAGATGGACTCTTTAGGATATCCTATGAATCGAGTCTAAAGGACCTAAACTCTAACTTGTCCGCTTGTTGTCTTTTGACATGAGCCGGACAACCCCAAATTCTGAGATGACTCAGACTTGGTTTCTTACCGTGCCATATCTCATACGGTGTGGTAGGAACGGTTTTAGAGGGAACCCTATTCAGTAAATAGATTGAAGTTAACAATGAATGTCCCCAAAGAAAATCAGGGAGGTCTGTGAAGCTCATCATGGATCGAACCATATCCAATAGAGTCCGATTTCTCCGTTCTGAAACCCCGTTGAGTTGAGGTGTTCCTGGTGGAGTCCATTGAGAGACTATGCCATTTTCCTTAAGATAGTCTAGGAATTTTCCGGCTAAGGTATTCACCTCCTCGATCTGATCGAAGAACCTTAATGGGTTTTCCAGTTTGTTTTTCTACTTCATGTCTGAATTCTTTGAACTTTTCAAAGGCTTCAGACTTGTGTCTCATAAGATACACATACCCATACCTAGACAGATCATCGGTAAAGGTAATGAAGTAGACAAAATTGCCTCTAGCCGGCACATCAAATGGGCCGCACACATCAGTATGTACTAGGGCAAGGAGATCTGTGGCCCTCTCCCCATGTCCAACAAAAGGGAGTTTAGTCATTTTGCCTTGAAGACAAGATTCACAAGTTGGATATGACTCAAAAGTCAATGGACTCAATAGCCCATTTTTCTCCAATTTGTTAATCCTATCTTCTGCTATATGACCTAATCTCAGGTGCCATAGATATCTGTCGTTTGGACTATCCCTAGGTCGTTTTGGCATTCACGTTTTGCTCGATAGTTAAAATAGGTACATCAATATGTAACTGATAAAGACCATTAATAAGGAAACCATTTGCAATTTTATTTCTTTCATAAAGAATGTTACAATGGTCCTTAAAGAAGGTGATCACATAACCTTCTTGTGCTAAGCATGAAACAGAAATCAAATTCCTGCTAGCTGCAGGCACATAATAACAGTCTTTTAAAACTAAGTCTAAACCAGATGGTAATCGAAGAGGGTATGTTCCCACGGCTACTGCAGCAACTCTTGCTCCATTACCGATGCGTAGGATCATGTCTCCATCCCTCAGCCTCCTGCTATCCTCAAGACCCTGCATAGAAGTGCACAGATGAGCACTAGAACCAGAGTCAAGCACCCAACTGGATGCAGAAGAAACCGTAAGGTTAGACTCAATAACGAGCATACCTCCAGAAGGACCTTCCTTCTTGTTCTTCAGGGTGGCCAGGTAAGTAGGGCAGTTCCGCTTCCAATGGCCGTCGCTGTTGCAATGGAAACACTTTCCTTTGCCATCGACCTTCTTCTTCGGTTCTGCCTTCTTCTTCTTTGATCCTTCCACCTTTTGCTTTTTCACAGACTTCTTTTTCTTTCCATAAGACTTTCTTTTGGAAGAAGTCCGTTCCATAGCAAGAACTGAGCCTTTAGAACCTTTCATAGAAAGCTCAGCGGTAACCAGCATATTCATCAACTCGGCCAAGGAATTCTTGAAGTTTATGCATGTGGTAATTCATGATGAATTGCCCATATGCATCAGTCAAGGATTGCAGAATAATATATCGTTCTGCAGATCCAAGTCCAACTTCACACCGAGCTTCTCAAGCTCTTCCATGTCCTTGATCATTGTCAGACAGTGATCTTGGACTGACTGCCCATCACGCATCTTAGCCTTAAAAAGTCATTTCGTGACTTGATATTTGGCTGCGCGACTCTGTTCACCAAACATCTCCTGCAGGTGAGCCAACATTTGGCGAGCAGCAGTCCCGATATCTTCATGTTGGCGCTGGAGCTCATCAGACATCGAGCCCAACATGTAGTATCTGGCCTTATTATCTTCGTCAATCCATTTTTCCAGAGACGCTCTCTGTTCAGTGGATGGACGAGCTGGTAAGGTGGGAGGGTCCTGGTCCAAAACATGTGTTAACTTCTCTGAACCCAAAATAATTTTGTAGTTCCTGAGCCAATCTTTATAATTGGGTCCAGTCAGTCTATGTGTGTCTAGGATACGTGCCAGTGGGTTGGACGCAGACATTTTCCTGTAGAGAGTCAAAGATTCTAGTTAGATACTGTAATTTTGACTTGACCAATTTGTTTAGGGATTTTATTTTTAAACAAATTAGCTCCCACTATTTTCTCGGATCCCTACACTCCCTCTGTAGAGATGCGAAAATCTCCACGATTAATGATTTCTAGTGGGTGGTGCGGTCTCACCAACTGACTCATCACCTCACCTAACAGTTATTGGTGATGGGTTAGCCAATGAGTGAACAACTCTTGTTCAATGATTCTCTAATCATGGTGCACCCAAACTTGGTCTCTAATTCATGAATCTCACCGTATCCGGAATATTGATCCACTCCTTAGTTAAGTCAGACCCACCATTTGCATAGACTGGGTTCCTAATTGGGTCTCTCACCGTATCCGAAATATTGAGCCCAACTCATCCTCCAGCCCATAGCATCCAATGCCTAATAGACATGGTTGCATCTTCCCGGTGCAACTGAGCCACTGTATCCAGCCGAGAACAATCAACCCCGGGAAGGGCCCGCACATCTACAATGGTGGAAGACCTCAGACTTAATCTTTTCTTAGGGAGAATTGATTCAGGTCTCATTAAACTAGACTTGGCTTAGTCATAACAATTATGACTAACCTAGTGGCATGGGTTAGCTCGGATTATTGACCACCTCAGATCAGAACTGTGTCAACAGATATGGCCAGGTAAGTGAGACCGGTGGAAGGAATATGCCATTAACTCGCACAAGAACGCATTCAGGTCGAGTAGCTTCCAATTAAAAACCAGTCGGTCGTCTGTGCCAAACTTACCTTAGACACCAAATTGTTGAGTCAGAACCAATTGGGTTAGCCTACAATCCAGACTCTAACCTCTGAGCCTAATTAGGTCTTGCTTGATCGTGACTCGATCTTGACCCAGACTTAATCCTATTAGGCTGGTCAATTTAAGCATTGTTGATCCCATCTAACCAACTCTTGATTCGGTTTGATCAACCGCTTAGACCTAATTGAGCTACCCAAGCCCGAACCCAGTATTATGAATATGTCTTAGATCTGAAAATTCTCAATTTTAGACCTAATTAATATTCCATAAACTTAATTCTTAATTAAGTTGGGTTCATAAACAAAATATGCACAATAAATCCTAGGGTTTCAGGATCTAGGGTTTTGCAGAAAGTAAGTTTTGGGTTTCTGATTAAGGACGAACACGCAGCACCCCTACACATCATAAGAACACCCCATCGAATGGAAAGAGAGGGCCTTTAAACCCTTCTTCGTTCTTATGACCGGACGGCCAAGAGGAACGCCTTAATCAGGAACATGTAAATACTACAAAACAGTTAGATCTATATCATATATCTCATATATAAAAATTAGATCTAATCATGGCATATTTTGCATACATCTCATGTATCATAATCATGCATGTTTTCAGATCTAAATTATCTCATAATAATCTAAAAAATTAGATTTAAATTGATCTAATCAAAATAAATTCTAATCTAGACAATTATGTAGAACTATTCTACAACTAGTCTAGACATGCATCAATATCATATCTCATATGATAAAATTAAAATTAAATAATTTTTTTTATTTTTTAGATGTTATTATAACACTTATAATATCAGAAAATAGTAAATAAAAGATCTAAAATATGATTTAATCAAATTAAATCAAAGACATGCAAGAACTATTCTATAGAACTATTCTATTCTAGAACTAGTCATGCATATCTTCTAATCTTAGATCCAAATCATTTAATTTTAATTTTTTCTGATTTCAGATCTGATCACATCTCATGTGACATCTAAAATCACTTATTTTCTAATTAAAATAAAATTAAAATCAGATCTAAACAATTTAGAACCATGGCTCTGATACCAGTTGAAGGAAAAAATCCTGATTTTTCCGGTCCAGGTTCGTTCAGATCTGATTAGATCAAGAGATATATTTCAAAAATTTTTTTCTCTTGATCTAAATCAGATCTTGATATGTTTCAGATCTGATTCTTATTATTTTAATAATAAAAATAAAATAAGATAAAAATTAAATCAAATTTAATTTACCTGATTTGGGTAATCCTATTACCCTGTTGATGATCCTGATTTGCAGCGGAAGGTTCTGGATCTTAGCCACGCAAGCGCCTGGCCTCTACCGGTATCCACTCGGGTTGGATCTGGAGATCCTCTTCTTCTCTATCACACCTCCAAAAATCAGATCTGGATCTGATCTGGAGGATCTTCAAAACTCTTTTGAAGATCTGAGCAGTCGTCCTTTTGCAGCAGCGCAGCCTTCTTGCTTTTGATCGCCTTTCCTTGATCTGAATCGCACCAACCAAGTCCAAAACACTTTTGGACGTGGAGAGCAAGGGGAGAAGAGACTATGGCATGGAGGAAGGAGGGAGAGAGGCAGCTTTGGGGCATGGGCTAAATCATGAATCATTAAAAATCTTAGGGTTGGGCGCAGGGTCTTATTTATAGACCTAAGCTGTGATGATCCAACTCCTCTTCCTCAACCAATCACAACCCTTTGTGAAATCAGATCTAAATCTGATTGGTGGGAATAGAGACCCCTGGATTCCTCCTAGAGGGTAGAGAGGACCCCTCAAGACCTCTTAGTCAACTCTAAGATTGGAATCAAAAAGAGTTCTTGGAACCTGGAGTTGGAATCCAACAAGGACTCCTAGGGGACTCTCCTACCTTGGGCTCACGCCACCCTTGGCGTGCGCCCTCTTCTCTTGCCAGGTTCTGGCAGGGGGACAAGGCCCCCACCAGCTCTCCAATAGGTGCATGACATGACATGTGGTCAAAAGTCAAAGTGTTGACAACGTTTGACAGTCAAAGGTAGACTTTTGACCAAAGTCAAAGAAAGAAATGGCAGGTGACCAAAAATGGCAGGTAATGTCTTACAAAATAAGACAACCTTTTCTGACTTGGACAACCTCCAGTCAGACCATATGAAGGCCTCTGATTGAGCACAAACTCCTTTGGCTCAGTCAGGACAACTTATTTATGATAGTAAAAGAAGAACGTTAGGTTCAATCGAGTGCTAGCACGATTTCCTTGAACCTAATTGAATCTCATTCAGATCAATTGAACTAGATCAGTTCAATTGATGATCACCAGATTCAAACCCTTGTTTGTGTGACCCAGTTAGGTTCAGTTCTGTATGGTAATGGGATATGTCATGATCTCTATCATCGACATCATCGAAACTCCTTTCGATGGATCAGAACTCTTTCTGATTCGAACAGCTAGAATGATCGATCATCTAAATCATTCTAATTGCTCCCAAAATCCACCAGTGACACCTAGCAGTATATGGTGGCAACCCATCAGAGCTGAATGCGAACCTCTTGGTGCAGCTACCTGTGTGATTAAGTTCTTCTATCTTGAGCCCCGATCAGATTAGGGTTAAGGTGAACTCGTCAAACCCTAGTCTCTGTCATATGATGTAATCATTCGATTCGAGTCCAATGTGAAAATCTAAATAGAAACTCTTTCTATTATTTCACTCTGCCATGGCCATGGGCTTTCTGGACTTGATTCTCATGATCATCATAGGGCTGCTCCTCTACCACCGAGGTAGATAGATTCCATCTTGATGCAATCCAGTTCCTACAATGAACATGCTATAGCCAACATACACCTCAGGGTTCCATATGGCTAGGAGACCGAGTAATGGTGTAGTCAAACTATAACACCCTCAAGGTGAACTGCCGATGCATCTCAGGTCAAAGAACCAGACACACTACTGCAGCATCGAGTCAGTCATTGCTATTATATGTGCCCTAGAAGCCAGAATTGGCTGACACTTGTAATACACTTCTAGGGGCAAAATTATAATTTTGACTATAATTAATAAATGGGTTATTTTCTATCACATATGTGTATTTAGTGTCTGTGATACATCCTTTGAGTTAATGGTAATGATAATTCATATTTTCAAGAGTTGAAAATTTAAGACATGAATAATCATTATTAACTCATAAACAGCTCCCGACCATAGGATCATCACGAGGATGGTGATTGATCCGGAAGGTTGGTGTACGAATCGCTTCTCTTTAGTAGATGAGTCTTGAGTCTACGGTGTGGAGACACCGGAGCGAGAGTACAGGTACTCGTTAGAGAACGAGGGCACTGAGCGTGACCACCTCGAGTAGTCATTAGGGAGTCTACCTTCTCGTCAATGACTGACTCGATGCTGCAGTAGTGTGTCTGGTTCTTTGACCTGAGATGCATCGGCAGTTCACCTTGAGGGTGTTATAGTTTGACTACACCATTACTCGGTCTCCTAGCCATATGGAACCCTGAGGTGTATGTTGGCTATAGCATGTTCATTGTAGGAACTGGATTGCATCAAGATGGAATCTATCTACCTCGGTGGTAGAGGAGTAGCCCTATGATGATCATGAGAATCAAGTCCAGAAATCCATGGCCATGGTAGAGTGAAATAATAGAAAGAGTTTCTATTTAGATTTTCACATTGGACTCGAATCGAATGATTACATCATATGACAGAGACTAGGGTTTGACGAGTTCACCTTAACCCTAATCTGATCGGGGCTCAAGATAGAAGAACTTAATCACACAGGTAGCTGCACCAAGAGGTTCGCATTCAGCTCTGATGGGTTGCCACCATATACTGCTAGGTGTCACTGGTGGATTTTGGGAGCAATTAGAATGATTTAGATGATCGATCATTCTAGCTGTTCGAATCAGAAGAGTTCTGATCCATCGAAAGGAGTTTCGATGATGTCTATGATAGAGATCATGACATATCCCATTACCATACAGAACTGAACCTAACTGGGTCACACAAACAAGGGTTTGAATCTGGTGATCATCAATTGAACTGATCTAGTTCAATTGATCTGAATGAGATTCAATTAGGTTCAAGGAAATCGTGCTAGCACTCGATTGAACCTAACGTTCTTCTTTTACTATCATAAATAAGTTGTCCTGACTGAGCCAAAGGAGTTTGTGCTCAATCAGAGGCCTTCATATGGTCTGACTGGAGGTTGTCCAAGTCAGAATAGGTTGTCTTATTTGTAAGACATTACCTGCCATTTTTGGTCACCTGCCATTTCTTGTTCTTTGACTTTGGTCAAAAGTCTACCTTTGACTGTCAAACGTTGACCATTGACCCTTTGACTTTTGACCACATGTCATGCACCTATTGGAGAGCTGGTGGGGGCCTGTCCCCCTGCCAGAACCTGGCAAGGAGAAGGGCGCACGCCAAGGGTGGCGTGAGCCCAAGTAGGAGGCGCCTAGGAGTCCTTGTTGGACAAGGACTCCATCCTCCCTTTTGGATTCCAATTAGAGTTCTACTAAGAATCCAGTTTGACTGGTCTTAGGCGCCCTCTAAGGAGGAATCCAGGGGTCTCTATTCCAACCAATCAGATTTAGATCTGATTTCACAAAGGGTTGTGATTGGTTGAGAGGAAGAGGAGTTGGATCACAAGAGGTCTATAAATAAGACCCTGCGCCCAACCCTAATTCTAATGAATTCAATTGAGAAACCCCACGCCCCAAGGCTGCCTCTCCCCTCCTTCTCCATGCCATAGTCTCTTCT
>QRFJ01003132.1:42500-55529 GCA_006176705.1 Cocos nucifera | reverse complement strand
CTCTAATGGGATTGATTGGCTTTAAGTTCTCTAATTGGATTTTTATTTAAGATATTTCTCTTTTGAGCTCATTGATTTCTTTTGGAGATCCTGGATAGTAATCTCTTTTATGTCTTTGGGCTTAAACCTTTCTAGAATATCGTTCAGGTTGAAAGTTTAGTTGTCCTTTTCTTTGTTATCTTCAGTCAAAGAGTTTTTAGCTTGGTCAAATATTATTTTTGGAGTTTGGATACTTGCATTTTGTCAATAATATCAAGGAGTAAGTCTTGTTCTTTGGTTAGGTGGTTTTGAGGGTTTTTCCTTTTTTACAAGGGATTTTTTCCTAGTTTTGTAGGTCGAAGTGGGTTTAGAATATATTTTTTGTTTTGGCTTTACCTTATTTTGGATTTTTCAAGAGAATTTGGTTTTGCTTTGACACTGTTTGCATTCTCTGGGTCTTTTATGGGGTTTTGTTCGTGTTTTGATTGGTGGAAGGCCAAATTGCTGGCAAAAGTTTTCTAATTCTTTTTTATTTATTATTTATTTCTTTTTGAGTTGTTGTTTGAGTTTTAATTCTGTACAGAGGCTTAATTCTTTGTCATTTATGGTACTTATTAGATCTCCATATGTCAGGTTATCATATGGGATCCTACCATTATTGTGGTTTCGGAGCTTTGTTCTTATTTTGTCAGAGAAGACTGAAGGTAATCCTACAAGGAGTTTTTCTTTCCCAAAGGATTGGTTACAATCATCCCTGGTTAAGACTTTGGTTAAGAAAACATCCTTATACCATTTGAAGTCTTGGAGTTTTTTACACTTAAGATTTGTGGGGATTTCAGAGGTTCTGTCTCTAAATTTTGATGGATCACCGATGAAGTATTTGATTATTGCAAAGATGAGGGTGGAAACGGCATCTTGTATTTTGTTTCTATTTTCATCTCTGATGGGTTGGCTGTCAGGATTTCTTTTAACAGCATTCTTAATTTGGTGTTTTTCTTCATCGGTTAGTAGGAAGTCCCACCAACCTTTGAGTTGGCCAGTAAAGTCGGAGATTAAAGCAGCTGTTATGGCTTGATCTTGGGCTCTACTTTTGGTTCTATAAGCAATTGCAACCATGATCATTTATTGCAGTATGTCGAGAATATTATATTCAGTTTGGCCATCTATGTTTCATTCATAAATGGCTTGGGCTGAATATTGATTTTGCTACATGGACTTTTCTTCTAAGCCTATGTCGAGCATGGTTGGTCTAGGCCAATAAGTCCTTTATGGATTTGTGCCATAGAGAGTGGTATTTATGGTCCATCCTCTAATTTTGTTGATTTGAAGATTTTGTTCTGGTTCATCAGAACCAATGCTTGGTGGAGAATTATCCATTGTAGGTTCACTAGGTTCGGATTTGTCACTTTGTTCTGAGTTATCGGACTCATTGAAATTATCACTCACTTGGTCTAGGATAGCTATTGATTTTCTTTTTTCTGAGGCTTCTGGTATGTCTAGGATAGAATGGATAAGTTTTAAGGATTCTAGTCTTCTATTTATTTCTCCCAGAAGATCTCTGTCTCCTAGATCATCCTTGAGCTTTTTGGAAACTTCAAAGGGTTTGAAAGCTAGTGCAGAGCTAGCATTTTTTATTTTTGGTTTGTCTAAAGTTCTTTCTTTTATCCCAGTCAATTGATCATCTATAGTTTTAAGACTTTGGTTGGTCCAGTTGTTTTGTTCTAAATCATTCTTGAGATCCCTAGGGTTTACGGATTCTTGGGGGTCACTTTTGAGCTTTACAGGTGAAGTTGTGAGTTGTGTCTCACGAACTTGGATTTTGACTTCTTGGAAAGGAGGGTGGATCCTTTCCATGACCCTTCCTCTTCCATCTTTCCATGAGATCATTACTTTAGGATGGATCATATCCACTTGTTTGGGTCTGGTATGTATCTCATACCATTCAAAGAATCCAATATGATCTTTGATGGTGTTCATGAAATCATACTATTTGGTTCTAAGATTAATTCTTTCAGTCTCATCGATTGTGGCAAAGAAATTAATTCTCTTTGCCTCATTTCTTTTTGAGTGGAAATCCCTTCTGAAGGGAAATCCTGATTTTCCGGTCCAGGTTCGTCCAGATCTGATCAGATCAAGAGATATATTTCAAAAATTTTTCTCTTGATCCCAATCAGATCTTGATATATTTTAGATCTGATTCTTATTATTTTAATAAATAAAATAAAATAAGATAAATTAAATCAAATTTAATTTACCTGATTTGGGTAATCCTATTACCCTGTAGATGATCCTGATTGCAGCGGAAGGTTCTGGATCTAGCCACGCAAGCGCCTGGCCTCTATCGGTATCCACTCGAGTTGGATTTGGAGATCCTCTTCTTCTCTATCACGTCTCCAAAAATTAGATCTGGATCTGATCTGGAGGATCTTCAAAACTCCTTTTGAAGATCAGCAGTCGTCCTTTGCAGCAGTGCAGCCTTCTTCTTTTGATCGCCTTTCTTTTGATCTGGAATGCACCAACCTAAGTCCAAAACTCTTTTGGACGTGGAGAGGAGAAGGAGGAGAAGTTTAGGCATGGAGGAAGAGGGGAGAGGCAGCCTTGGGGCGTGGGAAATCTCTATTCTAATTGCATTAGAATCTGAGTTGGGCGCAGGGTCTCTTTTATAGACTAAGCGTGATCCAACTCCTCTTATTCTCAACCAATCACAACCCTTTGTGAAATCAGATCTAAATCTGATTGGTTGGAATAGAGTCCCCTGGATTCCTCCTTAGAGGGTGCCTAAGACCAGTCAAACTGGATTCTTAGTAGAACTCTGATTGGAATCCAAAAGGGAGGTGGAGTCCTTGTCCAACAAGGACTCCAAGGTGCCTCCAACTTGGGCGCACGCCTAGGGTGGCGTGCGCCCTCCTCCTTGCCAGGTTCTGGCAGGGGGACAGGCCCCCACCAGTTCTCCAATAGGTGCGTGACACATGGACAAAAGTCAAAGTGTCTATGGTCAACATTTGACCAGTCAAAGGTCAACTTTTGACCAAAGTCAAAGGACCAAAAATGGCAGGTGACCAAAAATGGTAGGTCATGTCTTATAAAATAAGACAACCTTTTCTAACTTGGACAACCTCCAGTCAGACCATATGAAGGCCTCTGATTGAGCACAAACTCCTTTGGCTCAGTCAGGACAACTTATTTGTGATAGCAAAAGAAGAACGTTAGGTTCAATCGAGTGCTAGCACGATTTTCTTGAACCTAATTGAATCTCATTCAGATCAATTGAACTAGATCAGTTCAATTGATGATCACCAGATTCAAACCCTTGTTTGTGTGATCCAGTTAGGTTCAGTTCTGTATGGTAATGGGATATGTCATGATCTCTATCATCGACATCATCGAAACTCCTTTCGATGGATCAGAACTCTTCTGATTCGAACAGCTAGAATGATCGATCATCTAAATCATTCTAATTGCTCCCAAAATCCACCAGTGACACCTAGCAGTATATGGTGGCAACCCATCAGAGCTGAATGCGAACCTCTTGGTGCAGCTACCTGTGTGATTAAGTTCTTCTATCTTGAGCCCCGATCAGATTAGGGTTAAGGTAAACTCGTCAAACCCTAGTCTCTGTCATATGATGTAATCATTCGATTTGAAGTCCAATGTGAAAATCTAAATAGAAACTCTTTCTATTATTTCACTCTGCCATGGCCATGGGCTTCAGGACTTGATTCTCATGATTATCATAGGGCTGCTCCTCTACCACCGAGGTAGATAGATTCCATCTTGATGCAATCCAGTTCCTACAATGAACATGCTATAGCCAACATACACCTCAGGGTTCCATATGGCTAGGAGACCGAGTAATGGTGTAGTCAAACTATAACACCCTCAAGGTGAACTGCCGATGCATCTCAGGTCAAAGAACCAGACACACTACTGCAGCATCGAGTCAGTCATTGACGAGAAGGTAGACTCCCTAATGACTACTCGAGGTGGTCACGCTCAGTGCCCTCATTCTCTAACGAGTACCTGTACTCTCGCTCCGGTGTCTCCACACCGTAGACTCAAGACTCATCTACTAAAGAGAAGTGATCGTACACCAACCTTCCGGATCAATCACCATCCTCGTGATGATCCTATGGTCGGGAGCTGTTTATGAGTTAATAATGATTATTCATGTCTTAAATTTTCAACTCTTGAAAATATGAATTATCATTACCATTAACTCAAAGGATGTATCACAGACACTAAATACACATATGTGATAGAAAATAACCCATTTTATTGATTATAGTCAAAATTATAATTTTGCCCCTAGAAGTGTATTACAAGTGTCAGCCAATTCTGGCTTCTAGGGCACATATATCTAACAATCTCCCACTTGTCCTAAAGCCAATTGGCTACAAGTCTAAGTCCCATCTTCTCAAGGTGGGCTTCGATCTTCTGTTGTCCCAACGGCTTTGTAAGTGGGTCTGCCACATTATCTGCGGAGTTGACTCTCTTGACCTCAACGTAACCTTTCTCAAGGTAATCGCGGATGAGATGATATCGCCGCTCAATGTGCTTGGACTTCTGGTGAGACCTCGGCTCCTTAGCAAGGGCTATGGCGCCATTGTTGTCGCAGTAAAGAGGAATGGCATCTGATGGCATTACTCTAATTTCTGCAGCAAACTTCTTGTACCAGAATGCTTTCTTTGCAGCCTCTGATGCAGCTATATATTCTGCTTCCATGGTGGAATCTGCTATCACAGTTTGCTTGGAACTCTTCCAGCTGACAGCTCCACCATTGCACACAAACAGACTTCCAGATGTCGACTTTCGATCATCTATATCGGACATGAAGTCCGAGTCTGTGTATCCCTGAACTTGGAGTTCTCCATTACCAAAGACCAACATCATATCCTTAGTTCTTCTCAAGTACTTAAGGATACATTTCACAGAAGTCCAGTGTTCTTCACCTGGATTTGACTGATATCTGCTTGTGACACTCACAGCATGGGCTATATCAGGTCGTGTACATAGCATGGCATACATGAGGCTCCCTATTGCAGAAGCATAAGGGATCTTGCTCATGCATTCTATTTCCTCAGGTGTGCTAGGGCACATCTTCTTGGAAAGATGAATACCATGTCTGAAGGGTATTAATCCCCTCTTAGAGTTTTCCATACTAAACCTCTTTAGTACTTCCTCTATGTACATCTTCTGTGAAAGTCCTAGCATCCTATTCGGTCTATCCCTATAGACCTTAATTCCTAGAATAAAGGATGCTTCACCTAGGTCTTTCATGGAGAATTCCTTGGACAACCATAATTTGACTGTCGTCAACATGGGAATATCATTCCCAATAAGGAGGATGTCATCCACGTACAATACGAGGAAGACAACAGCGCTCCCACTGACCTTTTTGAAGACACATGGTTCCTCTTCATTTTTGATGAAACCAAACTTTTTGATCACATCATTGAAATGAGTGTTCCAGCTCCGAGATGCTTGCTTAAGTCCATATATGGACCTTTGCAGCTTGCAAACCTTGTGATCAGTATCACTGGATGTGAAACCTAGCGGCTGTTCCATATAGATATCTTCCTCAAGATATCCATTTAAGAATGCCATTTTCACGTCCATTTGCCATATTTCATAATCAAAATAGGCTGCAACGGCAAGCAATGTGCGGATGGATTTTAGCATAGCCACTGGGGAAAAGGTATCCTGATAGTCAATGCCTTCACGTTGACTATAACCTTTTGCCACTAGTCTAGCCTTGAATGTCTCCACATTCCCATCTGCACCAATCTTTCTCTTGAAGATCCATTTACACCCAATAGGTACTATACCTTCTGGTGGATCTACCAAGGTCCAGACTTGGTTTGAGTGCATCGAGTCAATTTCTGACTGCATTGCCTCTAGCCATTTCTCGGAGTCGATATCTGATATCGCCTCGTTGTAGGTTTTGGGATCATCACCATGAGCACCATTACCTACGAGGAACATTTTCTCTACTTCCTCTGAAATAATACCTAAGTATCTTTCAGGGGATGGAAAACTCTTTCCGATCTACGAGGTGGAGGAGGTAGTGTTCTTATTGGCTCAACCTGATTTGGTTCCAATTGGTCCTTAGCTCGTTGTACTTGTGAGACTTTCTCATCAAGCTTGAATCTGCTTTTCCAATGCCGCTATCTTGAATAAACTATTTTTCAAGAAAGATGGCATGTCGACTCACAATCACATTGTGGTCTTCTGGAATGTAGAAATAGTATCCTAATGACTCTTTAGGATATCCTATGAATCGAGCTCTGAAGGACCTAAACTCTAACTTATCCGCTTGTTGTCTTTTGACATGAGCCGGACAACCCCAAATTCTGAGATGACTCAGACTTGGTTTCTTACCGTGCCATATCTCATACGGTGTGGTAGGAACGGTTTTAGAGGGAACCCTATTCAGTAGATAAATTGAAGTTAACAATGAGTGTCCCCAAAGAAAATCAGGGAGGTCTGTGAAGCTCATCATGGATCGGACCATATCTAATAGAGTCCGATTTCTCCATTCTGAAATCTCCATTGAGTTGAGGTGTTCCTGGTGGAGTCCATTGAGAGACTATGCCATTATCCTTGAGATAGTCTAGGAATTCTCGGCTAAGGTATTCACCTCCTCGATCTGATCGAAGAACCTTAATGGGTTTTTCAGTTTATTTTTCTACTTCATGTCTGAATTCTTTGAACTTTTCAAAAGCTTCAGACTTGTGTCTCATAAGATACACATACCCATACCTAGACAGATCATCGGTAAAGGTAATGAAGTAGACAAAATTGCCTCTAGCCGGCACATCAAATGGGCCGCACACACATCAGTATGTACTAGGGCAAGGAGATCTGTGGCCCTCTCCCCATGTCCTACAAAAGGGAGTTTAGTCATTTTGCCTTGAAGACAAGATTCATAAGTTGGATATGACTCGAAAGTCAATGGACTCAATAGCCCATTTTTCTCTAATTTGTTGATCCTATCTTCTGCTATATGACCTAATCTCAGGTGCCATAGATATCTATCGTTTGGACTATCCCTAGGTCGTTTGGCATTCACGTTTTGCTCGATAGTTAGAACAGGTACATCAATATGTAGCTGATAAAGATCGTTAATAAGAAAACCATTTGCAATTTTATTTCTTTCATAAAGAATGTTACAATGGTCCTTAAAGAAGGTAATCACATAGCCTTCTAGTGCTAAGCATGAAACAGAAATCAAATTCCTGCTAGCTGCAGGCACATAATAACAGTCTTTCAAAACTAAGTCTAAACCAGATGGTAATCGAAGAGGGTATGTTCCTCTGGCCACTGCAGCAACTCTTGCTCCATTACCGATGCGTAGGATCATGTCTCCATCCCTCAGCCTCCTGCTATCCTCAAGACCCTGCATGGAAGTGCATAGATGAGCACTAGAACCAGAGTCAAGCACCCAACTGGATGCAGAAGAAACTGTAAGGTTAGACTCAATAACGAGCATACCTCCAGAAGGACCTTCCTTCTTGTTCTTCAGGGTGGCCAGGTAAGTAGGGCAGTTCCGCTTCCAATGGCCATCGCTGTTGCAATGGAAATACTTTCCTTTGACATCGGCCTTCTTCTTCGGTTCTGCCTTTTTCTTCTTTGATCCTTCCACCTTCTGCTTTTTCACAGACTTCTTTTTCTTTCCATAAGACTTTCTTTTGGAAGAAGTCCGTTCCATAGCAAGAACTGAGCCTTTAGAACCTTTCATAGAAAGCTCAGCGGTGACCAGCATATTCATTAATTCGGCCAAGGAATTTTGAAGTTTATGCATGTGGTAATTCATGATGAATTGCCCATATGCATCAGTCAAGGATTGCAGAATAATATCATTCTGCAGATCCAAGTCCAACTTCACACCGAGCTTCTCAAGCTCTTCCATGTCCTTGATCATTGTCAGACAGTGATCTTGGACTGACTGCCCATCATGCATCTTAGCCTTAAAAAGTCGTTTTATGACTTGATATTTGGCTGCGCGACTCTGTTCACCAAACATCTCCTGTAGGTGAGCCAACATTTGGCGAGCAGTCCTGATATCTTCATGTTGGCACTGGAGCTCATCAGACATCGAGCCCAACATGTAGTATCTGGCCTTATTGTCTTCGTCAATCCATTTTTCCAGAGACGCTCTCTGTTCAGTGGATGGACGAGCTGGTAAGGTGGGAGGGTCCTGGTCCAAAACATGTGTTAACTTCTCTGAACCCAAAACAATTTTGTAGTTCCTGAGCCAATCTTTATAATTGGGTCCAGTCAGTCTATGTGTGTCTAGGATACGTGCCAGTGGGTTGGAAGCAGACATTTTCCTGTAGAGAGTCAAAGATTCTAGTTAGATATTGTAATTTTGACTTGACTAATTTGTTTAGGGAATTTTATTTTTAAACAAATTAGCTCCCACTATTTTCTCGGATCCCTACACTCCCTCTGTAGAGATGCGAAAAACTCTGCGATTGATGATTTCTAGTGGGTGGTGCGGTCTCACCAACTGACTCATCACCTCACCTAACAGTTATTGGTGATGGGTTAGCCAATGAGTGAACAACTCTTGTTCAATGATTCTCTAATCATGGTGCACCCAAACTTGGTCTCTAATTCATGAATCTCACCGTATCCGGAATATTGATCCACTCCTTAGTTAAGTCAGACCCACCATTTATATAGACTGGGTTCCTAATTGGGTCTCTCACCGTATCCGAAATATTGAGCCCAACTCATCCTCCAGCCCATAGCATCCAATGCCTAATAGACATGGTTGCATCTTCCTGGTGCAACTGAGCCACTGTATCCAGCCGAGAACAATCAACCCCGGGAAGGGCCTGCACGTCTACAATGGTGGAAGACCTCGGACTTAATCTTTTCTTAGGGAGAATTGATTCAGGTCTCTTTAAACTTGACTTATCTTAGTCATAACAATTATGACTAACCTAGTGGCATGGGTCAGCTCGGATTATTGACCACCTCAAATTAGAACTGTGTCAACAGATATGGCCAGGTAAGTGAGATCGGTGGAAGGAATATGCCGTTAACTCGCACAAGAACGCATTCAGGTTGAGTAGCTTCCAATTAAAAACCAGTCGGTCGTATATGCCAAACTTACCTTAGACACCAAATTGTTGAGTCAGAACCAATTGGATTAGCCTATAATCCAGACTCTAACCTCTGAGCCTAATTAGGTCTTGCTTGATCGTGACTCGATCTTGACCCAGACTTAATCCTATTAGGCTGGTCAATTTAAGCATTGTTGATCCCCTCTAACCAACTCTTGATTCGGTTTGATCAACCGCTTAGATCTAATTGAGCTACCCAAGCCCGAACCCAGTATTATGAATATGTCTTAGATCTAAAATTCTCAATTTTAGATCTAATTGATATTCCATAAACTTAATTCTTAATTAAGTTGGGTTCATAAACAAAATATGCACAATAAATCCTAAGGGTTTCAGGATCTAGGGTTTTGCAGAAAGTAAGTTTTGGGTTTCTGATTAAGGACGAACACGCAGCACCCCTACACATCATAAGAACACCCCATCGAATGGAAAGAGAGGGCTTTTAAATCCTTCATCGTTCTTATGACCGGACGGCCAAGAGGAATGCCTTAATCAGGAACATGTAAATCTACAAAACAGTATAGATCTATATCATATATCTCATATACAAATTTAGATCTAATCAAGGAATATTTTGCATATATCTCATGTATCAAATCATGCATGTTTTCAGATCTAAATTATCTCATAATAATCTAAAAAATTAGATTTAAATTGATCTAATCAAAATAAATTCTAATCTAGACAATTATGTAGAACTATTCTACAACTAGTCTAGTCATGCATCTATCATATCTCATATGATATTTAAAATTAAATAATTTTTATTTGCTATTTATCAGATGTTATTATAATACTTATAATATCAGAAAATAGTAAATAAGAAGATCTAAAATATGATTTAATCAGATTAAATCAACGACATGCAAAACTATTCTATAGAAATATTCTATTCTAGAACTAGTCATGCATATCTTCTTAATCTTAGATCCAAATCATTTAATTTTAATTTTTCTAATTTCAGATCTAATCACATCTTATGTGAAATCTGAAATCACTTTATTTTCTAATTAAAATAAAATTAAAATTAGATCTAAATAATTTAGAACCATGGCTCTGATACCAGTTGAAGGAAAATCCTGATTTTCCGATCCAGGTTCGTCCAGATCTGATCAGATCAAGAGATATATTTCAAAAATTTTTCTCTTGATCCCAATCAGATCTTGATATGTTTTAGATCTAATTCTTATTATTTTAATAAATAAAATAAAATAAGATAAATTAAATCAAATTTAATTTACCTGATTTGGGTAATCCTATTACCCTGTAGATGATCCTGATTGCAGCGGAAGATTCTGGATCTAGCCACGCAAGCGCCTGACCTCTACCGGTATCCACTCGGATTGGATCTGGAGATCCTCTTCTTCTCTATCACGTCTCCAAAAATCAGATTTGGATCTGATCTGGAGGATCTTCAAAACTCCTTTTGAAGATCAGCAGTCATCCTTTGCAGCAGTGCAGCCTTCTTCTTTTGATCGCCTTTCTTTTGATCTAGAATGCACCAACCTAAGTCCAAAACTCTTTTGGACGTGGAGAGGAGGAGGAGAAGTTTAGGCATGGAGGAAGAGGGGAGAGGCAGCCTTGGGGCGTGGGAAATCTCTATTCTAATTGCATTAGAATCTGAGTTGGGCGTAGGGTCTCTTTTATAGACTAAGCGTGATCCAACTCCTCTTATTCTCAACCAATCACAACCCTTTGTGAAATCAGATCTAAATCTGATTGGTTGGAATAGTGTCCTCTGGATTCCTCCTTAGAGGGTGCCTAAGACCAGTCAAACTGGATTCTTAGTAGAACTCTGATTGGAATCCAAAAGGGAGGTGGAGTCCTTGTCCAACAAGGACTCCAAGGCGCCTCCAACTTGGGCGCATGCCTAGGGTGGCGTGCGTCCTCCTCCTTGCCAGGTTCTGGTAGGGGGACAGGCCCCCACCAGTTCTTCAATAGGTGCATGACACGTGGACAAAAGTCAAAGTGTCTATGGTCAATATTTGACCAGTCAAAGGTCAACTTTTGACCAAAGTCAAAGGACCAAAAATGGCAAGTGACCAAAAATGGCAGATCATCTCTTATAAAATAAGACAACCTTTTCTAACTTGGAAAACCTCCAGTTAGACCATATGAAGGCCTCTGATTGAGCACAAACTCCTTTGGCTCAGTCAGGACAACTTATTTGTGATAGGAAAAGAAGAACGTTAGGTTCAATCGAGTGCTAGTACGATTTCCTTGAACCTAATTGAATCTCATTCAGATCAATTGAACTAGATCAGTTCAATTGATGATCACCAGATTCAAACCCTTGTTTGTGTGACCCAGTTAGGTTCAATTCTGTATGGTAATGGGATATGTCATGATCTCTATCATAGACATCATCGAAACTCCTTTCGATGGATCAGAACTCTTCTGATTCGAATAGCTAGAATGATCGATCATCTAAATCATTCTAATTGCTCCCAAAATCCACCAGTGACACCTAGCAGTATATGGTGGCAACCCATCAGAGCTGAATGCGAACCTCTTGGTGCAGCTACCTGTGTGATTAAGTTCTTCTATCTTGAGCCCCGATCAGATTAGGGTTAAGGTAAACTCGTCAAACCCTAGTCTCTGTCATATGATATAATCATTCGATTCGAGTCCAATGTGAAAATCTAAATAGAAACTCTTTCTATTATTTCACTCTGCCATGGCCATGGGCTTCAGAACTTGATTCTCATGATTATCATAGGGCTGCTCCTCTACCACCGAGGTAGATAGATCCCATCTTGATGCAATCCAGTTCCTACAATGAACATGCTATAGCCAACATACACCTCAGGGTTCCATATGGCTAGGAGACCGAGTAATGGTGTAGTCAAACTATAACACCCTCAAGGTGAACTGCCGATGCATCTCAGGTCAAAGAACCAGACACACTACTGCAGCATCGAGTCAGTCATTGACGAGAAGGTAGACTCCCTAATGACTACTCGAGGTGGTCACGCTCAGTGCCCTCGTTCTCTAACGAGTACCTATACTCTCGCTCCGGTGTCTCCACACCGTAGACTCAAGACTCATCTACTAAAGAGAAGCGATCGTACACCAACCTTCCGGATCAATCACCATCCTCGTGATGATCCTATGGTCGGGAGCTGTTTATGAGTTAATAATGATTATTCATGTCTTAAATTTTCAACTCTTGAAAATATGAATTATCATTACCATTAACTCAAAGGATGTATCACAGACACTAAATACACAGGTGTGATAGAAAATAACCCATTTTATTGATTATAGTCAAAATTACAATTTTGCCCCTAGAAGTGTATTACAAGTGTCAGCCAATTCTGGCTTCCAGGGCACATATATCTAACACCTTCTAAGTATGTCTTTATCTAGGATAAATTCCTTACATATCATATTGATTTCGGGATCCATTTGAGAATACGTTGGACTTAAGTTTGGGGATTCAACTTGATCATTGTAATATGGTTTTGGAATTATTGGTTTTAAATCCACTTGGGTCAGGTTTGTTTCTACAGAACAACTTTCCCTAGCAGGTGTAAACGAAGATATTGGGGGAAGGCTTGAAGAGGTGAACCTAGAGCTAATGCTCCTTTCTACTCTTAGCCTATTGAATTTGATGGAAACATCACCTTCAGGAGTTGTAGCGATAGTTTCAAGATGGCTGACTTTCTGTCTAACAGATGGAATGAATTTTTCAAGAGTCCAACTATCAGGTAGAGTTATTTCATCCCATATTAAAGTCTTGGGGATGAAGACATTGCTCTTGTTTGGGTCAGTTTGAAAGTAATCAGTTTGTCCTAAGGATTTTTTTGCTAGAGATCATATTTGATTGAAAGTGTTTGTGGCGTTGAAATATATCCTTGCTAGAATTGTTAATGAAGGAGATCCAGCAAGTATCTTGAGGTTGTGGTGTTTAATCTCT
>QRFJ01003132.1:25000-40000 GCA_006176705.1 Cocos nucifera | reverse complement strand
TTTAATCTAAGTGGTGAGGATGAGATGTATATAATATGAGCAGTGGAATTAAGATAACAAAATCAAACTATGAAAGTAAAGTAAGAATTATAAGCATGCAAAGTATATAGAGAGATAGAAGAAAAAAGTACAACACAAATACACAAAGATTTATAGTGGTTTGGAGCAACTCGCTCCTACGTCCACTCTCCAAGATTCTCTTGGAAATTCCGCTATAATCTACCCTTGATTATAGTGTGTTTGTTTTCCAGGCTTACAAACAAACCTAGTTGGTTTTCACAGGAGCACCAACCAAAACCTAATATTGTTAGTTTTTTGGATTCACTAACAACCCAGTTGGTTTTCTCAGATCACCAACCAAAACCTATAATGTCCAATTTCTGGCTTGGACGGGCCTAAACTCTAAGTTTCTTTTTTCCAAAGAAACTTGTAAAGAAATAAAAAAATATAAGTAAAGTTTCAGCATAATATAAGAAATAGAGTATAAGCTCTTTTAAATTCTAAAGAACAAGTCGATAATGTGCTCGATTGAAGCTTGACTTTTCTTCAAATTATACTTGAGAAGATGTGGAAGAAGTTGGAGAAGATTGCTTTGAAGGCTCGCTGAAATCTTTGCACAACACTCCTCTCTTTTTTCTTTTCTTTGGATATTCAATGTTTCTCACAAAATCTGAAAGATTCTCTCTCTAAATCCCTTAATCTCTTTTTTTTTTAATTAATTCTCCACCTTTAAATACCTTAGAGAAGGTTGGAGTAAGAGTTCTTAGCAATTGGAAGCCTTGAAATAGCCATTGGGGTCAAAAAATAGCCATTGAAAAACTATCCGTTGAAGGCTATCCATGCAGATCGAGATCTCTCAATTTTTCATGAAATCTCTCATCAAATTTTGAGATCTCTCGATTTTTCATGAGATGTCTCATCAGAATCGCAATGCCTCTCGAGAAATCTATGAGACCTCACGCTCTCAGAGCACAGAAATGAAGTTTCTATCTCCTGAGAATGAGACGTCTTGAGTTCAACTCAAGACCTCTCAAGACTATATTAGAATACTGTTTCATTCTGTCAGACCACTCGAGAGCTCTCAAAAAAAATTTGAGATGTCTCAAAAAATCCTAACTTCATTTTTCTTCAATGTTTGACCTTCCAAACTTGAGTTTCTTGGCCCCAAACTCTTTTAAACATAATTACTTCCTTCAATTTTAATTTCTCTTCTTTCAATCATACTTTCTTCATACCAAGCCATCCAAATATGTGTGAATTTGCTCTTTTAAGTATTTTGGCATGGCATCTTGAGAGAATTTATTCTTGAGATAAATTCTTCATTTTGGATACTTAAAAAATCTTACACACATTCTTGAAAATACATGATTAGATACATAATATACTCAATATTTTAGGAATCATCAAAATCAATCTCAGGATCAACAATCTCTCCCTTTTTGATGATGACAAAATCTTGAGTATATGCACAATAAAAGCAAATAATGTATTTCTATGCATTTTGCTAAAAAGTATCATGAAGTATAGATTAAACACATGAATGAGTACTTCATGAATGTTCTCAATTATTCTTTTGGTTCATCACATGATGAGTACTTCATGAATGTTCTCATTATTCTCATTGCACATATTTTATATACTCATAAAAAAAATATTTCAATTCATATCAGTAAGTATTAAGTTTTCATTTCAAGCATCAATACAATTCATTAAGTTTCTTCAAGCATATACTCAACATTCCTCTCCCCCTTTTTGACAGCATCAAAAAGCTCATGAGAAAGAAATAAGAAAAAATCATCAAAATCAATAATATGATTGTATCAAAGTAAGAATTGCATTAAGTTTAGAAAATTAATTTATATGAGTCATCAAAATCAACATCAAAGCATTAAATTGAGAGATATATTAAATGTTAGATATGTATGTCCTAGAAGCCAGAATTGGTAAACACTTGTAATCACTTCTAGGAGCAAAATTATAATTTTGACTATAAATAATAAATGGATTATTTTCTATCATAAATATGTATTTAGTGTCTGTGATACATCCCTTAAGTTAATGGTAATGATAATTCTTATTTTTAAGAGTTGAAAATTTAAGACAATAATTTTCATTATTAACTTATAAAATGCTCCTGACCGTAGGATCATCATGAGGATGTGATTGATCTGAAAGATTGGTGTGCAATCGCTTCTTCATAGTAGATGAGTCTTGAGTCTACGATGTAAAGACATTGGAGTGAGAGTACAGATACTCGTTAGAGAATGAGAGCATTGAGCGTGACCACCACGAGCGGTCATAAGGAAGTCTACCTTCTCGTCGATGACTGACACGAAGCTGTAGTGGTGTGTCTAGTTCTTTGACCTAAGGTGCATCGGCAGTTCACCTTAAGGGTGTTATAGTTTGACTACACCTTGACTCGATCTTCTAGCCATTCAAAATCCTGAGGTGTATGTTGGCTATAGCACGTTCATTGTAGGAATTGGATTGCACCAAGAGGAAATCTATCTACCTCGATGGATGAGGAGCAGCCTTATGATGATCATGAGAATCAAGTCCAAAAGTCCATGGCTATGGTAGAGTGAAATAATAGAAAGAGTTTCTATTAAGATTTTCACATCGGACTTGAATTGAATGATTAAATCATATGATAGAAATTAGGGTTTGACGAGTTCACCTTAACCCTAACCTGATCGAAACTCAAGATAGAAGAATTTAATCACAGAAGTAGCTGCACCCAGAGGTTCATTTTCAGTTTTGATGAGTTGCCACCATATACTACTAGGTATCACTGGTAGATTTTGAGAGCAATTAGAATTATTTAGATGATCAATCATTCTAGTTGTCTAAATCAGAAGAGTTTTGATCCATTGAAAGGAGTTTCGATCATGTCGATGATAAAGATCATGACATATCCCATTACCATACAGAACTGAACCTAACTGAATCACACAAATAAGGGTTTGAATCTGGATATCATCAATTGAACTAATCCAGTTCAATTGATTTGAATTAGATTCAATTAGGTTCAAGAAAATTATGCTAGCACACGATTGAGCCTAACATTCTCCTTCTACTATCATTAAAAGTTGTCTCGACTGAGCTAAATGAGTTTATGCTCACTCAGGTACCTTTACTTAGTCTGATTGAAACTTATTCAAGTTAGAAAAGGGTTATTTTAATTTATGAGATAAATTTGAGACAACACCTGCCATTTTCCATCACCTGCTAATTCTTGTCTTTTGAGTTTGGTCAAACGTTGACCTTTGACCCTTGAACATCTGCCCATGTGTCATGCACCTATTGGAGAGCAGATAAGAGCTTGTCCCCTTACTAGAATTTGGTAAGGAGGGGGTGCACGCTTAGGGAGGTGTGTGCCCATGGATAGGGATGCCTGGAGTCCCATACGGATGGGACTCCAGGTTCCTTCTTGGTTTCTACTTAGGTGGCCCATAACTATAGACTTTGACCAATCTTAGGCACCATCTAAGGATGAATTAGAGGGGCTCTCATCTGATTGGATCAGATGATGTCATCCCATCAATCAGATTTAAATCTGATTGTACGAAGCAACATGATTGGTCGGGATGATGTGGCACTACATGGAGCAACAGGTCTATATAAACCCTGTCTGCGCCCAACTTTAAGAGACTTCTTTCTTAGCTATGCCTCAAGGATACCCCTCTTCCTCCTCCATGCCCTCCTCTAGTCCTCTCTCTCCTCTCCATGCCCAAGGCAAGTTGGGCTTTAGTTTGGTGCGATTCAGACAAGAAAAAGCTGACGAGAAAGGAAGAAGGCAGCACTACTGCAGAGATGACAGCAGATCTTCAAAGGAAAGTTTTGAAGATCCTCCAAATCAGATCTAGATCTAATTTTTAGAGAGATGATAAAGAAAGAAAAGATCTTCAGATCCAACCTGAGTGGATACTGGTAGAGGTTAGGCGCTTGCGTGGCTAGATCCAGAATCTCAGGCAATCAGCAGGATCATCAAAGGATAATCTGATTACCCAACATCAAGGTATAAATTAAATTAGATTTAATTTATTTTTATTTTTATTTATTAGATTAATAAAATAAGATCTGAAATATCTCAGATCTGATTTAGATATATGAGAGAAATTTTTAAAATATCTCTCTTGATCCGATTAAATCTGAACGAACATGATCCAAAAAATCAGGATTTTCTCTTCAATTGGTATCAGAGCCAAGTTCTCTAAATTATTTAGATCTAATTTTTATTTATTTTTAATTTAAAAATTAGGTGATTTTAGATATCATATGAGATATGATTAGATCTAAAATCAAAAAAATTAAAATTAAATAATATAGATTTAAGTTTTACAATATGCATGACTAGTTGTAAAATAGAATAGTTCTATACATAGTCTTGTATGATCATGATTTATTTTGATTAAATTATAACTTTAGATCTAGTTATGTTTTATTTTTTGATGATTATAAATGTTATAATAAAATCTAAAAAATAGGAAATAAAATTATTTAATTTTTAGATCATATGAGATATGATGAATGCATGTTTAGACTAGTTGTAGAATAGTTCTACATAATTATCTAGATTAGAATTTATTTTGATGTAATCAATTTAAATCTAATTTTTTAGATAATTATGAGATAATTTAGATCTAAAAAATATGCATGATATGATACATGAGATGTATGCAAAATATGTATTAAGTTAGATCAATTTTTATATATGAGATATATGATGTAGATCTAACTAGTTTTGTAGATTTATATTTTTGATTAAGGCATTCCCCTTGGCCATCCGATCATAAGAATAAAGTAGGATTTAAATATCCTCTCCTCCCATTCGATGGGGTGTTCTTATGATGTGTAGGGGTGCTGCGCGTTCGTCCTTAATCAGAAATCAAAAACTTACTTTCTGCAAAACCCAAGATCCTAAAATCCTAGAATTTTATTTACATATTTTGTTTATGAACCTAACTCTAATTAGAATTAATATTATGAAATATTAATTAGGTTTAAAATTAAGAATTTTAGATCTAAGACATATTCATAAAATTGGGTTTAGGCTTGGGTAGCTCAATTAGGTCTAAGCGGTTGATCAAATCGAATCAAGAGTTGGTTAGATGGGATCAACAGTGCTTACCAACCTAATAGGATTAAGTCTGGGTCAAGATCGAGTCACATGAGTGATCGATCAAGCTAAGACCTAATTAGGCTCAGTGGTTAGAGTCTGGATTGTAGGCTAATCCAATTGGTTCTAGCTCAACAATTTGGTGTCTAAGGTAAGTTTGGCAGATACGATTGACTGATTTTTAATTGGAAGCTACTGACTCGAATGCGTTCTTATCGAGTTAAGGACGTATCCCTTCCACTGATCTCACTTACGTGGTCATATTTGTTGGCTCAGTTCTGATTTGAGGTGGTCAATAATCTGAGCTAACCCATGCCACTAGGTTAGTCATAATGGTTATGACTATGTCAAGTCTAGTTTAATGAGACCTAAATCAAATCTTCCTAAGAAAAGATTAAGTCTAAGATCTTCCACCATTGTAGATGTGCGGACCCTTTCCGGGATTGATTGTTCTCGGCTAGTTACAGTGGTTCAGTTGCACTGAAAAGATGCAACTATGTCTATTAGGCATTGGATGCTACGGGCTGGAGGATGGATTGGGCTCATATTTTGGATATGGTGAGAGACTCAATTAGAAATCCAATTTGTGCAAATAGTGGGTCTGACTTAACTAAGGAATGGATCAATATTTTGGGCACGGTGAGATTCATGAATTAGAGATCAAGTTTGGATGCACGCATGATTAGAAAAAAATCATTGAACAAGAGTTGTTCACTCAATCGGCTAACCTATACAATAACTGTTTAAAGGGAGGTAATGAGTCAGTGGTGGGACCACACCATCCAAATAAAAATCATTAATCATGAGATTTCGTATCTTTATAAAAAGGGAGAGAGAGAGTAAAGGGATTGAAGAAAATAGTGGAAGCTAATTTATTTAAAAAAAACTCCTAAATAAATTGGTTAAGTCTTAATTACAATATCTAATTTAGAAACTTTGACTCTCTATAGGAAATGTTGCATCCAACCCACTAGCACAAATCCTAGAACCATAGACTTGACCGGACCCAGTTATAGATGGCTTCGAAGTTCAAAACTTATTGAGTTTCGAGAAGTTAACTCATGATTGGACCAAGACCCCTCCCACCTTACCGCCAGCTCGTCATGCTGCTGAAACAGAGAGTGTCTCTTGAAAAGTGGAACGAATGAAGATTAACAAGGCAGATATACATATTGGGCTGATGTCTGATGAACTTACGCGCCAACATGAAGATATAGGAACTGCTCAGGCCAAATATTGGCTCACCTACAAGAGAGGATATATTTGGTGAACAAGAGTCGCCAGCCAAGTATCAGTCACTAAATGACTATCAAGGCTAAGATCGTGATGGAATCAGTTAGATCCAATGATCATAGTCTGATGATATCAAAGGATTTGAAAGAATCTTGAGAAGCTCGAGTGAGTGTCTTGGACTGGATTGCAAGAAGTGACAAAAATTACTAATATAATCCTTGACTGAAGCATTATGGCAATTCATATAGAACTACCATATACTATAATAACTGTCAAAATTTCTTGATTTGCTGATACTAGATGAATGCTGTCGGTACACTATGAACTTCTATGGAAGAGATCTAAAAGGCTCAGTGCTTTGCCTATGAACGGACTTCTTCCAAGAGAAAGTCTTTTTGAAAAGAAGAATCTGTGAAAAAGCAAAAGATGGAAGGAGGAAAGAAGAAAAAGACAGAGCTGAAAAAGAAGGCCGTTGACAAAGGAAAGTATTTTCATTGCAACAATGATGGCCATTGAAAGCGGAACTATCCTACTTACCTGGCCACCTTGAAGAATAAGAAGGAGACAGGTCCTTTTGGAGGTATGCTCGTTATTGAGTCTAACCTTACAATTTCTTTTGCATCTAGTTGGGTGCTTGACTCTGGTTCTAGTGCTCATTTGTGCACTTTCATACAGGATCTTGAGGATAGTAGGAGGCTGAGGGATGGTGAGATGATCCTGTGTGTCGAAAATGAAGCAAGAGTTGCTACCGTGACCATGGGAACATACCCTCTTCGACTACCATCTGGTTTAGACTTAGTGTTAAAAGACTGTTATTATGTGCCTACAGTAAGTAGAAATTTGATTTCTATTTCTTGCCTAGCATTAGAAGGCTATGTAATTAATTTTCTTAAGGGCCATTGTAACATTCTTTATGAAAGAAATAAAATTGCAAGTAGTTTCCTTATTAACGATCTTTATTAGTTACATATTGATGTATCTATTTTTAATATCGAGCAAAATGTGAATACCATAAAACGACCTAGGGATAGTCCAAATGATAGATATCTATGGCACCTAAGATCAGGTCATATAGCAGAAGATAGGATTAACAAATTGGAGAAAATTAGGCTATTGAGTCCATTGACTTTCGAGTCATATCCAATTTGTGAATCTTGTCTTCATGGCAAAATGACTAAGCTCCCTTTTGTAGGACATGGGGAAAGGGCCACGGATCTTCTTGCCTTAGTACATACTGATGTGTGTGACCCATTTGATGTGCCGGTTAGAGGCAACTTGTCTACTTCATAACCTTTACCGATGATTTATCTAGGTATGGGTATGTGTATCTTATGAGACACAAGTCTGAAGCTTTTGAAAAGTTCAAGAAATTCAGACATGAAGTAGAAAAGCAAACAGAAAAACCCATCAAGATTCTTCGATCAGATCAAGAAGGTGAATACCTTAGTCGAAAATTCTTGGACTATCTCAAGGAAAATGATATAATCTCTCAATGGACTCCATCTAAAATACCTCAACTCAACGAAATTTTAGAATGGAGGAATCAGACTCTATTAGATATGGTTCGATCCATGATGAGCTTCATAGACCTCCCTAATTTTCTTTGGGGATACCGTTTGTTAACCACAATATACTTACTGAATAGGATTTCTTCTAAAATCATTCCTACCACACCATATGAGATATGGCATGGTAAGAAATCAAGTCTGAGTCATCTCAGAATTTGGGGTTATCCGGCTCATGTCAAAAGACAACAAGTGGACAAGTTAGACTTTAGGTCCTTCAGAGCTCGATTTATAGGATATCCTAAAGAGTCATTAGGATATTATTTCTACATTCTAGAAGATCACAATACGATTATGAGTCAACATGCCATCTTTCTTGAAAAACATTTTATTCAAGATAGCAACATTGGAAAGCAAATCAAGCTCGAGGAGAAAGTCTCATAAGAGCAACGAGCTAAGGACCAAATGAAACCAAATCAGGCTAAGCCAATCCAATCACTACCTCCTCCACCTCATAGATCGAAAAGAGTTTTCCATCCCCCTGAGAGGTACTTAGGTACTATTTCAGAGAAAATATTCCTCATAGGTAATGGGGTTCATGGTGATGATCCCAAAACCTATAACGAGGCGATATTGAATATCGACTCTGAGAAATAGTTAGAGGCAATGAAGTCAGAAATTGACTCAATGCACTCAAACCAAGTCTGGACCTTGGTAGATCCATCAGAAGGTATAATACCTATTGGGTGTAAATGGATCTACAAGAGAAAGATTGATGTAGATGGGAATGTGGAGACATTCAAAGCTAGATTAGTGGCAAAAGGTTATAGTCAACACAAAGGCATTGACTATTAGGATATCTTTTCGTCAGTATCTATGCTAAAATCCATTCGCACATTGCTTGCTATTGCAGCTTATTTCGATTATGAAATATGACAAATGGACATGAAAATGGCATTCTTAAATGGATATCTTGAGGAAGATATCTATATAGAATAGCAGCTAGGTTTCACATCCAGTGATGATGATTATAAGGTATATAAGCTGCAAAGATCCATATATGGACTTAAGCAAGCATCTTAGAGCTGGAATACTCATTTTAATGATGTGATCAAATTATTTGGTTTCATCAAAAATGAGGAGGAGCCATGTGTCTTCAAAAAGATCAGTGGGAGGACTATTGTCTTTCTCGTATTGTACGTGGATGACATCCTCCTTATTGGGAATGATATTTCCATGTTGACCACAGTTAAAATGTGGTTATCCAAAGAATTCTCCATAAAAGATCTAGGAGAAGCATTCTTTATTCTAGGAATTAAGGTCTATAGAGATAGACCGAATAGGATGTTAGGACTTTCACAGAAGATGTACATAGAGGAAGTGTTAAAGAGGTTTAGCATGGAAAACTCTAAGAGAGGTTTGGTACCCTTCAGACATGGCATTCATCTTTCCAAGAAGATGTGCCCTAGCACACCTGAGGAAATAGAACGCATGAGCAGGATCCCTTATGCTTCAGCAATAGGGAGCCTCATGTATGCATGTTATGTACACGACCTGATATAGCCCATGATGTGAGTGTCACGAGTAGATATCAGTCGAATCCAGATGAAGAACATCGGACTTCTGTGAAATAAATCCTTAAGTACTTGAGAAAAACTAAGGATATATTGTTGGTCTTTGGTAATGGAGAACTCCAAATCCAGGGGTATACAGACTCAGATTTTATGTCCGATGTAGATGATCGAAAGTCAACATTTGGAAGTTTGTTTGTGTGCAATGGTGGAGCTATCAGTTGAAAAAATTTCAAGCAAACAGTGATAGCAGATTCCACCATGGAAGTAGAATACATCGCTGCGTCAGAAGCTGCAAAGGTGGCATTCTGGTACAAGAATTTGTCACAGAAATCAGAGTGATGCCATCAGATACCATTTCTTTGTACTGCGATAATAATGGCACCATAGCCCTTGCTAAGGAGCCAAAGTCTCACTAGAAATCCAAGCACATCGAGCAGCGATACCACCTAATCCACGATTACCTCAAGAAGGGTTACGTCAAGGTCGAGAGAGTCGACTTCGCAGACAATGCGGTAGACCCACTAACAAAGCCGTTGGGCCAGCAGAAGATCGAAGCCCACCTTGAGAAGATGGGACTTAGATTTGTAGCCAATTGGCTTTAGGTCAAGTAGGAGTTTGTTAGATATGTGCATTAGAAGCCAGAATTGGCTGACACTTGTAATATACTTCTAGGAGCAAAATTATAATTTTGACTATAAATAATAAGTGGATTATTTTCTATCATAAATGTGTATTTAGTGTCTGTGATACATCCCTTGAGTTAATGGTAATGATAATTCTTATTTTTAAGAGTTGAAAATTTAACATAAGAATTTTCATTATTAACTCATAAAATGCTTCTGATCGTAGGATCATCATGAGGATGGTGATTGATCTGAAAGGTTGGTGTACAATCGCTTCTTCATAGTAGATGAGTCTTGAGTCTATGGTGTAGAGACACCAAAGCAAGAGTACAGGTACTCATTAGAGAACGAGGCCACTGAGCGTGACCACCTCGAGCAGTCATAAGGAAGTCTACCTTCTCGTCGATGACTGACTCGAAGCTGCAGTGGTGTATCTAGTTCTTTGATCTGAGGTGCATCGATAGTTCACCTTGAGGGTGTTATAGTTTGACTACACCATGACTCAGTCTCCTAGCCATTTGGAGTCCTGAGCTGTATGTTGGCTATAGCATGTTCATTATAGGAATTGGATTGCACTAAGAGGGAATCTATCTACTTCGGTGGATGAGGAGCAGCCCTTTGATGATCATGAGAATCAAGTCCATAAGCCCATGGCCATGACAAAGTGAAATAATAGAAAGAGTTTCTATTAAGGTTTTCACATCGGACTTGAATCGAATGATTAAATCATATGATAGAAATTAGGGTTTGACGAGTTCACCTTAACCCTAATCTGATCGGAGCTCAAGATAGAAGAATTTAATTACACAAGTAGCTGCACCAAAAGATTCATTTTCAATTTTGATGAGGTACCATCATATACTGCTAGGTGTCACTGGTGGATTTTGGGAGCAATTAGAATTATTTAGATGATCGATCATTCTAGTTGTCTGAATTAGAAGAGTTTTGACCCATCAAAAGGAGTTTTGATGATGGCGATGATAGAGATCGTGACATATCCCATTACCATACAGAACTGAACCTAACTGGGTCACACAAATAAGGGTTTGAATCTAGATATCATCAATTGAACTAACCCAATTCAATTGATTTGAATTAGATTCAATTAGGTTCAAGAAAATCGTGCTAGCACACGACTGAGCCTAACGTTCTCCTTCTAGTATCATTAAAAGTTGTCTCGACTGAGCCAAATGAGTTTGTGCTCACTTAGGTACCTCTACTTGGTCTGACTAGAGTTTGTCCAAGTCAGAAAAGGGTTGTCTTAATTCATGAGATAAATTTGAGAGAACACCTACCATTTTTCGTCACCTACTAATTCTTGTCTTTTGACTTTGGTCAAACATTGATCTTTGACCCTTGGACATCTGTCCATGTGTCATGCACCTATTGGAGAGCAGATAGGGGCTTGTTCTCTTGCTAGAATTTGGTAAGGAGGGGGTGCATGCTTAGGGAGGCGTGCGCCTATGGATAGGGATGCCTGGAGTCCCATACGGATGGGACTCCAGGTTGCTTCTTGGTTTCTAGTTAGGTGGCCAATAACTATAGACTTTGACCAGTCTTAGGCGTCATCTAAGGATAAATTAGAGGGGCTCTCATCTGATTGGATTAGGTGATGTCATTCTATCAATTAGATTTAGATCTGATTGTATGAAGCAACGTGATTGGCCGGGATGATGTGGCACTATATGGCGCAGCAGGGTCTATATAAACCCTATCTACGTCCAACTTTAAGAGACTTCTTTCCTAGCCATACCCCAAGGCTGCCCCTCTCCCTCCTCCACACCATCCTCTGGTCCTCTCTCTCTTCTCCACACCCAATGCAAGTTGGGCTTCAGTTTGGTGCGATCCAAACAAGAAAAAGCTGACAAGAAAGGAAGAAGGCAGCACTGCTGTAGAGACGACAGCAGATCTTCAAAAGAAAGTTTTGAAGATCCTCCAAATCAGATTCAGATCTAATTTTGGAGAGATAATAAAGAAAAAAAAAATCTTTAGATCCAATCCGAGTGGATATCGATAGAGGCCAGGCGCTTGCATGGCTAGATCCAGAATCTCAGACAATCAGCAGGATCATCAAAGGATAATCCGATTATCCAACATCAAGATATAAATTAAATTAAATTAAATTTATTTTTATTTTTATTTATTAGATTAATAAAATTAGATCTAAAATATCTCAGATCTGATCTAGATACATAAGAGAAATTTTTGAAATATCTCTCTTGATCCGATCAAATCTAAACAAACTTGATTCGGAAAATCAGGATTTTCCCTTCATTAAATTCATGAAATCAATTTAAATGAATCATCTTTCTTTTAAAAATTTATCATTTAACTCAAAAGAAGTTTTAAATATTTATTTTAATTTCAAAAATTAGTTTGAATTTAAATATTACGTACTTTCCCTAATTTTGAATGAATATGATCTTTATTCAGATTTTCAAATATGCACTTTTAAGTTTTAAGAGGAATAGAGCTTTTCAAAATATTTGAATATGAAATCAAGCAAAATATATATTTTAATATTCTAACTTTTTTTTCTTAAAAAATTTTGGTCAATTAGATTTGAAAAAGATATGTATCGGGAATGTATCGAGTAAAGTAAAATAAATAATCTCAAAACATAAGATAGTCATATTTTCAAATTCATTGCTTTGAGTAAAATATTATTTTAAAATAAATAATTCATAAGAATTTTGCAATGTACATGAGAAATTTAGGATCAAATTTAAATTTTTTAATAGATTTTAAAATTTATTTCTTAGAGTAAGAATATGTTTTTAAATTAATCAAAAAAATTTTAATCAAATTAAGTTAGAAAATATCTCTTCTCCTATTTTTCATACTTATAGCAAAATTAATTTACTTTTCAACTTTCTTCCCTTCTTTATTTCAAATCAAGCAAATTCAACATGAATTTAACCACTAAATTTAGATTTATAAAATTTAAAATATATTTTTAATTTTAAAGGCCTTTTTTTATTAAATGATTATTTTTTCTTTAATATTTTCTTCCCCTTACTTTAACAAATAGAGTCATTTCTTTGAAAGATTTTTTTGATACCAATTAAACTAAGTTTAGATCAAATCATAATTTTCTTGGTTCAATACCATTTAAACATTAATTTATAAATTCAGCTTGATACCAATGATTTTAGTTTTGAATTAAATCAAGATGAATTGATTCAAATTAAATAATTTAAGGATTTAGAATGATAAATCAATTTGAATTGATATCAGCAAATTAGTTAAGGCAAATCATCAAAAAATTTTCAGTCATTCTTCAAAAAGATCATTTCTTCCATTTTATAAGAAATATTAAGCAATTAGATTCAAAAAAGATATGTATTTTTGAATTTATTTCAAATAATATCATATCAAACATATAGCTATGTAAAATCATATTTGAAATAAAGAATTCTTCTCTTTTTGCCAAAAGATAAATCAATCAGATACATGACAATAATAAGTTGTTTGATATCAAATAATTAAAATTAAAGTTCTCTATGAATATTTAGCAATTCAAAACATTCATATCCAATAAGGATCTTTTAATTTAAATTCATGAATTATAAAATTGATATGGGGAGATTTAAAATATTATGCTGAATTTCAAAATAAATCATTTCATCCATAGCATGATATATAGAGGAGAGCGTATTAATCTTTAAAATCAAAGCATTCAAATTATTGCAAGCATCAAAATCAATCATACTTATCAAAACATGAAAGGAGTTATCATATGCATACATATTAACAAATCATTAAAGTTAATACATCAAACTTTCAATTCATAGAGTATGATCATTTTAAGCAATGATAAATCAACAAAATCAATCAAACATGCTTAATAATTATGCTAATTAATAATTAAAATATATTTAGCAAATAAAGATGGCATGGTGTGAGAATAGTTTAGATTTTATCAAATAGCACCATCCATTTATTTTCATTTCCAAGGCATCCATAAAAATTTTCTTCTTTTAGTTTCATTGGATCCTTGGTATACCTGTAAAATTACTTCATAATTTTTGGTACCCAAGCCATCTTGGATCCATAGGAGTTAGTATTTAAGGTTCCTTTTGGAACCCAAATTTGTCTTATCAAGGTTTGACCAATTCTTTTAAAGTTGCATTCCGAAATCTTATGGCCAATTTGATTATATTTAAAGCACTTAAAAGAATGATCTTTGATAGAAGCTCTTGTAAAAATACCTTTTGTAGTTTGCTATTTTCTTGAAGTATTAAAACCAATTTTTGTTTTATTGAAAATAGTCCCTTTGGATTTTACCAAGGATTGAAGATTTTCAAAGCTAATTGTAAACTTTTTAGCTATAGGTTTCAAAACCTCAACTTCTCTTCTTAATTTTTTGTTTTCTTCCAAGAGCTCTTTCTTTTTAATTAAAAGATTTTCATTTTCTTTTAGAAAAGATTTTAGAATATCTTTTTTCTTTTTAAGCTCAAGAATTTCTTTATCTAAAGAATTTTTAGATTTAATCAGATTTTCTTTTTCTTTAGCTAAAGAATTCTTTTCTTCCATTAAATTGGAATTATTCTTTTTAAGCTCCTTACTTTTCTACCTTAATTTTTTAAATTGATTCATAAGTTCATTAAAGGCTTCTTGAAGCTCATCAAATGTAAATTCAAAAGAATTATCAATGTTTATCTCATCATTTTGAGCCATCAAGCAAGGATTTACGATGCTTTCTTCATTTTTCTCATTCTTTTCTTCTTTGCTTTGCTCCCTCTTAATTGATGCATTCTTCTTCTTTTGTTTCTTCTTCTTTTTCTTCTTTTCATCCTCATGAGACATAAAGTATAGGTTGGGGTGAGCTTCTTTTTCTTCTTGGAAGCTTGATTCTTCTATTTGATTTGCTCCCTTATATTTTTTTTTTCAATTTCTCCCATACATGTTTTGCTGAAATGCATGAAGAAATTGCGTTAAATACA
>QRFJ01003132.1:0-17500 GCA_006176705.1 Cocos nucifera | reverse complement strand
TCTCCTTCAAGATATCAATGATTAATGTCTTGAAAACATCGTTGATGTCCTGAAAACATCTCTATGCTAGGATAAGAGGAGACCTTCTCCTCTAAAATTTTTCCTAAGTTTTCGTATCTAAGATTTTTTATTTTATTCATATAAAATTTTCATAAAAATTGAGAGAAGAAGGGTTCTCTAAGAAACCCTAAGAGAAGACCTTTCTTCTCTTCTCCTTCTCTCATCAGGACATGATCAAATGATGTCCAAAGATGATCACTATGCTCCAACACCTTGAAGCATGGATCCCCATGCTCTCTCACTTTCTCTCTTTCAGTTTTTTATCATATAAAACTCATAAAAATAAGAAAGAAAGAAAACATGAAATTAAATCCAAAGAGAGACAAATTTTCTCTTACCTTTTTTTTTTTACAAGACATCAACACTTGGTGTCTTAAAGAAGCTTTCTCCTCCAAGATGCTTGGCACCTCAAACCACCATGCCATCTACCTTTTCTCATAAAAAATCATGAATATTTGGTGTTTTGGATGCCCACACTTCTTATAAGGAGGTGTCCCCTAAGAGTCTTCTTTGACTAGATCAAAACCTAGTTTAAGAAGGACTCCAAGGATTCCTATGAGTTGGATGCCCCTTTGACTTTTCCAAGCATGAAACCTAATGGCCAATGCACAAAAGAAAGGGAGAAAGGGCAAAGAAAAAGACTAGGCATGGAAAGGTTGGCACACAAAAGAAAGGAAGGAGTTTTGGTCAAAGAGGATTCTTCCAAGTAGGAAACAAATTCTAACTTCCTTCTAGTTTTAACTAAGTCAAAACAAATTCCAAAACAACCAGAATATGGGGCATGGAAGGCCTCTTTAGGCATGGGAATGTTCACGTAAACCTCTAAAATTAAAGGTGTGGCATGGGCTTTCTTAGGTGCAAGTGAAAGAGAGAAAGTCCCAGTCCAACTGAGACTCCTCTTATTTGATTAGATCAAAATAGGTTTGGATCTGATTTAAATCATATTTAAACTAGATTAAATACAATCCAATTAAGGATGATCCTAGTCCAACTAGAAGCCTAATTAAATTAGATTAAATCAAGATTTAAATTTGATTTAAATCCTAAATCAATTAGGTGCACCCAAGTCCTAGTCAAACAAGAAATTATTTTTTTTTGTAATTGGCTTATTCAATATGTGAGCTCAGAAGTGGCACTCTCAAGTCATGAAAATATGAGAAGATAGATCATGAAAAGATGGGAGCGAGTCGAAAAATGAATCAATCTCAATAGTAAAATTCAGAAACTGGGTCGGCTCACTCTGAGATTGAGTCGGCTCAGTTGAAAACTGGGTCAGCTCAGTCCAGGACTGGATTGGCTAGGTCTCAGAGAAAAATCAAGATAGAGAGCAGCATTTTTGGACTATTGGTATGGTACATAATTAGGTCGGCTCAGTCTGGGATTGAGCCGACCTAGTTGCAGGTTAGCCGGCTCAGTCTGAAACTGGGTCGGCTCAATTTTTATAGGTTATTATTTTGTGTACGTGTGTTGTTTGGATTTGAAGAATTTTCTATGAGCTTGGGCTTGACCCTTTGTAAAGTATATATACTGAAAATAGATTAAGATTGTAAGAATGTTGAAATATACTGAATAAAAGCTCTTTTCTCTTAGAAATCTCTTCTTCTCTATTCCTTAAATTGTTTGATCATGCTTCTGCATTAATCTTTGAGAAGTACTTCCTTGAACAATGCTGAGGATTGGAAAGAGTTGGAGGAAATTGCTTTTAGTATAATCCGAATGTGCTTGGTCGATCAGGTTGTGCTCGAGGTTTGCATAGAGATTACGGCAAAGGGGCTCTGGAAGAGACTGGAGAACACATACATGGAAAAGAACATGACGAACAAGCTGTGGTTGAAGAAATAACTGTATAGTCTGAGGATGCCCGAAGGCGGAGATCTTGTTGCACATATCCAAAGGTTCAATCAGGTGTGTTTTGAGGTGATGAGTTTGGATGTGAAGATCGACGAGGAGGATTGGGCATTGCTGCTATTATGTTCTCTCCCAGGTTCGTATGATGGTCTCATAACAATTTTAGTTTATGGAAAGGAGATCCTAAACTATGAAGAGATTGTTGGTGTGCTCAGATCAAATGAGTAAAGGAAGAAGATCTGTAAGAAAGATCCTAAGTCTAAGATCTTAGCTGTGAATGAAAGATAGAAAAGATCAAAGAAGAATACAAGAGAAAAATCCAAAGACAGGTCAAAATCTCACGATCAGAGGAAGATGACATTGAAATGTTATAAATGTCATCAGCCTGGACACCTAAAGAGAGATTGTCCTCTTTTGAGATCAGAAAAAGAAAAGGCCAACAAGGGAGATGATACGGCTTCTATGAGTAGTGGAGAAAATCTGCTAGTTGTATCAGATGGATCCTCAGAGTGCGATACTATGTAGATATTAGATTCAGCATGCTCGCACCGCTATACTTCTCATCAGGAGTGGTTTGTTACCTACCAGAAGGTCGATGATGGAAGTGTCAGTCTTGAAGATGATCACTCATGTAAAGTAGCTAGAATTGGCTCTATCAGGATGAGAAAGTATGACGGGATCATTCATACATTATCAAATATTAGGCATGTACCGGAGTTGAAAAAGAATTTAGTTTTTTTGGGCTACTTGGAGGAGTAGGATTATGCTTTTAGTAGTCAGACTGGAAGTGGATGTCTAAAAATTTTCAAGAAAGCTTTGGTGGTGATGAGAGGTAGAAGATTGAGCAATAATCTTTATAGAATGGAAGGCTTAGTGGTAAATGATAGTGCAAAGGTGCTAGCAGCGACATAGAAGGAGCAAATTTTATATTGGCTGTGGCACTATCGGATGGATCATATGAGTGACCGTGGGCTCACAGAACTAAGCAGAAGAGGTATAATCCCAGCCCTGAAGAAGGAGGGCACAGATCTTTATGAGCCATATATCTTTGGTAAACAGCATAGGATGAAGTTTGACAAAAGTACCAAGCGCAGCGAGGGAGTGCTGGATTTAGTGCACTCGGATGTGTGGGGACCAGCTCCTGTATCAGCTAGAGGTGGGGCAAAATACTTTATTACTTTCATTGATGATTTCTCAAAGAAGATATGGATTTATCTGATCCGAGAAAAATCAGAGATGTTTGCCCAGTTCAGAGCCTGAAGAGCTGAAGTAGAGAAGGAGTCAGGGAGATAGGTAAAGTGTTTGAGGTCGACAATGGAGGGGAGTATACTAGCCTAGAGTTTAGAAGGTACTATGAGAAAAATATCATCAAACGCCATTACATAATGAGGATGACTCCCCAACAGAATGATGTCGTGGAGAGGATAAATCGGACACTGACTGAGAAGGCACGGAGTTTGAGGCTGCAGACATCACTTCCAAAGTCCTTTTGGGATGATGCTTTAACTTTTTCTTATTTTCTTGTGAACAAGTCCCCTTATTATAAGCTAAATGGAGGAATTTCAGAAGAGGTCTAGAGTGGAAAGAAGGTAGAGCTTGGCCACCTGAAAGTCTTCGGTTGCACAGCCTATGTACATGTGGAGGCAATCGAGAGGAGCAAATTGGATCCAAAATCTCAAAAGATGATATTTATAGGATATCCATAAGGAGTCAAGGGGTACTTGCTATGGGACTTTCAGGCACAGAAGTCAGTGATCAGTAGGAACGTTATCTTTGATGAGAAGAGCATCTTGAGGAGGTCTGAGATAGATGAAACTGGAGAAACAAAGGTTAATAGCGGTGGCCAGTCAGAGAATGATGGCATGCAGGTTACATCCACTTATAGGAGTGTTCCTATTGAGGTGGAGCTAGGCAGAAAAGTATTATCTCAGATTGAAAATCAGCATGGAGTGTCGGCAGTTTAGACAGATGTGCAGAAGCAGCCACAGACATCAGGCAGAGATGTGCCAGTAGGAGTGGCTTTGCACAAGCCCCAGCGTACTATTAGAAGATCGATCAGATATGACATTGATGAGGTTATCTCCTATGCACTCATCATTGCTAATAGAGATCTAGAGAATTATGCAGAGGCCATAGAGAGTGAGGATCATGATTCATGGATGCAGTCCATGATGGAGGAGATGGAATCATTTGAGAAGAATCAGATGTGGCAGTTGGTGGATCTTCCAGAGGGTGCTCGACCTATTGGCTCAAAATGGTTGTTCACAAAGAAAGAAGCACCTTCAAAATAAGGTGGAGTCAGATTCAAAGCAAGGCTGGTAGCAAAGGGATACAAAGAAAAGAAATTGACTACATAAAAATTTTCTCTCTTATGATGCATCATACATCTATTCGAGTTTTGCTGTCACTGGTGGCATAGCATAACATGGAATTGGAACAGATGGACGTGAAGGCAGCCTTCCTTCATGGGACTTTGGAGGAAAGAATCTACATGAAGCAGCCAGATGGTTTCATGGAGATGGGATAGAAAGAAAAGGTGCGTTTACTCAGAAAGTCTTTGTATGGCTTAAAACAATCTCCTCGTCAGTGGTTTTGAAGGTTTGATAGCTTTGTCTTGAGTCTAGATTTCAGTAGATGTGAACATGATTGTTATATCTACGTCAAGGATGTAGATGAGGAGGGTGCCCTATACCTATTATTATATGTAGATGAAATGCTCATAGCCAGTAGAAGCATGGATGCTGTGAAAAGGTTGAAAAGGATATTATCATCTAAATTTGAGATAAAAGATTTAGGTCCAGCTGAAAAAATTCTTGGAATGGAGATTTACAGAGATAGGTGCAAAGGAGTGCTCCATTTGTCACAAGAAAAGTATGTCCAGAAGATTCTGGAGAGGTTTGGGATGGAGAAGGCCAAACCTATAGAGATGCCATTATCGAGCCATATCTCTCTCTCGAAGTTACAGCGCCCCCAGTCAGAAGAGGAAAGAGAGTACATGGAATGAGTTCCTTATGCAAATGCTATAGGCAGTGTGATGTACACTATGGTGTGTTGTAGACTAGATATAGCACATGTTGTGAGCACGGTTAGTAGATACATGTTTAACCTTGGGAAGGAACACTAGAAAGCATTGAAATGGATATTGAGATATCTGCATGGAACAAGGGATTATGGTTTGGTGGGCAGCCGGGAGGATTTGGAGAATAATCTATGAAGATGTGTGAAGGTTTAGGTCCTCTAAAAGAATTTGTTGATGCAAATTATGCTGGTGATCTTGATACAAGGAGGTCTACTACTAGATACCTTTTCTGCATATATGGTGGACCAGTGTCTTGGAGATCAATCCTTCAGCCAATCACGACCTTGTCTACCATAAAGGCCGAATACATTGGGATAACAGAGGCTACAAAGGAAGCCCTTTGGCTTAGGAGGCTGATTGATGAGTTGGGGGTGGAGCAGAATAAGATTACACTATTCAGTGATAGTCAGAGTGCTCTGTTGTTGGCACAGAATCCAATCTATCATGCACGCACAAAGCATATAGACGTGAGGTACCATAGGATTAGAAAGCTGGTGGAGGAAGGTGAAGTGGAACTGATGAAGGTCCATACTAAGAAGAATCAGTCTGATGCACTTACGAAGGTACTCCCTAAAGATAGCTTTTAGAGATGTGTGGCACGGATGGATCTATTGAGAAGAGATGAGTTCACAAGGACTTGGAAGCACCAAAATGGAGAATGTGAGCTCAGAAGTGGCACTCCCAAGTTTTGGAAACATGAGAAGATAGGTCATGGGAAGATGGAAGCGAGTTGGAAGAAGAATCAGTCTCAATAGTAAAGTTCAAAAACTAGGCCGACTCACTCTAAGACTGAGCTGGCTCAGTTGGGAACTGGGTCGGCTCAGTTCAAGGCTAGATCGGCTAGGTCTCAGAGAAAAATTTAGATAGAGAGCAGTATTTTTGGACTATTGGCATGGTCCACAACTGAGTCGGCTCAGTCTAGGACTGAGTCGACCCAGTCGTAGGTTAGCCGGCTTAGTCTGAAACTGGGCCGACTTAGTTTTTGTGGATTATTATTTTGTGTATATGGATTGTTTGGGTTTGGAGAGTTTTTCTTTGAGCTTGAGCTTGATCTTTTATAAAGTATATATACTAGAAATAGGTCAAGGCTGTAAGAGTGCTGAAATATACTGAATAAAAGCTCTTTTCTCTTGAAAATCTCTTCTTCTCTATTTCTTGATTTATTTGATCGTGCTTCCATAGAGATCTCTAAGAAGTACTTCCTTGTTGCTTGGCTAATCACCGATGGCCACACCGATCCGTGTGGAAAGAGCGCATATTTCCAACATAATAAACCAACTATACTTAATCAAATTAAGTCCAAACTAATTCTAATTGAATCTAATTCAATTAGACTTGATCTCAGTCCGATTGCTCAATCAAATTGAGCCAGTTAGCAATCTAATTACTAATCAAACCTTTTATAACACTTGCATTAGGTCAAGCATCAATCGTATTGATGGATTGACCATAGAATGATTCTTAATTATCTATTAACCATCTGATCAGATTACAAGCTCTAATGTGTGTGACTCCATGATTCGAACCAAAGTCGGTAGCATAAAAACTGATTCCTATACCAATTGAAATGACCATCTAGCAATGGTACTCGATGTCCGGATAGGTCGAATGTATGCAAAGCAATATTCTTAGAACCCTGACCTATGGTTATCGTATAATTCATCCTTATGATCAATAATACTCAAGATGACTTTGAGTATGCTGTTAACACTCATACAAGTCATCTCTATTGTGTCTCAAAATTTTGCAAATCCCATGACACCTCACGAGGATTACCAGATCTAGGTTTTGCTAAATTGAAATACAATGAGACATTCTCTTTTTGAAGCTAATCAAGAGTGGTCAATCCCATCTTGACTCATACACCGACTTCACAAGTACTTGACCGTACCCAAAAATCTTTCGAACCTATATTAAAAATATAGATAGTTCAGTACCAAAGTATAGTGAGTTGCTTGCAAGTCACCATGGTGATCTCAGGTCAGAGAGACACTTATATCCATTGACCTTAGTTAGCTACTCTTAATAGTAGAGTGCTACATTGGTCGCGTTTAGTGCAGATGTACTCCTACATCTCATATGGATGCCATACTAGTATCTCCACACCACTTGGTTATGAGGACAACTAACGCATATGGCATATAACGACCTACACTCGATAAGTTATCGTCCTTATTAATAACTTATCATTTGATCATGAATAATTTAAGAACTATCCGATAAATCCTTCTTTATCGATTGATTGTGGTTCTAAGGACTTCATCATAATTTAGGAGTTTATTTAAGGAAGATAGAACTTTTATAATGAATCAGCCAAATACCAATTATTATTAGCTAATTCATATACTAATTTCAATCATCTACCACTTTGATAATTGGATTTAGGTCAATAACTCCCACTTGGACTAAAGCCAATCAGAACGATATCAAATATTCTATCTTTCACTTGAGTTCATAGAACTCCTTAGTTCCGAGGCCTTAGCAAATGGATCGGTCAAGTTCTCCTTTTTCATCAATCTTCTAAAGATCGACGTCACCCAGATCTAATATCTAAGATGATGGTGATGTAGAATATGCTGGTTCTTTAGTCTGAGCTATGGCTCCAGTGCTACGATAGGACTGGATCATTGGTGGAGGGTGCCACTCCCAACCTGCTAATGAACCTCAGCAACTATATAGCTTACATGGCAGCATCATATGCCATGACGGACTCTACATTACCAACTGAATAGGCTAAAGTATCTTGCTTGGAACCTTTCCAGCAGATTGCTCCTATAATTAGGATATGATCCGACATTTTCTTATTGTCATCTTGTTTTGACTGAAATTAAAACATCCATATGTTTTAAGTCAGTACTTCTAAATTTGAGTCACTGAATCTTAGTATTTTTCAAATACTTAAGGATTGTCTATACAATCTTTCAGTGGCTCTCACTTGGGTCAGACTGGTATCTGCTCACTATCTCTAGTGAGTATACCATATCTGGTCTCTTACATGGAGAAATAAGATGACAGCTAAATCTTTATTTCTTGCAATGTTGTAATGCCATTTCCGATTAAGAAAATTTCATCCTCAAACATCAAAACAAATAACACTACAAAATATTTTATCCAATTACAATGCAGGATTTGTCTTTGTTCATAACAAAGGCATACATTCAAAATGTATGTTCGAATTCTGAGGTAATAGCCAAACGAACTTTAAGGTCTTTACCTTACCATCTGCGCTACTCTGATCCTTTTGAAAATCCATTCACACCCAATGGATTGTATTCCTTCAGGTGAATCAACCAGTGTCCATACACTATTGATTTTCATGGACTTCAATTTGGATCGTGTGGCTCCAAGCCATTTCTCAGAGGCAGATCACTGCATTGTATCCCTATAGGTGATTGGATCCTTATTATTTTCATCAAGCTCAACAGGATCACCATCCCGAACCTAGATACTGAAGTATCTGTTCGGCTAATGCGGTACTCTATCGGATCTCTTTAAAGGTGACACTTTAATGGCTTTCAGATTTGATCTGATCAAATCTAGTTTTATAGGTTTACTAGATTACATCGGTTCTTTTCTACTAGTCAAACTTTTCTAAGTCTAACTTTACAGACATCAATTTTTTTTTAAGAAACTTGTATCCAAAAGGAATGCCCTTACTGCTGATGAACATTTTATGCTATTCAGTATGGTAGAATTAATCATCCTTAAATACCTATTGGACCAGGCTCCAAGTTTATCTGTATGCAAATATATGATATAGGCCGATCAACTCTAAACCTGAAAGTGAGAGAGTCTGGGTTAATGCCTGATCCATATCCTATATGGAGTTAATGCAATAGATTCACTCGGTATAAATTTTTAGAGTAAAATAAGTAGTCATAAGAGCACAACCTTGAAATAGGCAGACTAGTGAATCCTATTATGGATTGAACCATGTCTAACAAAGTTTAATTTTTTCTTTAAGATACACTATATTCCACTATATTCCAAAAAGAAATCCACTGAGAGAGAATCAAATTCTCTCCTAGATATATCACAAACTCACTGGATAAGTATTCGCCTTCTTGATCTGATCAAAGAGTTTTAATACCTTATCCATTTTATTTTTCTATTTCATTATTGGATCATTTGAACATTTTAAATGATTCATCCTAGATACATCCATGCCCAGATAGGTCATCTATAATGAAATATTAATATCTTCCTTTGGCACTTAAGTTCACAGGTCCACATACATGAAGGGAAATCCTGATTTCTCGGTCCAGGTTCGTCCAGATCTGATTAGATCAAGAGATATATTTCAAAAATTTTCTCTTGATCTCAATCAGATCTTGATATGTTTCAGATCTAATTCTTATTATTTTAATAAATAAAATAAAATAAGATAAATTAAATCAAATTTAATTTACCTGATTTGGGTAATCCTATTACCCTGTAGATGATCCTGATTACAGCGGAAGGTTCTGGATCTAGCCACGCAAGCGCCTGGCCTCTACCGGTATCCACTCGGGTTAGATCTGGAGATCCTCTTCTTCTCTATCACACCTCCAAAAATTAGATCTGGATCTGATCTGGAGGATCTTTAAAACTCTTTTGAAGATCTGCAGTCGTCCTTTTGCAGCAGCGCAGCCTTCTTGCTTTTGATCGCCTTTCCTTGATCTAAATCGCACCAACCTAAGTCCAAAACTCTTTTGGACGTGGAGAGCAAGGGGAGAAGAGACTATGGCATGGAGAAGGAGGGGAGAGGCAGCCTTGGGGCATGGGGTTTCTCAATTGAATTGCATTAGCCTTAGGGTTGGGTGTAGGGTCTTATTTATAGACCTCTTGTGATCCAACTCCTCTTCCTCTCAACCAATCACAACCCTATGTGAAATCAGATCTAAATCTGATTGGTTGGAATAGAGACCCCTGGATTCCTCCTTAGAGGGTGCCTAAGACCAGTCAAACTGGATTCTTAGTAGAACTCTGATTGGAATCCAAAAGGGAGGTGGAGTCCTTATCCAACAAGGACTCCTAGGCGCCTCCTACTTGGGCTCACGCCACCCTTGGCGTGCGCCCTTCTCCTTGCCAGGTTCTGGTAGGGGGACAGGACCCCACCAGCTCTCCAATTGGTGCATGACATGTGGTCAAAAGTCAAAGGATCAATGGTCAACATTTGACCAGTCAAAGGTAGACTTTTGACCAAAGTCAAAGAACAAGAAATGGCAGGTGACCAAAAATGGCAAGTAATGTCTTACAAATAAGACAACCTATTCTGACTTGGACAACCTCCAGTCAGACCACATGAAGGCCTCTGATTGAGCACAAACTCCTTTGGCTCAGTCAGGACAACTTATTTATGATAGTAAAAGAAGAACGTTAGGTTCAATCGAGTGCTAGCACGATTTCCTTGAACCTAATTGAATCTCATTCAGATCAATTGAACTAGATCAGTTCAATTGATGATCATCAGATTCAAACCCTTGTTTGTGTGACCTAGTTAGGTTCAGTTCTGTATGGTAATGGGATATATCATGATCTCTATCATAGACATCATCGAAACTCCTTTCGATGGATCAGAACTCTTCTGATTCGAACAGCTAGAATGATCGATCATCTAAATCATTCTAATTGCTCCCAAAATCCACCAGTGACACCTAGCAGTTATGGTGGCAACCCATCAGAGCTGAATGCGAACCTCTTGGTGCAGCTACCTGTGTGATTCAAGTTCTTCTATCTTGAGCCCCGATCAGATTAGGGTTAAGGTGAACTCGTCAAACCCTAGTCTCTGTCATATGATGTAATCATTCGATTCGAGTCCAATGTAAAAATCTAAATAGAAACTCTTTCTATTATTTCACTCTACCATGGCCATGGATTTCTGGACTTGATTCTCATGATCATCATAGGGCTACTCCTCTACCACCGAGGTAGATAGATTCCATCTTGATGCAATCCAGTTCCTACAATGAACATGCTTTAGCCAAAATACACCTCAGGGTTCCCTATGGCTAGGAGACCGAGTAATGGTGTAGTCAAACTATAACACCCTTAAGGTGAACTGCCGATGCATCTCAGGTCAAAGAACCAGACACACTACTGCAGCATCGAGTCAGTCATTGACGAGAAGGTAGACTTCCTAAAGACTACTCGAGGTGGTCACGCTCAGTGCCCTCGTTCTCTAACGAGTACCTGTACTCTCGCTCCGGTGTCTCCACACCGTAGACTCAAGACTCATCTACTAAAGAGAAGCGATCGTACACCAACCTTCCGGATTAATCACCATCCTTGTGATGATCCTATGGTCGGGAGCTATTTATGAGTTAATAATGATTATTCATGTCTTAAATTTTCAACTCTTGAAAATATGAATTATCATTACCATTAACTCAAAGGATGTATCACAGACACTAAATACACATGTGTGATAGAAAATAACCCATTTCATTAATTATAGTCAAAATTACAATTTTGCCCCTAGAAGTGTATTACAAGTGTCAGCCAATTCTGGCTTCTAGGGCACATATATCTAACAATCTCCCACTTGTCCTAAAGCCAATTGGCTACAAGTCTAAGTCCCATCTTCTCAAGGTGGGCTTCGATCTTCTGCTGGCCCAACGGCTTTGTAAGTGGGTCTGCCACATTATCTGCGGAGTTGACTCTCTTGACCTCAACATAACCTTTCTCAAGGTAATCGCGGATGAGATGATATCGCCGCTCAATGTGCTTGGACTTCTGGTGAGACCTCGGCTCCTTAGCAAGGGCTATGGCACCATTGTTGTTGTAGTAAAGAGGAATGGCATCTGATGGCATTACTCCAATTTTTGCAGTAAACTTCTTGTACCAGAACGCTTCCTTTGCAGTCTCTGATGCAGCTATATATTCTGCTTCCATGGTGGAATCTGCTATCATAGTTTGCTTGGAACTCTTTCAGTTGACAGCTCCACCATTGCACACAAACAGACTTCCAGATGTCGACTTTCGATCATCTGTATCAGACATGAAGTCCGAGTCTGTGTATCCTTGAACTTAGAGTTCTCCATTACCAAAGACCAACATCATATCCTTAGTTCTTCTTAAGTACTTAAGGATACATTTCACAGAAGTCCAGTGTTCTTCACCTGGATTTGATTGATATCTGCTTGTGACACTCACAGCATGGGCTATATCAGGTCGTGTACATAGCATGGCATACATGAGGCTCCCTATTGCAGAAGCATAAGGGATCTTGCTCATGCGTTCTATTTCCTCAGGTGTGCTGGGGCACATCTTCTTGGAAAGATGAATACCATGTCTGAAGGATATTAATCCCCTCTTAGAGTTTTTCATACTAAACCTCTTTAGTACTTCCTCTATGTACATCTTCTGTGAAAGTCCTAGCATCCTATTCGGTCTATCCCTATAGACCTTAATTCCTAGAATAAAGGATGCTTCACCTAGGTCTTTCATGGAGAATTCCTTGGACAACCACATCTTGACTGATGTCAACATGGGAATATCATTCCCAATAAGGAGGATGTCATCCACGTACAATACGAGGAAGACAACAGCGCTCCCACTGACCCTTTTGAAAACACATGGTTCCTCTTCATTTTTGATGAAATCAAACTTTTTGATCACATCATTGAAACGAGTGTTCCAGCTCCGAGATGCTTGCTTAAGTCCATATATGGACCTTTGCAGCTTGCAAACCTTGTGATCAGTATCACTGGATGTGAAACCTAGCGGCTGTTCCATATAGATATCTTCCTCAAGATATCCATTTAGGAATGCCGTTTCCACGTCCATTTGCCATATTTCATAATCGAAATAGGTTGCAACAGCAAGCAATGTGCGGATGGATTTTAGCATAGCTACCGGAGAAAAGGTATCCTGATAGTCAATGCCTTCGCGTTGACTATAACCTTTTGCCACCAGTCTAGCCTTGAATGTCTCCACATTCCCAACTGCACCAATCTTTCTCTTGAAGATCCATTTACACCCAATAGGTACTATACCTTCTGGTGGATCTACCAAGGTCCAGACTTGGTTTGAGTGCATCGAGTCAATCTCTGACTTCATTGCCTCATGCTATTTCTCAGAGTCGATATCTGATATCGCCTCGTTGTAGGTTTTGGGATCATCTCCATGAGCACCATTACCTACGAGGAACATTTCCTCTACATCCTCTGAAATAATACCTAAGTATCTTTCAGGGGGATGGAAAACTCTTTCCGATCTACGAGGTGGAGGAGGTAGTGTTCTTATTGGCTCAACCTGATTTGGTTCCACTTGGTCCTTAGCTCGTTCTGCTTGTGAGACTTTCTCATCAAGCTTAATCTGCTTTCCAATGCCACTATCTTGAATAAACTATTTTTCAAGAAATATGGCATGTCGACTCACAATCACATTATGGTCTTCTGGAATGTAGAAATAGTATCCTAATGACTCTTTAGGATATCCTATGAATCGAGCTCTAAAGGACCTAAACTCTAACTTGTCTGCTTGTTGTCTTTTGACATGAGCCGGACAACCCCAAATTCTGAGATGACTCAGACTTGGTTTCTTACCATGCCATATCTCATACGGTGTGGTAGGAACGGTTTTAGAGGGAACCATGTTCAGTAGATAGATTGAAGTTAATAATGAATATCCCCAAAGGAAATTAGGGAGCTCAGTGAAGCTCATCATGGATCGAACCATATCCAATAGAGTCCGATTTCTCTATTCTGAAACCCCGTTGAGTTGAGGTGTTCCTGGTGGAGTCCATTGAGAGACTATGCCATTTTTCTTAAGATAGTCTAGGAATTCCCGGCTAAGGTTTTCACCTCCTCGATCTGATCGAAGAACCTTAATGGGTTTTCCTGTTTGTTTTTCTACTTCATGTCTGAATTCTTTGAACTTTTCAAAAGCTCAGACTTATGTCTCATAAGATACACATACCCATACCTAGACAGATCATCGGTAAAGGTAATGAAGTAGACAAAATTGCCTCTAGCCGGCACATCGAATGGGCCGCACACATCAGTATGTACTAGGGCAAGGAGATCTGTGGCCCTCTCCCCATGTCCGAACAAAAGGGAGTTTAGTCATTTTGCCTTGAAGACAAGATTCATAAGTTGGATATGACTCAAAAGTCAATGGACTTAATAGCCCATTTTTCTCCAATTTGTTAATCCTATCTTTTGCTATATGACCTAATCTCAGGTGCCATAGATATCTGTCGTTTGGACTATCCCTAGGTCGTTTGGCATTCACGTTTTGCTCGATAGTTAAAATAGGTACATCAATATGCAACTGATAAAGACCATTAACAAGGAAACCATTGGCAATTTTATTTCTTTCATAAAGAATGTTACAATGGTCCTTAAAGAAGGTGATCACATAACCTTCTTGTGCTAGGCATGAAACAGAAATCAAATTCCTGCTAGCTGCAGGCACATAATAACAGTCTTTTAAAACTAAGTCTAAACTAGATGGTAATCGAAGAGGGTATGTTCCCACGGCTACTGCAGCAACTCTTGCTCCATTACCGACGCGTAGGATCATGTCTCCATCCCTCAGCCTCCTGCTATCCTCAAGACCCTGCATAGAAGTGCACAGATGAGCACTAGAACCAGAGTCAAGCACCCAACTGGATGCAGAAGAAACCGTAAGGTTAGACTCAATAACGAGCATACCTCCAGAAGGACCTTCCTTCTTGTTCTTTAGGGTGGCCAGGTAAATAGGGCAGTTCCGCTTCCAATGGCCGTCGCTGTTGCAATGGAAACACTTTCCTTTGACATCGACCTTCTTTTTCGGTTCTGCCTTCTTCTTCTTTGATCCTTCCACCTTTTGCTTTTCACAGACTTCTTTTTCTTTCCATAAGACTTTCTTTTGGAAGAAGTCCGTTTCATAGCAAGAACTGAGCCTTTAGAACCTTTCATAGAAAGCTCAGCGGTAACCAGCATATTCATCAACTCGGCCAAGGAATTTTGAAGTTTATGCATGTGGTAATTCATGATGAATTGCCCATATGCATCAGTCAAGGATTGCAGAATAATATCGTTCTGCAAGTCCAAGTCCAACTTCACACCGAGCTTCTCAAGCTCTTCCATGTCCTTGATCATTGTCAGACAGTGATCTTGGACTGACTGTCCCATCACGCATCTTAGCCTTAAAAAGTCATTTTGTGATTTGATATTTGGCTGCGCGACTCTGTTCACCAAACGTCTCCTGCAGGTGAGCCAACATTTGGCGAGCAGTCCCGATATCTTCATGTTGGCGCTGGAGCTCATCAGACATCGAGCCCAACATGTAATATCTGGCCTTATTGATCTTCGTCAATCCATTTTTTCCAGAGACGTTCTCTGTTCAACAGATGGACGAGGCTGGTAATGAGGGAGGGTCCTGGTCCAAAACATGTGTTAACTTCTCTGAACCCAAAACAATTTTGTAGTTCCTGAGCCAATCTTTATAATTGGGTCCAGTCAGTCTATGTGTGTCCAGGATACGTGCCAATGGGTTTGACGCAGACATATTCCTGTAGAGAGTCAAAAGATTCTAGTTAGATACTGTAATTTTGACTTGACCAATTTGTTAAGGAATTTTATTTTTTAAACAAATTAGCTCCCACTATTTTCTCGGATCCCTATACTCCCTCTGTAGAGATGCAAAAATCTCCGCGATTGATGATTTCTAGTGGGTGGTGCGGTCTCACCAACTGACTCATCACCTCACCTAACAGTTATTGGTGATGGGTTAGCTAATGAGTGAACAACTCTTGTTCAATGATTCTCTAATCATGGTACACCCGAACTTAGTCTCTAATTCATGAATCTCACCGTATCCGAAATATTGATCCACTCCTTAGTTAAGTCAGACCCACCATTTGCATAGACTGGGTTCCTAATTGGGTCTCTCACCGTATCCGGAATATTGAGCCCAACTCATCCTCCAGCCCATAGCATCCAATGCCTAATAGACATGGTTGCATCTTCCCGGTGCAACTGAGCCACTATATCCAGCCAAGAATAATCAACCCCGGGAAGGGCCCGCATGTCTACAATGGTGGAAGACCTCGGACTTAATCTTTTCTTAGGGAGAATTGATTCAGGTCTCATTAAACTAGACTTGGCTTAGTCATAACAATTATGACTAACCTAGTGGCATGGGTCAGCTCGGATTATTGACCACCTCAAAGTAGAACTGTGTCAACAGATATGGGCAGGTAAGTAAGATCGGTGGAAGGAATATGCCGTTAACTCGTATAAGAACGCATTCAGGTCGAGTAGCTTCCAATTAAAAATCAGTCGGTCGTCTGTGCCAAACTTACCTTAGACACCAAATTGTTGAGTCAGAACCAATTGGGTTAGCCTACAATCCAGACTCTAACCTCTGAGCCTAATTAGGTCTTGCTTGATCGTGACTCGATCTTGACCCAGACTGAATCCTATTAGGCTGGTCAATTTAAGCATTGTTGATCCCATCTAATCAACTCTTGATTCGATTTGATCAACCGCTTAGACCTAATTGAGCTACCCAAGCCCGAACCCAGTATTATGAATATGTCTTAGATCTGAAATTCTTAATTTTAGACCTAATTAATATTCCATAAACTTAATTCTTAATTAAGTTGGATTCATAAACAAAATATGCACAATAAATCCTAGGGTTTCAGGATCTAGGATTTTGCAGAAAGTAAGTTTTGGGTTTCTGATTAAGGACGAACACGCAGCACCCCTACACGTCATAAGAACACCCATCGAATGGAAGAGAGGGCCTTTAAAACCCTTCTTGTTCTTATGACCGGACGGCCAAGAGGAACGCCTTAATCAGGAACATGTAAATCTACAAAACAGTTATAGATCTATATCATATATCTCATATACAAATTTAGATCTAATCAAGGCATATTTTGCATACATCTCATGTATCAAATCATGCATATTTTCAGATCTAAATTATCTCATAATAATCTTGAAAAATTAGATTTAAAATTGATCTAATCAAAATAAATTCTAATCTAGACAATTATGTAGAACTATTCTACAACTAGTCTAGACATGCATCAATCATATCTCATATGATATTTAAAAATTAAATAATTTTTATTTGCTGTTTTTAGATGTTATTATAATACTTATAATATCAGAAAAATAGTAAATAAGAAGATCTAAAATATGATTCAATCAGATTAAATCAAAGACATGCAAACTATTCTATAGAACTATTCTATTCTAGAACTAGTCATGCATATCTTCATGTTCTTAGATCCAAATCATTTAATTTTAATTTTTCTAATTTCAGATCTGATCACATCTCATGTGACATCTAAAATCACTTTCTATTTAACAATAAAACAAAAAATCAGAAGATTACAAAAAAATATAATAAATAAAAAAAAAAAAAAACAACAACAAAAATAAACTAATTAAAATAAAAAATCAAAAATATATTAACAAATTTAGAACCATATCTCTGATACCAGTTGAAGAAAATCCTGATTTCCCGGTCCAGGTCGTCCAGATCTGATAGATCAAGAGAATATATTTCAAAAATTATCTCTCTCTTTTT
>QRFJ01003131.1:0-143363 GCA_006176705.1 Cocos nucifera | reverse complement strand
TGAAAATAACATTTTTAATGGATACTTGAGTAAGATATCTATATGAAACAGCCACTAGGTTTTACTTCTAGTAATGTTGATCATAAAGTATGTAAGCTGCAAAGGTCCATATATGGACTTAAGAGAGCATCTCGGAGTTGGAATACTCATTTTAATGATGTGATCAAATTGTTTGGTTTCATCAAGAATGAGGAGGAATCATGTATTTCAAAAAGATCTGTGGGAGCGTTATTGTGTTCCTCGTACTGTACGTGGATGATATCCTCCTTATTGGGAATGATATTTTCATGTTGACCATAGTTAAAATGTAGTTATCTAAAGAATTCTCCATGAAAGACTTAAGTGAAGCATCCATTATTCTAAGAATTAAGGTCTATAGAGATAGACCGAATAGGATGCTAGGTCTTTCACAAAAATTGTAGATAGAGGAAGTGCTAAAGAGGTTTAGCATGAAAAACTCCAAGACGGGATTGGCATCCTTCTGAAGAAAAATCCTGATTTCCCAGACCAGGTTCGTTCAGATCTGATCAGATCAAGAGATATATTTCAAAAATTTTTTTCTTTGATCTAGATCAGATCTAAGATGTTTTAGATCTAATTATTATTATTTTAGAAATTAAATAAAATCTAGATAAATTAAATCAAATTTAATTTACCATGATATGGGTAATCCTATTACCCGTTGGTGATCCTGTATGCAGCGGAAGGTTCTGGATCTAGCCATGCAAGTGCCTGGCCTCTATCGATATCCACTTGGGCTGGATCTAGAGATTTTCTTCTTCTCTATTACGTCTCCAAAAATCAAATCTAGATCTGATCTGGAGGATCTTCAAAACTCCTTTTGAAGATTAGCAGCCATCCTTTGCAGCAGCGCAGCCTTCTAGCTTTCAGTCGCCTTTCTTTGATCTGAATCGCACCAACCAAAAATCCAAAACTCCTTTTGGACGTGGAGAGGAAGGGGAGAAGGTGGTTTGACATGGAGGAAGAGGGGAGAGGTAGCCTTGGGCATGGGGAATTGTGATTCCTTTCAATCACTTCCAATCAAAATCTGGGTTGGGCGTAGGGTCTTATTTATAGACTGTTTGTGATCCAACTTCTCTTCTTCCCAACCAATCACAACTCTTTGTGAAATCAGATCTAAATCTGATTGGTGGGAATAGAGTCCCCTGGATTCGTCCTTAGAGGGTGCCTAAGACCAATCAAAGTTGGTTCTTAGGGAAAACTCTAATATGGAATCCAAAAAGGAGATGGAGTCCCTGTCCAATAGGAACTCCTAAGCGCCTCCATCTTGGCCACACGCCAAGGGTGGTGTGCGCCCTCTTCCTTGCCAGGTTCTGACAGGAGGATAGGCCCCCACCAGCTCTCCAATAGGTGCGTGACATGTGGTCAGAAGTCAAAGTATCAATGGTCAAACATTGATCAGTCAAAGGTAGACTTTTGACCAAAGTTAAGAACAAGAAATGGCAGGTGACCATAAATGGTAGGTAATGTCTTACAAAATAAGACAACCTTTTCTGACTTGGACAACCTCCAGTCAGACCATATGAAGGCCTCTGATTGAGTACAAACTCCTTTGGCTCAGTCAGGACAACTAATTTATGATAGCAAAAGAAGAACGTTAGGTTCAATCGAGTGCTAGCACGATTTTCTTGAACCTAATTGAATCACATTCAGATCAATTGAACTGAATCAGTTCAATTGATGATCACCAGATTCAAACCCTTGTTTGTGTGACCTAGTTAGGTTCAGTTCTGTATGGTAATGGGATATGTCATGATCTCTATCATCAACATCATCGAAACTTCTTTCGATGGATCAGAACTCTTCTGATTTGAACAGCTAGAATGATCGATCATCTAAATTATTCTAATTGCTCCCAAAATCCATCAATAACACCTAGCAGTATATGGTGGCAACCCATCAGAGCTGAATGCGAACCTCTTGGTGCAGCTACCTGTGTGATTAAGTCCTTCTATCTTGAGCCCCGATCAGATTAGGGTTAAAGTAAACTCGTCAAACCCTAGTTTCTATCATATGATGTAATCATTTGATTTGAGTTCGATGTGAAAATCTAAATAGAAACTTTTTCTATTATTTCACTCTACCATGGCCATGGACTTCTGAATCAAAAAAGTTTTGATCCATCAGAAGGTGTTTCGATGATTTCGATGATAGAGATCATGACATATCCTATTACCATATAGAACTAAAACCTAACTGGATCACACAAATAAGGATTTAGATTTGGATATCATCAATTGGACTAACCCAGTTCAATTGATTTGAATTAGATTCAATTAGGTTCAAGGAAATCGTGCTAGCACACGATTGAGCCTAATGTTCTCTTTCTACAATCATTAAAAGTTGTCTAGACTGAGCTAAATGTATTCATGCCCACTCAGGTACCTTTACTTGGTCTAACTGGAGCTCGTTCAAGTTAGAAAAGGATATTCTTAATTTATGAGATAAATTTGAGACAACGTCTGCCATTTTTCGTCACCTGCTAATTCTTATCTTTTGACTTTGGTCAAATGTTGACCTTTGACACTCAGACATCTGCCCATATGTTATGCACCCATAGGAGAGTAGATAGGGGCTTATCCCCATGCTAGAAAGAGGAAAGGAGGGGGTGCATGCCTAGGGAGGCGTGCGTCTAAGGATAGGGATGCCTAGAGTTCCATATAGATGGGACTCCAGGTTGCTTCTTGGAATCAAACTAGGTGGCACCAAGGACTCTACTTTGACCAGTCTTGGTGCCACCTAAGGGTGTTGGAGAGGGGTTCTCATCTGATTGCATCAGGTGATGTCATCCCACCAATTAGATTTAGATCTAATTGTACGAAGAGACGTGATTGGCCAGGATGATGTGACACTGCATGGTGCAGTAAGATTTATATAAACCCTATCTACTCCTAACTTTATAGAACTTCTCCCTTTGCCCATGCCACATTGCTCTCTCCCTCTCTCCTCCATGCCTTCCTCAGATCCTCTCTCTCCTCTCCACACCCAAGAGGCTTTGGGCTCACATTTGGTGCGATCCAGGCAAGAGAAAGGCGACAAGAAAGGAAGAAGGCAGCACTGCTGTAAGAGACAACGTTGAATCTTCAAAAGTTATTTTGAAGACCTTCAAGATCAGATCTAGATCTATTCTTTGGAGGATAGATCGAGAAGGAGGAGATACTCAAATCCTGCCTGAGTGGATATCGATAAAGGCTAGGCGATTGCGTGGCTGCATCCAGAACCTTAAGCAATCAATAGGATCATCACAGGGTAATTAGATTACCCAAGAACAAGGTATAAATTAAATTTAATTTAATTTAATTTAATTTTATTTTTAGATCCATTAAATTAGATCTGAAAAGTATCAAATTTGATTTAAATCTAAGAGAAATATTTTTGAAATATTTCTCTTGATCAAATCAGATCTGAATGAACCTGACCCGGGAAACAGAATTTGTTCTTCACTTGGTTGGTGATTCGAAGACCTGGAACACAAGGTGAAGCAAGGAACCAAAGCTAGAAAATCAAGACTGCAGAAAGGATATTTTCTATAGGTTAGCTGGCTCGGTCCAAAACTAGGTCGGCTAAGTCTCAGTGCATAGGCAAAATAGAGAGCTGTGCATTCGAGACTATTGGCACGACATTGAATTAGGCTGGCTCAATTTTAGATTGAGTCAATCCAGTGGAACTTAGCTGGCTCAGTGCTGAGACTGAGTCGGCTCAGTGCATCGGCAGGGTTATGCGATGGTCTGTTTTGGGCTAGGGTCTGGGTTGATCCTAGGGGTCTTAAGGCTTGGTTTGAGAGGACTTAAGAGGGCTAACTCATGTATGGGTTGGGTCTAGATCCAGAGGATGAGAGCATGGGAGATATGGATGTACATAGGCTTGGTGAGTGCTTTTATGTATTGGGTTAGCCAGGAGAGTTTTTGGTCGGGCCTAATGGCTATGTATAAATACATAGGTTGTATTAGGATTTTAAAGGTTGGAATCAATACAGACCTTTTCTCCCTCAACTCTCTTCTTCTCTTCTCTCTAGAGTTGCCGCCCTAGGATTCTTGAAGAAGCTATAGAGAAGGAGGGCATCTCCCTCAAGCCCAACGAGGGAGGCACCCCATCATAGATCCAGATGAAGGATTGATGGTTTGCTGCCTATAGAGAAAATCATAGATTTCTTTAGATCCATGCTAAAGATCAGGGGCTTCTGCGAAATGGTATCCGAGCTTGTGATGCCAAGGATGATTGGCATTCGAGCGATATCATGGAACATCAATTGGTATCAGGGATTCAACTAATATCTGCTTGTGACACTCACAGCATGGATGATATCAGGTCATGTACATAGCATGGCGCACATGAGGCTCCTTATTGCTGAAGCATAAGGGATCTTGCTCATGCGTTCAATCTCCTCAGGTGTATTAGGACATCTTCTTGGAGAGATGAATGGCATGTCTGAAGGGCACCAATCCCCTCTTGGAGTTTTCTATGCTAAACCTCTTTAGCACCTTTTCTATGTACATCTTCTATGAGAGACCCAGCATCCTATTCGGTCTATCTCTATAGACCTTAATTTCTAGAATAAAGGATGCCTCTCCTAGGTCTTTCATAGAGAACTCTTTTGATAACCACATTTTAACTATGATCAACATGAAAATATCATTATCAATAAGGAGGATGTCATCTACGTACAACAGAAGAAAATTAACAGCGCTCCCATTGATCTTTTTGAATACACATGGTTCCTCTTCGTTCTTTATGAATCCAAATAATTTGATCACATCATTAAAACGAGCATTCTAGCTCCAAAATGCTTGCTTAAGTCCATAGATGGACCTTTGCAGCTTGCAGACTTTGTAATCAGCATCATTGGATGTGAAATCTAGCAGCTATTCCATATAGATATCTTCCTCAAGATATCCATTTAAGAAGGCCATTTTCACATCCATCTGTCATATTTCATAATCGAAATAGATTGCCACAGCAAGCAATGTGTGGATGGATTTTAGCATGGCTACTGAAGAGAAGGTATCCTGATAGTCAATGCCTTCCGCTGACTATACACTTTCACCACCAAGCTAGCCTTGAATGTCTCCATTTTTCCATCCGCACCTATCTTTTTCTTGTAGATCCATTTACACCCAATAGGTACTATACCTTCAGGTGGATCTACTAAGGTCCAGACTTGGTTCGAGTGCATTGAGTCAATCTCTGACTTCATTGCCTCTAACCATTTCTTGGAGTTGATATCTAATATCGCCTCATCGTAGGTTTTGGGATCATCACCATGAACCCCATTTTCCATAAGGAATATTTTCTCTATGTCCTTTAAAATAGTACCTAACTACCTTTCAGGAGGACGAAAAATCCTTTCTGATCTACGAGGTGGAGGAGGTAGTAATTAGACTAGCTCAATCTGATTGGGTTCCATAGGATCCTTAGCTCGTTGCTCTTAGGAGACTTACTCCTCGAGTCTAATCTACCTTCCGATGCCATCATCTTGAATAAACTATTTTTTAAGAAAGATGGTATGTTGACTCACAATCATATTGTGGCCTTCTGGAATGTAGAAATAATATTCTAATGACTCTTTAGGATATCTTATGAATCGAGTTCTAAAGGATCTATACTCTAACTTGTCCGCCTATTATCTTTTGACATGAGCCGGACAATCCTAAATTCCGAGATGACTCAGACTTGGTTCTTACCATGCCATACCTCATACGGTGTGGTAGAAACAAATTTAGAGAAAATCCTTTTCAGTAAATATACAGCAGTCATTAGACTTTGTCCCCAAAGAAACTTAGGGAGGTCCATGAAGCTCATCATAGATCGGACCATATCTAATCAGGTCCGATATCTCCATTCTGAAATTTTATTGAGTTGAGGTATTTCAGTGGAGTCCATTGAGAGACTATGTCATGTTGCTTAAGATAGTCTAGGAATTCCCAACTAAGGTATTCATCTCCTCGATTTGATCGAAGAACCTAAATGGATTTTTTGGTTTATTTTTCTATTTCATGTCTGAATTCTTTAAACTTTTCAAAAGCTTCAGATTTATGTCGCATCAAATATGCATACCCATACCAAGACAAATCATTGATAAAGGTGATGAAGTAGACATAGTTGCCTCTAGCTGGCACATCAAATGGTCCATACTCATCAGTATGTGCTAGGGCAAGTAGGTCTGTGGCCCTTTCCCCATGTTCTATGAAAGAAAGCTTGGTCATTTTGCCATGAAGGCATGATTCACAAATTGGATATGACTTGAAAGTCAATGGACTTAATAGTTTGGATTTCTCCAATTTGTTAACCCTGTCTTCTGCTATATGACCTAGCCTAAGGTGCCACAGATAGCTATCATTTAGACTTTCCCTAGGTCATTTTGAGCCTATGGCATTCACGTTTTGCTCGATATTGAAAATAGAAACATCAATATGTAACTAATAAAGACCATTTATAAGAAAACTACTTGCAATTTTATTTTTTTCATAAAGAATATTACAATAGTCCTTAAGAAAACTAATTACATAGCCTTCCTGTGCTAAACATGAAACAAAAATCAAATTCCTGCTTGCTACAGACACATAAAAATAATCTCTAAGAACTAAATCTAATCCAAATGGTAGTCGTAGAGGGTAGATTCCCACAGCCACAGTAGCAACTCTTGCTCTATTCTCGAAGCGTATGATCATTTCACCATCTCTTAGCCTCTTGCTATCCTCAAGATCTTGCATTGAAGTGTATAAATGAGCACTAGAATCAGAGTCAAGCATCCAACTGGATGACAGAAGAAACCATAAGATTAGATTCTATTACGAGCATACCTCCAAAAGACCTGCCATTCTTCTTGTTCTTTAGGCTGGCCAGGATAAAGGACAATCTTCTTCCTGTCCATTTGCCATATTTCATAATCAAAATAGACTGCAACAGCAAGCAATGTGCGGATGGATTTTAGCATGGCTACTAGCAAAAAGATATCCTGATAGTCAGTTCCTTCGTGCTGACTATATGCTTTTGCCACTAATTTAGCTTTGAATGTCTCCACATTCCCATCTGTACCAATCTTTCTCTTGTAGATCCATTTACATGAAGAGGAAATTCTGATTTTTCGATTTAGGTTCGTTCAGATCTGATCAGATTGAGAGAGATATTTTAAAAATTTTCTCTCATGTATCTAGATTAGATCTGAGATATTTTAGATCTAATTTTACAGATCTAATAAATAAAAATAAAAATAAATTAAATCTAATTTAATTTATACCTTGATGTGGGTAATCTGATTATCCTACTGATTGCCTGAGGTTTTGGATCTAGCCATGCAAGCGCTTGGCCTCTACCGATATCCACTTAGGTTGGATCTGGAGATCTTTTTTTTCTTTATCATTTCTCCAAAAATTAAATCTGAATCTGATTTGGAGGATCTTCAAAACTCCTTCTGAAAATCAGTAGTCGTCTCTGCAATAGTGATGCCTTCTTCCTTTCTCGTCAGTCTTTTCTTGCCTGGATCGCACCAAACTGAAGCCCAACTTTCCTTGGGCATGAGAGGAGAGAGAGGATCAAAAGATGGCATGGAGGAGGGAGAGGGACAGCCTTGGGGCATGGCTAAGAGGGTACTCACTGAAAGTTGGGCGCAGATAAGGTTTATTTATAGACCGTGCTGCGCCATGCAGTGCCACATCATCCCGGCCAAATGCATTGCTTTGTGCAATCAGATCTAAATCTGATTGATAGAATGACATCACCTAATCCAATCAGATGAGAGACCCATAAATTCATCCTTAGATGGCACCTAAGATTGGTCAAAATCTATAGGTAAGGGTCACCTAAGTAGAATCCAAGAAGCAACTTGGAGTCCCATCTGTATGGGACTCCATGCATCCCTATCCATAGGCTCACGCCATCCTAGGCATGTGGCCCTTCCATTCCAAATTTCAGTAAGGGGACAATCCCCTATCTGCTCTCCAATAAGTGCATGACACATGGACAGATGTCCAAGGGTCAAAGGTCAACGTTTGACCAAAGTCAAAGGATAAGAATTAGTAGGTGACCGAAAATGGTAGGTGTTGTCTCAAATTCATCTCATAAATTAAGACAATCCTTTTCTGACCTAGACAAGCTCTGCTCAGATGAAGTAAAGGCATCTGAGTGAGCACAAACACATCTGGCCTAGTTGAGACAACTTTTAATGATAGTAAAAGGAGAATGTTAGGTTCAATCGTGTGCTTGCACAATTTTCTTGAACCTAATTGAATCTAATTCAAATCAATTAAACTGGGTTAGTCCAATTGATGATATCCAGATCCAAATCCTTATTTGTATGACCCAGTAAGGTTCAGTTCTATATGATAATGGGATATGTCATGATCTCCATCATCGACATCATCGAAACTCCTTTTGATGGATCAGAACTCTTCTAATTCAGACAACTAGAATGATCGATCATCTAAATCATTTTAATTGCTCCCAAAATCCATTAGTGACACCTAGAAGTACATGGTGGTAACCCATTAAAACTAAAAATGAATCTCTCGAAGTAGCTACTTGTGTGATTAAGTTCTTCTATCTTAAGCCCCGATCAGATTAGGGTTAAGGTGAATTCGTCAAACCCTAATTTCTATCATATGATTTAATCATTCGATTCAAGTCCAATGTAAAAACGCTAATAGAAACTCTTTCTATTATTTCACTCTCTGCCATGGCCATAGGCTTATAGACTTGATTCTCATGATCATCATAGGACTGCTCCTCATCCATCGAGGTAGATAGATTCCCTCTTGGTGCAATCCAATTTCTATAATGAACATGCTATAGCCAACATACACCTCAGGATTCCAAATGGCTAGGAGACCGAGTCATGGTGTAGTCAAACTATAACACACTCAAGGTGAACTATCGATGCACCTTAAGTTAAAGAATCAGACACACCACTGTAGCTTCGAGTCAATCATCAATGAAAAGGTAGACTTCCTTATGACTACTCGAGGTGGTCACGCTCAGTGCCCTCATTCTCTAACGATTATCTGTACTCTCACTCTAATGTCTCTACACCGTAGACTTAAGACTCATCTACTATGAAGAAGCAATTATACACTATCCTTTCAGATCAATCACCATTCTCATGATGATCCTACGGTCATGAGCATTTTATGAGTTAATAAATGAAAATTCATGTCTTAAATTTTCAACTCTTGAAAATATGAATTATCATTACCATGAACTCAAGGGATGTATCGCAGACACTGAATGCACATTTATGATAGAAAATAACTTATTTTATTATTTATAGTCAAAATTATAATTTTATCCCTAGAAGTGTATTACAAGTGTCAGCCAATTCTAGCTTCTAGGGCATACATATCTAACAAACTCCCACTTGACCTAAAGTTAATTGGCTACAAATCTATGTCCCATCTTCTCAAGGTGGGCTTCAATCTTTTGATGGCCCAACGGCTTTGTAAGCTGATCCACCGCATTGTCTACAGAGTCGACTCTATTGACCTCGACGTAACCCTTCTCGAGGTAATCATGGATAAGGTGGTATCACCGCTCGATGAGCTTGGATTTTTTGTAAGACCTCGACTTCTTAGCAAGTGCTATGGCACCATTGTTGTTGCAGTACAGAGGAATGACATCTGATGGCATCACTCCGATCTCTATGGCAAACTTCTTGTACCAGAATGCCTCCTTTGTGGCTTCTGATGTAGTAATGTATTCTGCTTCCATGATGGAATCTACTATCACTGTCTGCTTGAAACTTTTTCAACTGATAGCTCCACCATTGCACACAAACAGACTCCTAGATGTCGACTTTCAATCATGTACATCAAACATAAAATCTAAGTCTATATATTCGTAGACTTGGAGTTCTCCATTACCAAAGACCAACAACATATCCTTAGTTCTTCTTAAGTACTTAAGGATACATTTCACATAAGTTCAGTGTTCTTCACCTGAATTCGACTGATATCTGCTCATGACACTCACAGCATGGGCTATATCAGGTCGTGTATATAACATGGCATACATGAGGCTCCCTATTACCGAAGCATAAGGGATCATGCTCATGCATTCTATTTCCTTAGGTGTGCTAGCACACATCTTCTTAGAAAGATGAATGTCATGCCTGAATGGTACCAAACCCCTCTTAGAGTTTTCCATGCTAAACCTCTTTAGCACTTTCTCTATGTACATTTTTTATGAAAATCCAAGCATCCTATTTGGTCTATCTCTATAGACCTTAATTTCTAGAATAAAGGATGCTTCTTCAAGATCTTTCATGAAGAATTTTTTAGATAACCACATTTTAATTGTGGTCAACATGGAAATATCATTTCCAATAAGGAGGTTTTCATCAACGTACAATATGAGGAAGACAACAGTGCTCCTACTAACCTTTTTGAAGATACATGGCTCCTCATTCTTGATGAAATCAATTAATTTGATCACATCATTAAAAGGAGTGTTCCAGCTTTGAGATGCTTGCTTAAGTCCATATATGAACCTTTGCAACTTGCATACTTTGTGATCATCATCACTGGATGTGAAATCTAGCGGCTATTCTAGATAAATATCTTTCTCAAGATATCCATTAAAGAATGTTGTTTTCATATCTATTTGCCATATTTCATAATCAAAATAGACTGCAACAGCAAGCAATATGCAGATGAATTTAAGCATAACTACTGGCAAAAAGGTATCCTGATAGTCAATGCCTTCATGTTGACTATAACCTTTTGCCACTAATCTAGCTTTGAATATTTCCACATTTTTATCTGCACCAATCTTTCTCTTGTAGATTGATTTACATCCAATAGGTACTATACCTTCTGGTGGATCTACCAAGGTCCAGACTTGGTTTGAGTGCATCGAGTCAATTTGTGACTTCACTATCTTTAACCATTTCTCAGAGTCGATATCTAATATCATCTTGTTATAGGTTTTGGGAACATCACCATGAACCACATTGTTTACAAAAAATATTTCCTATACTTACTCTAAAATAGTACCTAAGTCCCTCTAAGGGGGATGGAAAATCCTTTTTGATCTATGAGGTGGAGGAGGTAATGAATGGATTGGTTTAACCTAATTTAGTTCCGTTTGATCCTTAGCTCGTTGCTCCTGTAATACATTCTTATCGAGCTTGATCTGCTTTCCAATGCCGCTATTTTGAATAAACTATTTTTCAAGAAAGATGGCAAGTCGACTCACAATCATATTGTGATCTTCTGAAATATAGAAATAATATCCTAATGACTTTTTAAGATATCCTATAAATCAAGCATTGAAGGACCTAAAGTCTAACTTGTCCGCTTGTTGTCTTTTGACATGAGCCGGACAATCCTGAATTCTAAGATGACTCAAAGTTGGTTTCTTACCATGCCATATCTCATATGGTGCGGTAGGAACGATTTTAGAAGAAACCCTATTCAGTAAGTAAATTGCAGTTAACAAACAGTATCCCCAAAGAAAATCAGAGAGGTCTGTGAAGCTCATTATGGATCGGACCATATCTAATAGGATCCGATTCCTCCATTCTAAAATCCCGTTGAGTTGAGGTATTCCAGGTGGAGTCCATTGAGAGACTATGCCATTAACCTTAAGATAGTCCAGGAATTCTCGATTAAGGTATTCACCTCCTCGATCTGATCGAAGAATCTTAATGAGTTTTTCAATTTGCTTTTCTACTTCATGTCTGAATTCTTTGAACTTTTCAAAAGCTTCAGATTTGTATCTCATAAGATACACATACCCATACCTAGATAAATCATCGATAAAGGTTATGATGTAGATAAAGTTGCCTCTAGCCGGTACATCAAATAGCCCGCACACATCAGTATGTACTAAGGCAAGAAGATCCGTGGCCTTTTTCCCATGTCCTACAAAAAGGAGTTTAGTCATTTTGCCATGAAGACAATATTCATAAATTGGATATGACTTGAAAGCCAATGAACCCAATAGTCCGATTTTCTTCAATTTGTTAATCCTATCTTCTACTATATGACCTAGTCTTAGGTGCCGTAGATACCTATCATTTGGACTATCCCTAGGTCATTTCATGGTATTTACATTTTGCTTGATATTAAAAATAGATACATTAATATGTAACTAACAAAGACCGTTAATAAGAAAATCACTTGCAATTTTATTTCTTTCATAAAGAATATTATAATGGTCCTTAAGAAAACTAATTTCATAGCCTTCTAATGCACGGTAAGAAATAGAAATCAAATTCCTGCTTGTTGCAGGCACATAATAACAGTCTTTTAATACTAAATCTAAATCAGATGGTAGTCAAAGAGGGTATGTTTCTATGGCCATGGCAATAACTCTTGCTCAATTTTTGATGCGCTGGATCATCTCATCATCCCTCAGCCTCCTGCTATCCTCAAGACCCTGCATAAAAGTGCACAAGTGAGCACTAAAACCAGAGTCAAGCACCCAACTGGATGTAGAAGAAATGGTAAGGTTAGACTCAATAACGAACATACCTTTAGAAGGACCTACCTCCTTCTTCTTTCGAGTGGCCAGGTAAGTAGGGCAGTTCTGCTTCTAGTGGTCGTCATTGTTGCAATGGAAATACTTTTCTTTATTAGCGGCCTTCTTCTTCAGCTCTACCTTTTTCTTCTTTCCTCCTTCCACCTTCTGCTTTTTCACAGGCTTCTTCTTCTTTCCAAAAGACTTTCTCTTGGAAGAAGTCTGTTTCATAGCAAGAACTGAGCCTTTAGAACTTTTCATGGAAAGCTCAGTGGTAACCAGCATGTTCATAAGTTTGGCGAAGGAATTTTGAAGTTTATGCATATGGTAGTTCATGATGAACTACCCATACGCATCAATCAAGGATTGTAGAATTATATCATTCTGCAGATCCATGTCCAACCTCACTTCGAGCTTCTCAAGCTCTTTCAAATCCTTAATCATCATCAGACAATGATCATGAACTAATTGGCCATCACACATCTTAGCCTTGAATAGTCGTTTAGTGACTTGATACTTGGCTGCGCGACTCTGTTCACCAAACATCTCTTATAGGTGAGCCAACATTTAGCGAGCAGTCCTGATATCTTCATGTTGGTGCTGAAGTTCATCAGACATCGAGCCCAACATATAGTATCTGGTCTTGTTATCTTCGTCTATCCATTTATCCAGAGATGCTCTCTATTCAGTGGACGGACGGGTTGGTAAGGTGGGAGGATCCTGCTCCAATACATTGGTTAACTTCTCAGAATCCAAAATGATTTTGAAGTTTCGGAGCCAATCCTTGTAATTTGGTTTGGTCAGTCTATGGGTATCTAGGATTCATACCAATGAGTTGGATGCAGACATTTTTCTGTAGAGAGTCAAAGTTTTTAGTTAGATATTGTAATTAAGACTTAACCAATTTTTTTAGAGATTTTATTTTTAAACAAATTAGCTTCCACTATTTTCTTGGATCCTTACACTCTCTCTGTAGAGATGCAAAAATTTCCATGATTAATGATTTCTAATGGGTGGTGTGGTTCCCCGAACTGACTCATCACCTCACCTAATAGTTATTGGTGATGGGTTAGCCAATGAGTGAACAAATCTTGTTCAATGATTCTCCAATCATGATGCACCCAAACTTGGTCTCTAATTCATGAATCTCATCATGCCTAAAATATTGATCCATTCCTTAGTTAAGTCAGACCCACCATTTGCACAGATTGGATTCCTAATTGAGTCTCTCACCATATTCGAAATATTAAGCCCAATCCATCCTTCAGCCCGTAGCATCCAATGCCTAATAGATATAGTTGCATCTTTCCAGTGCAATAGAATCACTGTAACCAGTCGAGAACAATCAATTCCAAAAAGGGCCTACACATCTACAATGATGGAAGACCTTAGACTTAATCTTTTCTTAGGGAGATTTGATTTAGGTCTCATTAAACTAGATTTGACATAGTCATAACCATTATGACTAACCTAGTGGCTTAGGTTAGCTCGAATTATTGACCACCTCAGATTAGAACTGAGCCAATAAACAAGGCCAGATAAGTGAGACCAGTGGAAAGGATATGCCATTAACTTGATAAGAATGCATTTGAGTCGAGTAGCTCTCAATTAAAAATCAATCATTCGTATCTGCCAAACATACCTTAGACACCAAATTATTGAGCTAGAACCAATTGAGTTAGCCTATAATCCAGACTCTAACCACTGAGCCTAATTAGGTCTTAGCTTGATCGATCACTCACTTGACTCGATCTTGACCCAGACTTAATCCTATTAGGCTAGTCAGTTTAAGCACTGTTGATCCCATCTAACCAACTCTTGATTCGATTTGATCAATCGCTTAGACCTAATTGAGCTACCCAAGCTTGAACCCAATTTTATGAATATGTCTTAGATCTAAAATTCTTAATTTCAGACCTAATTAATATTTTATAATCTTAATTTTTAATTAAGTTTAAGATTTATAAACAAAATATGTAAATAAAATCCTAAGGTTTCAGGATCTAGAATTTTTCAGAATGTAAGTTTTTGATTTCTGATTAAGGACGAACGTACAGCACCCCTACACATAATAAGAACATCCCATCGAATGAGAGGAGAGGGCATTTAAATCCTACTTTATTCTTATGACCGGATGGCCAAGCGAACGCCTTAATCAAAAATATAAATCTACAAAATTAGTTAGATCTACATAATATATCTCATTTATAAAATTTGATCTAACTAAATACATATTTCGTATACATCTTATGTATCATATATGAAGAGAAATCCTGATTTTCCGATCCATGTTCTTTCAGATCTGATCAGATCAAGAGATATATTTTAATTTTTTTTTTTTGATCTATATCAGATCTGAGATATTTCAGATCCAATTCTTATTATTTTAATAAATAAAATAAAATTAGATAAATTAAATTAAATTTAATTTATCTTGAAGTGGGTAATCCTATTATCCATTGATGATCCTATAAGCAGCGGAAGGTTCTGGATCTAGCCACGCAAGTGCCTAGCCTCTACTGGTATCCACTCAGGTTGGATCTAGAGATCTTCTTCTTTTCTATCACATCTCCAAAAATCAGATCTGGATCTGATATGGAGGATCTTCAAAAGTCTTTTCAAAGATCAGCAGTTGTCCTATGTAGCAGTGCAGCCTTCTAGCTTTCAGTCGCCTTTCTTTGATCTGGATCGCACCAACCAAGAATCCAAACACTTTGGACGTGGAGAGGAGAGGGAGAAGGTGGGTTTGGCATGGAGGAAGAGGGGAGAGGCAGCCTTGGGGCATGGGATTTCAATCCTCCAATCATACAATCATGCAATCATACAATCATGAGTTGGGCGCAGGGTCTTATTTACAGACTATCTGTGATCCAACTTCTCATTTTCCCAACCAATCATAACTCTTTATGAAATCAGATCTAAATCTGATTGGTGGAAAATAGAGTCCCCTAGATTCCTCCTTAGAGGGTGCCTAAGACCAGTCAAAGTTGGTTCTTAGGAGAACTCTGATCGGAATCCAAAAAGGAGATGGAGTCCCTATCCAACAGGGACTCCTGGGTACCTCCAACTTGGGCACACGCCAAGGGTGGCGTGTGCCCTCTTTCTTGCCAGGTTCTGGCAGGGGGACAGGCCCCCACCAGCTCTCCAATAGGTGCATGACATGTGGACAGAAGTCAAAGTGTCAATGGTCAACATTTGACCAGTCAAAGGTAGACTTTTGACCAAAGTCAAAGAACGAGAAATGGCAGGTGACCAAAAATGGCAGGTAATGTCTTACAAAATAAGACAACCTTTTCTGACTTGGACAACCTCCAGTCAGACCATATGAAGGCCTCTGATTGAGCACAAACTCCTTTGGCTCAAACAGGACAACTTATTTATGATAGCAAAAGAAGAACGTTAGGTTCAATCGAGTGCTAGCACGATTTCCTTGAACCTAATTGAATCTCATTCAAATCAATTGAACTAGATCAGTTCAATTGATGATCACCAGATTCAAACCCTTATTTGTGTGACCCAGTTAGGTTCAGTTCTATATGGTAATGGGATATGTCATGATCTCTATCATCGACATCATCGAAACTTCTTTCGATGGATCAGAACTCTTCTGATTCGAACAGCTAGAATGATCGATCATCTAAATCATTCTAATTGCTCCCAAAATCCACCAGTGACACCTAGCAGTATATGGTGGCAACCCATCAGAGCTGAATGTGAACCTCTTGGTGCAGCTACCTTGTGTGATTAAGTTCTTCTATCTTGAGCCCCGATCAGATTAGGGTTAAGGTGAACTCGTCAAACCCTAGTCTCTATCATATGATGTAATCATTCGATTTCAAGTCCAATGTGAAAACCTAAATAGAAACTCTTTCTATTATTTCACTCTACCATGGCCATGGACTTTTGGACTTGATTCTCATGATCATCATAGGGCTGCTCCTCTACCACCGAGGTAGATAGATTCCATCTTGATGCTATCCAGTTCCTACAATGAACATGCTATAGCCAACATACACCTTAGGGTTCCATATGGCTAGGAGACCGAGTAATGGTGTAGTCAAACTATAACACCCTCAAGGTGAACTACCGATGCACCTCAGGTCAAAGAATCAGACACACCACTGCAGCATCGAGTCAGTCATTGACGAGAAGGTAGACTTCCTAATGACTACTCGAGGTGGTCACGCTCAGTGCCCTCGTTCTCTAACGAGTACCTGTACTCTCGCTCCTGTGTCTCCACACCATAGACTCAAGACTCATCTACTAAAGAGAAGCGATTGTACACCAACCTTCTGGATCAATCACCATCCTCGTGATGATCCTATGGTCGGGAGCATTTTATGAGTTAATAATGATTATTCATGTCTTAAATTTTCAACTCTTGAAAATATGAATTATCATTACCATTAACTCAAAGGATGTATCACAGACACTAAATACACATATGTGATAGAAAATAACCCATTTTATTGATTATAGTCAAAATTATAATTTTGCCCCTAGAAGTGTATTACAAGTGTCAGCCAATTTTGGCTTCTAGGGCACATATATCTAACAATCTCCCACTTGTCCTAAAGCCAATTGGCTATAAGTCTAAGTCCCATCTTCTCAAGGTGGGCTTCGATCTTCTGCTGGCCCAACGGCTTTGTAAGTGGGTCTGCCACATTATCTATGGAGTTGACTCTCTTGACCTCGACATAACCCTTCTCGAGGTAATCGCAGATGAGGTGGTATCGCCATTCAATGTGCTTGGATTTCTGGTGAGACCTTGGCTCCTTAGCAAGGGCTATGGTGCCATTGTTGTCGCAGTATAGAGGAATGGCATCTGATGGCATTACTCCAATTTCTGCAGCAAACTTCTTGTACCAGAATGCTTCCTTTGCAGCCTCTGATGCAGCGATATATTCTGCTTCCATGGTGGAATCTGCTATCACAGTTTGCTTGGAACTCTTCCAGCTGACAGCACCACCATTGCACACAAACAGACTTCCAGATGTCGACTTTCGATCATCTATATCGGACATGAAATCCGAGTCTGTGTATCCCTAGACTTGGAGTTCTCCGTTACCAAAGACCAACATCATATCCTTAGTTCTTCTCAAGTACTTAAGGATACATTTCACAGAAGTCCAGTGTTCTTCACCTGGATTTGACTGATATCTGCTTGTGACACTCACAGCATGGGCTATATCAGGTCGTGTACATAGCATGGCATACATGAGGCTCCCTATTGCAGAAGCATAAGGGATCTTGCTCATGCGTTCTATTTCCTCAGGTGTGCTAGGGCACATCTTCTTGGAAAGATGAATACCATGTCTGAAGGGTATTAATCCCCTCTTAGAGTTTTTCCATACTAAACCTCTTTAGTACTTTCTCTATGTACATCTTCTGTGAAAGTCCTAGCATCCTATTCGGTCTATCCCTATAGACCTTAATTCCTAGAATAAAGGATGCTTCACCTAGGTCTTTCATGGAGAATTCCTTGGACAACCATAATTTGACTGTTGTCATCATGGGAATATCATTCCCAATAAGGAGGATGTCATCCACGTACAATACGAGGAAGACAACAGCGCTCCCACTGACCTTTTTGAAGACACATGGTTCCTCTTCATTTTTGATGAAACCAAATGTTTTGATCACATCATTGAAACTGAGTGTTCCAGCTCCGAGATGCTTGCTTAAGTCCATATATGGACCTTTGCAGCTTGCAAACCTTGTGATCAGTATCACTGGATGTGAAACCTAGCGGCTGTTCCATATAGATATCTTCCTCAAGATATCCATTTAAGAATGCCGTTTTCACGTCCATTTGCCATATTTCATAATCGAAATAGGCTGCAATGGCAAGCAATGTGCGGATGGATTTTAGCATAGCCACTGGGGAAAAGGTATCCTGATAGTCAATGCCTTCGCGTTGACTATAACCTTTTGCCACTAGTCTAGCCTTGAATGTCTCCACATTCCCATCTGCACCAATCTTTCTCTTGAAGATCCATTTACACCCAATAGGTACTATACCTTCTGGTGGATCTACCAAGGTCCAGACTTGGTTTGAGTGCATCGAGTCAATTTCTGACTGCATTGCCTCTAGCCATTTCTCGGAGTCGATATCTGATATCACCTCGTTGTAGGTTTTGGGATCATCACCATGAGCACCATTACCTACGAGGAATATTTTCTCTACTTTCTCTGAAATAATACCTAAGTATCTCTCAGGGGGATGGAAAACTCTTTCCGATCTACGAGGTGGAGGAGGTAGTGTTCTTATTGGCTCAACCTGATTTGGTTCCAATTGGTCCTTAGCTCGTTGTACTTGTGAGACTTTCTCATCAAGCTTGATCTGCTTTTCCAATGCCACTATCTTGAATAAACTATTTTTCAAGAAAGATGGCATGTCGACTCACAATCACATTGTGGTCTTCTGGAATGTAGAAATAGTATCCTAATGACTCTTTAGGATATCCTATGAATCAAGCTCTGAAGGACCTAAACTCTAACTTGTCCGCTTGTTGTCTTTTGACATGAGCCGGACAACCCCAAATTCTGAGATGACTCAGACTTGGTTTCTTACCGTGCCATATCTCATACGGTGTGGTAGGAATGATTTTAGAGGGAATCCTATTCAGTAGATAAATTGAAGTTAACAATGAGTGTCCCCAAAGAAAATCAGGGAGGTCTGTGAAGCTCATCATGGATCGAACCATATCCAATAGAGTCCGATTTCTCCATTCTGAAACCCCGTTGAGTTGAGGTGTTCCTGGTGGAGTCCATTGAGAGACTATGCCATTTTTCTTGAGATAGTCTAGGAATTTTTGGCTAAGGTATTCACCTCCTCGATCTGATCGAAGAACCTTAATGGGTTTTTCAGTTTGTTTTTCTACTTCATGTCTGAATTCTTTGAACTTTTCAAAAGCTTCAGACTTGTGTCTCATAAGATACACATACCCATACCTAGATAGATCATCGATAAAGATAATGAAGTAGACAAAATTGCCTCTAGCCGGCACATCAAATGGGCCGCACACATCAGTATGTACTAGGGCAAGAAGATCCTGTGGCCCTTTCCCCATGTCCAACAAAAGGGAGTTTAGTCATTTTGCCTTGAAGACAAGATTCATACAAGTTGGATATGACTCGAAAGTCAATGGACTCAATAGCCCATTTTTCTCCAATTTGTTGATCCTATCTTCTGCTATATGACCTAATCTTAGGTGCCATAGATACCTGTCATTTGGACTATCCCTAGGTCGTTTGGCATTCACATTTTGCTCGATAGTTAGAACAGGTACATCAATATGTAGCTGATAAAGACCATTAATAAGAAAACCATTTGCAATTTTATTTCTTTCATAAAGAATGTTACAATGGTCCTTAAAGAAGGTAATCACATAGCCTTCTTATGCTAAGCATGAAACAGAAATCAAATTTCCTGCTAGCTGCAGGCACATAATAACAGTCTTTCAAAACTAAGTCTAAACCTAGATGGTAATCGAAGAGGGTATGTTCCCATGGCTACTGCAGCAACTCTTGCTCTATTACCGACACGTAGGATCATGTCTCCATCCCTCAGCCTCCTGCTATCCTCAAGACCCTGCATGGAAGTGCACAGATGAGCACTAGAACCAGAGTCAAGCACCCAACTGGATGCAGAAAAAACCATAAGGTTAGACTCAATAACGAGCATACCTCCAGAAGGAACCTTCCTTCTTGTTCTTCAGGGTGGCCAGGTAAGTAGGGCAGTTCCACTTCCAGTCGCTGTTGCAATGGAAACACTTTTCTTTGACATTGACCTTTTTCTTCGGCTCTGCCTTCTTTTTCTTTGTTCCTTCCACCTTTTACTTTTTTCACAGACTTCTTTTTCTTTCGATAAGACTTTCTTTTGGAAGAAGTCCATTCCATAGCAAGAACTGAGCCTTTAGAACCTTTCATAGAAAGCTCAGCGGTAACCAGCATATTCATTAATTCGGCTAAGAAATTTTGAAGTTTATGCATGTGGTAATTCATGATGAATTGCCCATATGCATCAGTCAAGGATTGCAGAATAATATCATTCTGCAGGTCCAAGTCTAACTTCACATCGAGCTTCTCAAGCTCTTCCATGTCCTTGATCATTGTCAGACAGTGATCTTGGACTGACTGCCCATCACGCATCTTAGCCTTAAAAAGTCATTTCGTGACTTGATATTTGGCTGCGCGACTCTGTTCACCAAACATCTCCTGCAGGTGAGCCAACATTTGGTGAGCAGTCCCGATATCTTCATGTTGGCGTTGGAGCTCATCAGACATCGAGCCCAACATGTAATATCTGGCCTTATTATCTTCGTCTATCCATTTTTCTAGAGATGCTCTCTGTTCAATAGATGGACGGGCTGGTAAGGTGGGAGGGTCCTGGTCCAAAACATGGGTTAACTTCTCAGAACCCAAAATAATTTTGTAGTTCCTGAGCCAATCTTTATAATTAAGGTCCGGTCAGTCTATGTGTGTCCAGGATACGTGCTAATGGATTGGACGCAGATATTTTTCTGTAGAGAGTCAAAGATTCTAGTTAGATACTGTAATTATGACTTGACCAATTTATTTAGGGATTTTATTTTTAAATAAATTAGCTCCCACTATTTTCTTGGATCCCTACACTCCCTCTGTAGAGATGCAAAAATCTCCATGATTAATGATTTCTAGTGGGTGGTGCGGTCTCACCAACTGACTCATCACCTCACCTAACAGTTATTGGTGATGGGTTAGCCAATGAGTGAACAACTCTTGTTCAATGATTCTCTAATCATGGTGCACCCAAACTTGGTCTCTAATTCATGAATCTCACCGTATCCAGAATATTGATCCACTCCTTAGTTAAGTCAGACCCACCATTTGCACAGACTGGGTTCCTAATTGAGTCTCTCACCGTATCCGAAATATTGAGCCCAACTCATCCTCCAGCCCATAGCATCCAATGCCTAATAGACATGGTTGCATCTTCCCTGGTGCAACTGAGCCACTGTATCCAGCCGAGAATAATCAACCCCGGGAAGGGCCCGCACATCTACAATGGTGGAAGACCTCAGACTTAATCTTTTCTTAGGGAGAATTGATTCAGGTCTCATTAAACTAGACTTATCATAGTCATAACAATTATGACTAACCTAGTGGCATGGGTTAGCTCGGATTATTGACCACCTCAGATCAGAACTGTGTCAACAGATATGGCCAGGTAAGTGAGACCGATGGAAGGAATATGCCATTAACTTGTATAAGAATGCATTCAGGATCGAGTAGCTTCCTAATTAAAAACCAATCGGTCGTATGTGCCAAACTTACCTTAGACACCAAATTATTGAGTCAGAACCAATTGGGTTAGCCTACAATCCAGACTCTAACCTCTGAGCCTAATTAGGTCTTGCTTGATCGTGACTCGATCTTGACCCAGACTTAATCCTATTAGGCTGGTCAATTTAAGCATTGTTGATCCCATCTAACCAACTCTTGATTTGGTTTGATCAATCGCTTAGACCTAATTGAGCTACCCAAGCCCAAACCCAGTATTATGAATATGTCTTAGATCTGAAATTCTCAATTTTAGACCTAATTAATATTCCATAATCTTAATTTTTAATTAAGTAGGGTTCATAAATAAAATATGCACAATAAATCCTAGGGTTTCAGGATCTAGGGTTTTGCAGAAAGTAAGTTTTGGGTTTCTGATTAAGGACGAACACGCAGCACCCCTACACATCATAAGAACACCCCATCGAATGGAAAGAGAGGGCCTTTAAATCCTTCTTCGTTCTTATGATCGGACGGCCAAGAGGAACGCCTTAATCAGGAACATGCAATACTACAAAATAGTTTTAGATCTATATCATATATCTCATATACAAATTAGATCTAATCATGGCATATTTTGCATACATCTCATGTATCGAATCATGCATATTTTCAGATCTAAATTATCTCATAATAATCTAAAAAATTAGATTTAAATTAATCTAATCAAAATAAATTCTAATCTAGATAATTATGTAGAACTATTCTACAACTAGTCTAGACATGCATCAATCATATCTCATATGATATTTAAAAATTAAATAATTTTATTTGCTATTTTTTAGATGTTATTATAACCATTATAATATCAAAAAATAGTAAATAAATTGATCTAAAATATGATTTAATCAAATTAAATTAAAAACATAGAAGACTATTCTATAAAACTATTCTATTTTAGAACTAGTCATGCATATTTTCTAATCTTAGATCCAAATCATTTAATTTTAATTTTTTCTGATTTTAGATCTGATCACATCTCATGTGACATCTAAAATCACTTATTTTCTAATTAAAATAAATTTAAAATTAGATCTAAATACTTTTAGAACCTTGGCTCTGATACCAGTTGAAGGAAAATCCTGATTTTCTGGTCCAGGTTCGTTCAGATCTGATCAGATCAAGAGATATATTTTAAAATTTTTTTCTTTGATCCATATCAGATTTGGAATATTTCAGATCTAATTCTTATTATTTTAATAAATAAAATAAAATTAGATAAATTAAATCAAATTTAATTTAGCTTGAAGTGGGTAATCCTATTACTCGTTGATGATCATGTAAGCAGCAGAAGGTTCTGGATCTAGCCATGCAAGTGCCTGGCCTCTACCGGTATCCACTCGGGCTAGATTTGGAGATCCTCTTCTTCTCTATCACATCTTCAGAAATCAGATCTGGATCTAATCTGGAGGATCTTCAAAACTCTTTTCGAAGATCAGTAGTTGTCCTATGCAGCAGTGCAGCCTTCTAACTTTCAGTCGCCTTTCATTGATCTGGATCGCACCAACCAAGAATCCAAATACTTTGGACGTGGGAGGAGAGGGAGAAGGTGGGTTTGGCATGGAGGAAGAGGGGAGAGGCAGCCTTGGGGCATGGGATTTCAATTCTCCAATCATACAATCATGCAATTATACAATCATGAGTTGGGCACAGGGTCTTATTTATAGACTGTCTATGATCCAACTTCTCTTTTTCCCAATCAATCACAACTCTTCGTAAAATCAGATCTAAATCTGATTGGTGGGAATAAAGTCCCCTGGATTCCTCATTAGAGGGTGCCTAAGACCAGTCAAAGTTGGTTCTTAGGAGAACTCTAATCGGAATCCAAAAAGGAGATGGAGTCCCTATCCAATAAGGACTCCTGGGCGCCTCCCTTGGCGTGTGCCCTCTTCCTTGCTAGGTTTTGGCAGGAGGGGTTGGCGTGTGCCCTCTTCCTTGCTAGGTTTTGGCAGGAGGATAGGCCCCCACCAAATCTCCAATAGGTGTGTGATACATGGACAGAAGTCAAAGTGTCAATGGTCAACATTTGACCAGTTAAAGGTAGACTTTTGACCAAAGTCAAAGAACGAGAAATGGCAGGTGACCAAAAATGGTAGGTAATGTCCTACAAAATAAGACAACCTTTTCTGACTTGGACAACCTCCAGTCAGACCATATGAAGGCCTCTAATTGAGCACAAACTCCTTTGGCTCAGACAGGACAACTTATTTGTGATAGCAAAAGAAGAACTTTAGGTTCAATCGAGTGCTAGCACGATTTTCTTGAACCTAATTGAATCTCATTCAGATCAATTGAACTAGATTAGTTCAATTGATGATCACCAAATTCAAACCCTTATTTGTGTGACCCAGTTAGGTTCAGTTCTATATGGTAATGGGATATGTCATGATCTCTATCATCGACATCATCGAAACTCCTTTCGATGGATCAGAACTCTTCTGATTTAAACAGCTAGAATGATCGATCATCTAAATCATTCTAATTGCTCCCAAAATCCACCAGTGACACCTAGCAGTATATGGTGGCAACCCATCAGAGCTAAATGCGAACCTTTTGGTGCAGCTACCTGTGTGATTAAGTTCTTCTATCTTGAGCCCCGATCAGATTAGGGTTAAGGTGAACTCGTCAAACCCTAGTCTCTGTCATATGATGTAATCATTCGATTTCAAGTCCAATGTGAAAACCTAAATAGAAACTCTTTCTATTATTTCACTCTGCCATGGCCATGGACTTCTGGACTTGATTCTCATGATCATCATAGGGCTGCTCCTCTACCACCGAGGTAGATAGATTCCATCTTGATGCTATCCAGTTCCTACAATGAACATGCTATAGCCAACATACACCTCAAGGATTCCATATGGCTAGGAGATCGAGTAATGGTGTAGTCAAACTATAACACCCTCAAGGTGAACTGTCGATGCACCTCAGGTCAAAGAACCAGACACACTACTGCAGCATCGAGTCAGTCATTCGACGAGAAGGTAGACTTCCTAATGACTACTCGAGGTGGTCACGCTCAGTGCCCTCATTCTCTAACGAGTATCTGTACTCTCACTTCGGTGTCTCCACACCATAGACTCAAGACTCATCTACTAAAGAGAAGCGATTGTACACCAATCTTCTGGATCAATCACCATCCTCATGATGATCCTATGGTCGGGAGCATTTTATGAGTTAATAATGATTATTTATGTCTTAAATTTTCAACCCTTGAAAATATGAATTATCATTACCATTAACTCAAAGGATGTATTACAGACACTAAATAAACAAATGTGATAAAAAATAATCCATTTTATTGATTATAGTTAAAATTACAATTTTGCCCTTAGAAGTGTATTACAAGTGTCAGCCAATTCTGACTTCTAGGGCACATATATCTAATAATACATGCATATTTTTTAGATCTAAATTATCTCATAATTATCTAAAAAATTAAATTTAAATTGATCACATTAAAATAAATTCTAATCTGGACAACTATGTAGAACTATTCTACAACCAGTCTAGACGTGCAATCATCATATCTCATATGATCTAAAAATTAAATAATTTAATTTTTTTTTTAAAATTTTATTATAATATTTATAATTATCAAAAAATAAAAAATAAATAGATCTATAATCATAATTTAATCAAAATAAGTCATGATCATGCAAGACTACATATAGAACTATTCTATTTTATAACTAGTCATGCATATTATAGAACTTAGATCTATATTATTTAATATTAATTTTTTTAATTTTAGATCTAATTACATCTCATGTGACATCTAAGATCTCCTATTTATTAGATCAAAATAAATTAAAAATATACCTAAACAATTTTTATTGAACCTAGCTCTGATACCAGTTGAAGGGGAAATCCTAATTTCTCGGATCAGGTTTGTTTAGATCTGATCGGATTGAGAGAGATATTTTAAAATTTTTTTCTCAAATATCTAGATTAGATATAAGATATTTTATATCTTATTTTATAGATCTAATAAATAAAAATAAAAATAAATTAAATCTAATTTAATTTATACCTTGATGTGGGTAATCTGATTACCCTTTGATGATCCTACTGATTACTTGAGGTTCTGGATCTAGCCACGCAAGCACTTGGCCTCTACTGGTATCCACTCAGGCTAGATCTAGAGATCTTCTCCTTCTTTATCACTTCTCCAAAAATTAGAACTGGATCTGATTTGGAGGATCTTCAAAACTCCTTCTAAAGATCAGCAGTCGTCTCTGCAGCAGTGCTGCTTTCTTCCTTTCTTGTCAGCCTTTTCTTGCCTGGATTGCACCAAACTGAAGCCCAACTTTCCTTGGGCATGAGAGGAGAGAGTGGATCAGAAGATGGTAGGGAGGAGGGAGAGGGGCAGCCTTGGGGTGTGGCTAAGAGGGAACTCACTAAAAATTATGCGCAGACAGGGTTTATTTATAGACCCTGCTGCGCTATGCAGTGCCACATCATCCCAATGAATCGCATTGCTTCATACAATCAGATCTAAATCTGATTAGTGAGATAATATCACCTGATCCAATCAGATGAGGGCCCCATAAATTCATCCTTAGATGGTGCCTAAGATTGGTCAAAGTCTATAGGTAAGTAACACCTAAGTAGAATCCAAGAAGCAACCTGGAGTTCCATCTGTATGGAACTCCAGGCATCCCTCTCCATGGGCGCATGCCATCCTAGGCATGCACTTCTTTCTTTCCAAATTTCAGTAAGGAGACAAGCCCCTATCTACTCTCCAACAAGTGCATGACACATGAGGAGATGTCCAAGGGTTAAAGGTCAACATTTGACCAAAGTCAAAGGATAAGAATTAGCAGGTGATCGAAAATGGTAGGTGTTATCTCAAATTTATCTCATAAATTAAGACAACCATTTTCTGACCTAGACAAGCTCTAGCCAGACCATGTCAAGGTACATGAGTGAGCATAAACATATTTGGCTCAGTCGAGATAACTTTTAATGATAGTAAAATGAGAACGTTAGGTTCAATCGTGTGCTAATTTTTTTGAACCTAATTGAATCTAATTCAAATCAATTGAACTGGATTAGTCAAATTGATGATATCCAAATCCAAATCTTTGTTTATATGATCCAATTAGGTTTAGTTCTATATGGTAATGGGATATGTCATGATCTCCATCATCGAAATCATCGAAACTCCTTTTGATGGATCAGAACTCTTTTGATTTACACAACTGGAATGATCGATCATCTAAATCATTCTAATTGCTCCCAAAATGCACCACTGACACCTACCAGTATATGGTGGCAACCCATCAAAATTGAAAATAAACCTCTCGGTGCAGCTATTTGTGTGATTAAGTTCTTCTATCCTGAGCCTCGATCAAATTAGGGTTAAGGTGAACTCGTCAAACCCTAATTTCTATCATATGATTTAATCATTCGATTGAAGTCTGATGTGAAAATCCTAATAGAAACTCTTTCTATTATTTCACTCTCTGCCATGGCCATGGGCTTATGGACTTGATTTTTATGATCATCATAGGGCCGCTCCTCATCCACCAAGGTAGATAGATTCCCTCTTGGTGCAATCCAATTACTACAATGAACATGCTATAGCCAACATACACCTCAGGATTCCAAGTGGCTAGGAGACCGAGTCATGGTGTAGTCAAACTATAACACCCTTAAGATAAACTACCGATGCACCTCAGATCAAAGAACTAGACATACCACTATAGCTTTGAGTCAGTCATCGATAATAAGGTAGACTTCCTTATGACTACTCAAGGTGGTCACGCTCAGTGCCCTCATTCTCTAACAAGTACCTGTACTCTCACTTCAGTATCTCTACATCGTAGACTCAAGACTCATCTACTATGAAGAAGCGATTGTGCACTAACCTTCCAGATCAATCACCATCCTCATGATGATCCTATGATCAGGAGCATTTTATGAGTTAATAAATGAAAATTCATGTCTTAAATTTTCAACTCTTGAAAATTTGAATTATCATTACCATTAACTCAAGAAATGTATCACAGACACTAAATATACATTTGTGATAGAAAATAATTTATTTTATTATTTATAGTCAAAATTATAATTTTGCCCCTAGAAGTGTATTACAACTGTCAGCCAATTCTAGCTTCTAGGGCACGCATATCTAACATTACACCCAATAGGTATTATACCTTCTGGTAGATCTACCATGGTTCAGACTTGGTTTGAGTGTATCGAGTCAATTTTTGACTTCATTGCCTCTAGCCACTTCTCGAAGTCGATATCCGATATCGTCTCGTCATAGGTTTTGGGATCATCACCATGAATCCCATTACCTACGAGGAATATTTTTTCTACTTTCTCTGAAATAGTACCTAAGTATATCTCAGAAGGATGGAAAACTCTTTATCATCTATGAGGTGGAGGAGGTAGTGATTGTATTGGCTCAACCTGATTTGGTTCCATAGGATCCTTAGCTCGTTGCTCTTGTGAGATTTTTTTCTCAAGCTTGATCTGCTTTCTAATGCTACCATCTTGAATAAACTACTTTTCAAAAAAGATGGCATGCCGACTCATAATCATATTGTGATCCTCTAGAATGTAGAAATAATATCCTAATGACTCTTTAGGATATCCTATGAATCGAGCTCTAATGGACCTATAGTCTAACTTATCTGCTTGTTGTCTTTTGACATGAGTCGGACAACCCCAAATTCTGAGATGACTTAAACTTTGTTTCTTACCAAGCCATATCTCATACGGTGTGGTGGGAACGATTTTAGAGGAAACCTTATTCAGTTAATATATAGCAGTTAACAGACTATGTCCCCATAGAAAATCAGGAAGATCTATGAAGCTCATCATAGATCAAACTATATCTAATAGGATCCGATTCCTCCATTCTAAAACTCCATTGAGTTGAGGTATTCTAGGTGGAGTCCATTGAGACACTATGCCATTTTGCTTGAGATAGTTCAGAAATTTTTAACTAAGATATTTACCTCCTCGATCTGATTGAAGAACCTTAATGGATTTTTTAATTTGCTTTTCAACTTCATGTCTGAATTTCTTAAATTTTTTAAAGATTTCAGACTTGTGTCTCATAAGATACACATACCCATACTGAGATAAATCATTGGTAAAGATTATGAAGTAGTCAAAGTTGCCTCCAGTCGGCACATCAAATGAGCCACACACATCAGTATTTACTAGGACAAGTAGTTCCATGGCCCTTCCCCATATCCTACAAAAGGGAGCTTAGTCATTTTGCCATGAAGATATGATTCATAAATTGGATATGATTTGAAAGTCAATGGACTCAATAGCCCAATTTTCTTCAATTTGTTAATCCTATCTTCTGCTATATGACCTAGCCTTAGGTGCCATAGATACCTATCATTTAGTCAATCTTTGGATCATTTTGATCTTATGGCATTCATATTTTGCTCGATATTAAAGACAAATACATTAATATATAACTGATAGAGATCATTAAAAAGAAAATCACTTGCAATTTTATTTCTTTCATAGAGAATATTACAATAGTCCTTAAGAAAACTAATTACATAGCCTTCTTGTGCTAAATATGAAACAGAAATCAAATTCCTACTTGCAGCAGGCACATAATAACAATCCCTAAGTATTAAATCTAAGCAAGATGGTAGTCAAAGAGAGTAGGTTCCCACGGTCATAGCAACAATCCTTGCTCTATTTTCAATGCATAGGATCATCTCACCATCCCTCAGCCTCCTGCTATCCTCAAGATCCTGCATGGAAGTACATAAATGAGCACTAGAACTAGAGTCAAGCACCCAACTAGATGCATAAGAAATCGTAAGGTTAGATTCAATAACGAGCATACCTCCAGAAGGACCTATCTCCTTCTTATTCTTCAGGGTGGCCAGGTATGTAGTACAGTTTTGCTTCCAATGGCCATCAGTATTATAATGGAAACACTTTTCTTTGTCAACGGCTTTCTTCTTTATCTTTGCGTTCTTCTTTTTTCCACCTTCCACCTTCTATTTTTTCACAAACTTCTTCTTCTTTCCAAAAAACTTTCTCTTGAAAGAAGTCTATTCCATAGCAAGTACTGAGCCTTTAAAACCATTCATAGAAAGCTCAGTAGTAACCAGCATATTCATAAGTCGGTCAGAGTATTCTAAAGTTAATGCATATGGTAGTTCATGATGAACTGCCCATACGCATCAGTCAAGGATTACAGAATTATATCATTTTGCAGATCCTAATCTAACTTCACTCCAAGCTTCTCAATCTCTTCTAAGTCCTTGATCATCATCAGACAATGATCTAGGACTGACTGTCCATCTTGCATTTTAGCCTTAAATAGTCATTTAGTGATATGATATTTGGCTGCGCGACTCTGTTCACCAAATAACTCTTGTAGGTGAGCCAACATTTGATGGGCAGTCTTGATATCTTTATGTTGGCACTGAAGATCATCAAACATCGAGCCCAACATGTAGTATCTGATCTTATTACCTTCATCCATCTATTTGTGAAGAGATGCTCTTTGTTCAGCGGACGGACGAGCTGGTAAGATAGGAGGATCCTAGTCCAATACATGAGTCAACTTCTCAGAATCTGAAATAATTTTAAAGTTTTGGAGCTAATTCTTGTAATTAGGTCCGGTCAGTCTATGGGTGTCCAGGATACGGGCTAGTGGGTTGGACGCAGATATATTTTTTTTTTCTGAAGAGAGTCAAAGTTTCTAGTTAGATTTTATAATTAAGACTTGACCAATTTATTTAGAAGTTTAATTTTTAAATAAATTAGCTATCACTATTTTCTCAGATCCCTACACTTCCTCTACAGAGATACGAAAATTATCATGATTATTGATTTCTAGTGGGTGATGTAGTCCCACTAATTAACTCATTACCTCACCTAACAGTTATTGATGATCGGTTAGCCAATGAGTGAACAACTCTTGTCCAATGATTCTTTAATCATGGGGCACGCAGACTTGGTCTCTAATTCATGAATCTCACCATGCCTAGAATATTGATCCACTCCTTAGTTAAGTTAGACCCACCATTTGCATAGATTGAATTTCTAATGAGGTCTCTCATCGTATCTAAAATATTCTGCCTAATCCATCCTCCAGCCCATAGCATTCAGTGCTTAATAGACATGATTGCATATTTTCGATGCAACTGAACCACTATGACCAATCAAGAACAATCAACCCCGGGAAGAGCCCGCACATCTATAATGATGGAAGACCTTAGATTTAATCTTTTTTTAGGAAGATTTGATTTAGGTCTTTTTAAACTTGACTTGATATAGCCATAATCATTATGACTAACCTAGTGGCATGGGTTAGCTCGGATTGTTAGCCACCTTAGATCAAGACTGGATCGACAAATATGGTCAGGTAAGTAAGACCGATGGAAGGGATATGCCATTAACTCGATAAGAACGCATTCGAGTCGAGTAGCTCTCAATTAAAAATTAATCGATCGTATTTGCCAAACTTACCTTAGATACCAAATTGTTGAGTCAAAACCAATAGGGTTAGCCTACAATCCAGACTCTAACCACCGAGCCTAATTATGTCTTAGCTTGATCGATCACTCATGTGACTCGATCTTGACCCAGACTTAATTCTATTAGGTAGGTCAATTTAAGTACTCTTGATCCCACCTAACCAACTCTTGATTCGGTTTGATCAACCATTAGACCTAATTGAGCTACCCAAGCCCAAACCAAATTTTATGAATATATTTTAGATCTAAAAATTTTTAATTTTAGATCTAATATATTTTATAATCTTAATTCTTAATTAAGTTTAGAATTCATAAACAAAACATGTATATAAAATCTTAGGATTTTAGAATTCAGGATTTTGCAGAAAATATGTTTTGATTTTTGATTAAGGTCGAACACGCAGCACCCCTATACACCATAAGAACACCCCATCAAATGGGAGGAAAGGGCCTTTAATCTCTATTTCATTCTTATAACCAAATGGCCAAGAGGAACGCCTTAATCAAAAATATGATAAATCTACAAAACTTGTTAGATCTATATCATATATCACATATATAAAAATTAATCTAACTAAAAACATATTTTGGATACATCTCATGTATCATATCATGATATTTTTAGATCTAAATTATCTCATAAATATCTAAAAAATAAGATTTAAATTTGATCATATCAAATTAAAATTTATTCTAGAAAATTTTATAGAACTATTCTTTAACTAGTCTAAACATGCATCTAAAATATCTCATATGAATAAATTAAATAAATTTATTTTTTATTTTTTAGATCTAATTATAATATTTATAATATTAAAAAATAGTAAATAAATAGATCTAAAAATTATAATTAATCAAATTATAATTATGATCATGCTAGATTACACATAGAATAATTCTATTCCTAGTCTAGTCATGCATCTCATACATCCTAGATCTAGATTATTTAATTTTTAATTTTTTGATTTTAGATCTAATCACATCTAGTGTGACATCTAAAATCATCTAATTATTATATTAAAAATAAATTAAAATCATATCTAATGAATTATAGAACCTGGCTTTGATACCAATTGAAGGGAAAAATTTATTTTTCGGAATAGATTCATTCAGATCTAATTAGATCAGGAGGGATATTTCAAAAATTTTTTCTCTAAGATCCTAATCAAATCTGAGACTCCTCATATCTAATATTATTGATTTGATAATAAAAATAAAAATAAAAATAAAAATTTAATCTAATTTAATTATATCTTTATTTTGGGTAATCTAATTATCCTATGATGATCCCAATGTTTGCCTGAGGTTCTGGATGTAGCCACGCAAGTGCTTGGCCTCTACTGGTATCCACTCAGGTAGGATCTAAAGATCTTCTTCTTCTCAATCAATCCTCCAAAAATCAAATCTAGATCTGATCTTGAAGATCTTCAAAATGACTTTTGAAGAACAGTCGTTGTCTCTTGCAGCAGTGCTGCCATCTTCCTTTCCTGGCACCTTTCACTTGCTTGGATCGCACCTTTTTCATCCCCTAAGTCCCTTGGACATGGAGAGGAGAGAGAGGATCAGAGGGTGGCATGGACAAGGAGGGAGAGGGGCTATGTGGCATGGGCTAAAGGTAGAAGAATTGAATTCTAGATGCAGACAGGGTTTATATAGATCTTGTTGTGCCATGCAGTGCCACATCATCCTGGCCAATCATGGCCCTTTATGCAATTAGATCTAAATCTGATTGATGGGGTGACATCATCTGATCCAATCAGATTAGAGACCCTCAAAAATCTCCTTAGGTGATGCCAAGATTGGGTCAAATAAGTCTTCTTGGCACCACACAATTTAATCCCCTAAAGCAACTGGAGTCCCATCTATATGGGACTCCATCTTTTATCCTCATAGGGTGCCTCCCTAGACAGGTGCCCCCCTTTTGTCTGCTTTTTAGCAGGAGGATAATGAAGGGAAATCCTGATTTCTCGGTCCAGGTTCGTCCAGATCTGATTAGATCAAGAGATATATTTCAAAAATTTTCTCTTGATCTCAATCAGATCTTGATATATTTCAGATCTGATTCTTATTATTTTAATAAATAAAATAAAATAAGATAAATTAAATCAAATTTAATTTACCTAATTTGGGTAATCCTATTACCCTGTAGATGATCCTGATTGCAGCGGAAGGTTCTAGATCTAGCCACGCAAGCGCCTGGCCTCTACCGGTATCCACTCGGGTTGGATCTTGAGATCCTCTTCTTCTCTATCATGCCTCCAAAAATTAGATCTGGATCTAATCTGGAGGATCTTCAAAACTCTTTTGAAGATTCTACAGTCATCCTTTTGCAGCAGCGCAACCTTCTTGCTTTTGATCGTCTTTCCTTGATCTGAATCGCACCAACCAAAGTCCAAAATACCTTTTGGACGTGGAGAGCAAGGGGAGAAGAAGCTATGGCATGGAGGAGGAGGGGAGAGGCAGCCTTGGGGCGTGGGGCTTCTCAATTGAATTGCATTAGCATTTGAGTTGGGCGCAGGGTCTTATTTATAGACTAAGCGTGATCCAACTCCTCTTCCTCCTAACCAATCACAACCCTTTGTGAAATCAGATCTAAATCAGATTGGTGGGAATAGAGACCCTTGGATTCCTCCTTAGAGGGTGCCTAAGACCAGTCAAACTGGATTCTTAGTAGAACTCTGATTGGAATCCAAAAGGGAGGTGGAGTCCTTGTCCAACAAGGACTCCAAGGCGCCTCCAACTTGGGCGCACGCCTAGGGTGGCGTGCGCCCTTCTCCTTGCCTAGGTTCTGGCAGGGGGACAGGCCCCCACCAGCTCTCCAATAGGTGCGTGACATGTGGAAAAAAGTCAAAGTGTCAATGGTCAACATTTGACCAGTCAAAGGTAGACTTTTGACCAAAGTCAAAGAACAAGAAATGGCAGGTGACCAAAAATGGTAGGTCATGTCTTATAAAATAAGACAACCTTCTCTAACTTGGACAACCTCCAGTTAGACCATATGAAGGCCTCTGATTGAGCACAAACTCCTTTGGCTCAGTCAGGACAACTTATTTATGATAGTAAAAGAAGAACGTTAGGTTCAATCGAGTGCTAGCACGATTTCCTTGAACCTAATTGAATCTCATTCAGATCAATTGAACTAGATCAGTTCAATTGATGATCACCAGATTCAAACCCTTGTTTGTGTGATCCAGTTAGGTTCAGTTCTGTATGGTAATGGGATATGTCATGATCTCTATCATAGACATCATCGAAACTCCTTTCGATGGATCAGAACTCTTCTGATTCGAACAGCTAGAATGATCGATCATCTAAATCATTCTAATTGCTCCCAAAATCCACCAGTGACACCTAGCAGTATATGGTGGCAACCCATCAGAGCTGAATGTGAACCTCTTGGTGCAGCTACCTGTGTGATTCAGTTCTTCTATCTTGAGCCCCGATCAGATTAGGGTTAAGGTGAACTCGTCAAACCCTAGTCTCTGTCATATGATGTAATCAATCGATTCGAGTCCAATGTGAAAATCTAAATAGAAACTCTTTCTATTATTTCACTCTACCATGGCCATGGATTTCTGGACTTGATTCTCATGATCATCATAGGGCTACTCCTCTACCACCGAGGTAGATAGATTCCATCTTGATGCAATCCAGTTCCTACAATGAACATGCTATAGCCAACATACACCTCAAGGTTCCATATGGCTAGGAGACCGAGTAATGGTGTAGTCAAACTATAACACCCTCAAGGTGAACTGCCGATGCATCTCAGGTCAAAGAACCAGACACACTACTGCAGCATCGAGTCAGTCATTGACGAGAAGGTAGACTTCCTAATGACTACTCGAGGTGGTCACGCTCAGTGCCCTCGTTCTCTAACGAGTACCTATACTCTCGCTTTGGTGTCTCCACACCGTAGACTCAAGACTCATCTACTAAAGAGAAGCGATCGTACACCAACCTTCCGGATCAATCACCATCCTCGTGATGATCCTATGGTCGGGAGCTGTTTATGAGTTAATAATGATTATTCATGTCTTAAATTTTCAACTCTTGAAAATATGAATTATCATTACCATTAACTCAAAGGATGTATCACAGATACTAAATACACATATGTGATAGAAAATAACCCATTTCATTAATTATAGTCAAAATTATAATTTTGCCCCTAGAAGTGTATTACAAGTGTCAGCCAATTCTGGCTTCTAGGGCACATATATCTAACAGATAGTTCCCCATGGTTCTCATTCTATGCGGTGCATGATAGCCATGGCAAATATCTAAGTAATCTAGGGTCCAATATTTGACTCAATGTCCAAAGACAAGATTTAGCAGATGATTAGAAAATGGCAGGTGACTCAAAATCGTAGTCTGTCTATAAAATTAAGAACCTTCTCTTTTTGAGACTTTGGACAACAGCTTCCAGTCAGACCTAAGGTAAAAATTGTTGAAAGCACAAACTATCCTTTGGCTCAGTCGAGACACTATTAATGATTGTAAAGAGAGACATAGGCTCAATCAGTGTTAGGCACGATTTTCCTTGAACCTAATTGAATCTATTCACGATCAATTGAACTGATATTCCAATGATCGATATTAGGATTCAAACTCCTTATTTTGTGTGAGTCCAGTTGAGCGTTTCAGTTCTTTCATGTAATGGATAGCTGTATACGATCTCTATCAATATGACATTTCATCTGAAACATCTTTCGATGGATCAGAACTCTTCTGATTCAGACAACTAGATATGATCGATCATCTAAATCATTCTAATTGCTCAAAATCCACCAGTGACACCTAGCAGTATATGGTGGCAGACCCTCACTGAAATGCAACCCTTTTATGAGTACCTTTGTGATTAGTTCTTCTATCTTGAGCCCGTCAGATTTTAGGGTTAAGGTGAACTCGTCAAAACCCATTTTTGTCATAATGTAATCATCGATTCAAGTCCAATGTGAAAATCCTAATAGAACTCTTTCATTATTTCACTTTAACCATGCTCATGGGTTCTGGACTTGATTCTCTATAGATCATCATAGGCTACTCCTCTACACCGAGGTAGATAGATTCCATCTTGATGCAATCCAATTCCTACAATGAACATGCTATAGCCAACATACACCTCAGAGGAGTTTTTCGAATTATGCTAGAAGATCGATTTATGTGTTGAAGCCTAGAACTATAATATCTTAAGGTTAATTATCCGATCATCCTCAGATCCAAAGATACCAGTCCATATGCTAGTGGCAACTTTGACCCAGTCATCGATGAGAAGGTAGACTTTCTCATGACTACTCGACATGGTCATGCTCAGTGCCCTCATTCTCTAATGAGTACCTTTACTCTCACTCCGATGTCTCTACACCATAGGCTCAAGACTCATCTATCCAAAAGAAGTGATCGTACACTAACCTTCTGGATTAATCACCATGCTCATGATGATCCTATGGTCGGGAGCATTTTATAAAAATTCATGTCTTAAATTTTCAACTTTTGAAAATATGAACTATCATTACCATTAACTTAAGGGAGGTATCACAGACACTTTCAAATACACACTGTGATAAAAAATAATTTATTTTATTATTTATAATTAAAATTATAATTTTATTCTTAGAAGTACATTACAAGTGTCAACCAATCTGGCTTCTAGGACATACATATCTAACATGTGGATATGAAATAGCTATCCATCGAAGTACCAAGTCCCTCACTCTGAATGTTCTACCTCACACTTTGGAGTTGTGATAGTGAGTTACTTTCTGTCTATAGGCCGCCATCCAAACTTGTGCTTCCTCCCATTTCACCTCTAGCAAGTTGAGGTTAGCCTTGAGGTCCTATGAATTCCACTGCTCATTGAAGGCCACAACTCATGCTGATGGGAGTTTGAATTCGATTAGGATGACCGCCTTTGTTCCGAAGGCCAAGGCGAACGGAGTCTCTCTAGTTGGCAGTCTTGAAGGATTTGGTGTACAGGGTGGAAGCATGGACTTTAAAGCAAATTTATGAAATCATAAAACCAAACCCATACCCTAGGACCACCTTATTAGAATTTAAATCATATAATATAAATTTATAACATATAAGAGGGTATTAGAACATACCTTATTCGCAAAACCTTAGTTTTGACTCTGATTGCCGGCAGTAGTCCGTCAGGGTTTCCACTAGGTGCCCACGTGTTCATCCTCCAATGTTCATCCACATAGGAACTTGATCAAGATACCAGCACTTTTGATTAATTTAATTAAAATTCTTATAGCAAAAACTTTAATAATTTGGGCAGAACCTTCTTTAGCCTTTTATGTCACCCTCCTAGCCTTTTTCCTTATCGTCCTTTCTTCTACCTTGTTACCTTAATTTTTATTCCTAATCTCTTTATCTTAAGGAAGACTTATTGTCCTTATTAGAACCTTGTCTAGACAAGAAAGAAGGAATAAATACAATTGGATAAGAGAACCTATTATAAGAAAGAAAGGAGGAGTTTCTGATACATTGGACTCCTGGTGCGCACCCCTATTTATAATGTACGTAGGGGTGCTTCCATAATTTTTCGCACCCTTTCCATATCTTTATCTCATAACCCATCTAAATTTTGCACCATTTAAAATTATGTAGACTTAGTCCAAGAGGTGCCTTAAAGCAGAAGGACTCTTCAGACTAATTCTACGTAATTTTATTATGAAGAGTTGCGATGCATAAAAAATGGTGCCATTAATCTTTGCCACTTGATTAGAGATGTAGGCCATCCAATGGCCTAAAAGAGGATGCCATTCATGAAGGGAGGCGTGGAGATAAGAGGAGGCATGGAGGAGTCCATAACCACTTGGACTCATGAGTCCAAGTGGCGCCAAGAAGGAGTGGCTGGCAAGGACGTCGAAGCTTATCCAAATTTTAGATTTAATATGGAGGACTTCTACTTATAGAAAGACTCTCCTCTGCACCTCCTATCTGAGGTCCATGCCCAACAAAAAATTATGTGACATATAATTAAGCAAGGAAGTTGGCACAAACCAAAATTCATGCGCTATAACCTCTAGCGCATTAAGTCTCCTCCATGCGCCAAGAGACAGACTCTCTGGCATGTGGGACTCCAGTTTTAGGCACCCAATCCTTTGGTCATCTAGCCAAGGGTCAGTCTATTCAATTAACCAAATTTGATTTGACTCAAATTAAAATTAATTAGCCTAAATCGGAACCCAATTCAAATTCGATTTGAATCTAGGTGCTAGGGTTTGCAACATGTGCTAGCATGTTCAACTTGCAAACATAGTTTAATCTAATTAAACCCTTGATCAATTCTCTTTGTGTGTGACCCATTCGATTCCACATCTAGCCAGCAGTGGGTTCGGGTGCGATCTGACCTAATTTGGTTAGAACTCAACCAAACCAATTTAGGTAAAAATTAGCTAACCCAATTTGTCCAATTAGAATACTTTCTAATTAACGATCAAATTAAACTCTTTAATTTGATCAAACCCACAAGACAATATTGACATCTAGCAATGCATCATATCTACTTAGAAGATATGAAATTTTGGTGAAAATATCAAAAATATTCTTTAGTGGAATGTTACCGTGTAACAAGATCCTTCGATCACCCTGCTTCCTGAACATGACTTTGGATATGGAAATATGTCAAACCCAATATCATATTCATATTTCTATCAATCTTATGATGATGATTCAATTAATAAAATACTAAAAATTATTTCTAATTTTTATCATGCTTCGATCAAAGACTTCTTGAATCATTAGTTGATTGAAATAAGTAGGATGCGATCTCCTCTTACTAGGAGTGATCGATTCTGTGTTGACCTACTCACATCCTTCATACATAATCCACCATATCTAGAACACCCCATACATGACTGAGTCATGAATGAGTATGAACCAAAATATGGATTCATATATATAAGGTTCTATGGTAGTCTCAGGTCAAAGGACTACATGCATAACTCCCACTATGAGAACCATCTATTGACATGTAGATAAGACTCCATTAGATGTTCCTGACTTGGATCAATTCAGTGAACTCATTCTTTAATGAGCACCCACATTCTTGTATTAGTGTCGCATACAAGTGATTGTGAGATCAATCATCCTCTCCATTGAGCATACATAGGATGTGCCAGTCTTACTAGAAACATTGATCTCCAACTCAATATTATCGATCAGAAATATTTAAATTAGGATTTTAAGGTTTTATATCTCACTGGTATGATCTCATCATAATCCTAAAACCAAAGCCCTAATTTATGAGGTTCATCATAACCTTAAATAAATAATTAAGACACAGCATATGATGAAATAAATGCCTTTATTTATTTGAAAATGTTAATACATGAGTTTGGAAGACAGAACAGCCCATCAAAAGTACATATTTCGATTGGCTTGAGGGCATATTTCTTTCAAGTCTTTGGATAGTTCGGTATGCCAAGAGTATGTGATAGAGTTCATCTACCCAAGTCTCCTTTGCTCTCTCAAGTCTCGACTTGATACCTTGCAGCAAGGTTCTGTTGGTTACCTCTGCTTCGCCGTTTTCTTATGGATGAGCTACTGATGTGAAGTTGTAGGTGATGTTTAGGTCTTCACAAAATTCAGCAAATCTTGCTCCAACAAACTGCTGTCCATTGTCTGTGATAAGGGTTCGAGGTAGGCCAAATCTGTAAATAATTGACTTTCAAACAAACTCTTGCATTTTAGCTTCAGTAATTTTTGCCAAGGGTTCAGCCTCGATCCATTTGGTGAAATAATCAATTGCAACCAAGAGGAACTTCTGTTATCCGAATGCCTTTGGGAAGGGTCCTAATATATCCATCCCCCATTGTGTGAATGGCTAAGGGGCACTCAAGGGTGTAAGCTCGGAGGCTAGTTGCCTTTGAATATTTGCAATCCTTTGGCAACGATCACACCTTTTAATAGATTTAACATAATCATGATGCATGGTTTGCCAATAATATCCTTATTGGAGTAGTTTGTAGGATAAAAATCTAGCACCCAAATGGCTTCCACAAATTTTTCATGTACTTTCCATAATGCAAAATCGACCTCAGAAGGTCAAAGACATTTTAAAAGTGCTAAGAAATATGATCTCTTATATAGTTTGTTTTCATAAAGAACATATCGAAAGGCTTGATTTCTCAGTTTTCGAGCTTCTTTTGGATCATATAGTTTGTTTTCATAAAGAACATATCGAAAGGCTTGATTTCTCAGTTTTCGAGCTTCTTTTGGATCATAAGGAAGAGTCCCATCCCTAAGATAAGCAACCAATAGATCGATCCAGTAGGGCTCATTGTTAATCAGCATTATAGATCTTGGCTCTTCCAAACTTGGGTATTTCAGTACTTCGAAGTACACTTCTTTCGAAAGTTTATTGGGGACTAGGGTAGCCAGCCAGGATAGGAGGTTAGCTCTAGCATTTTTCATTCTTATGATCTATTGAATATTGAAACTGTTGAAGGTCGGAGTCAAGTTTTTCATCTTCTCGAGATATTTTATCATGCATTCCTCCCAAGCTTCATAATTGCCACTAACTTGTCCTACCACTAATTGAAAATCACTATAAGCTTGGAGCCGATCTGCTTTTAATTCTTTTGCTATCTTCAGCCTTGCTATCAGAGCTTCATATTTTACCCCATTATTTATCATCGAGAATTTGAAATGCAGTGCATATTCGATAATGACTCCTTCAGGGTTAACCATTATTAGCCCAGTGCCTGCGCTTGAAGCATTGGAAGAACCATCCACACACGGGGCCCAAAAACCTTCAGAGAAATCTGCTCCTTCTTCGAGGGAGCTCGGTTGTAACCATGGAATGCTGACTTCATTTTGCTCAGGTTTGGCATCATCCGGGATAGTGCATTCAACTATAAAATCAGCCAATATCTGAGCTTTGATTGATAGTCGAGGTTGATAGTTGATGCCAAACTCTGTAAGCTCAATTGCCCATTTTGCTATTCTCTTAGAGGTATCTATTCGATGAAGAACTATCTTGATTGGTTGATTAGTGAAGAGTGTTATAGTGTGCCATTGGAAGTAGGGCCGAAGTCTTCTGGCTGTAATAAGAAGAGCGTAAGTTAATTTTTCTAACTTAGTATACCTAGTCTCAGCATCTCTCAGGACTCGGCTTATATAGTAGATCGACCATTGCACTTTTGCCTCTTCCTTGACTAGGACTGCTGCAAGGGCTACTGAGGAGACTGCCAGGTACAAAAATAATTTCTCTCTAGGTTCGGGTTTAGCTAACAGAGGGGGTGAGCTAAGATAGTTTTTGAGCTCTTCGAATGCCTGTTGACATTCCACAGTCCAGTAGAAGTTCTATGGTTGCTTGAGGACTTGGAAGAAGGGCATACACTGCTCGACCAATTTTGAGACAAAGCAATTCAAAGATGCCACCTTCCTTGTTAGACGCTAAACTTTTTTTTATTGATTTTGGGGCAGTCATCTCATGAATGTCTCGGATCTTCTCCGAGTTGGCCTTAATCCCTCGCCTTAATATCATGAACCCCCAAATTTTTTTGAGGTTACTCCAAAGGTTAATTTGGTCAGATTCAACTTTATCTTATATCTTCGAAGGCCATTGAAGGTCTCTTCGAGATTGGCAATGTGATTTGTGGAAGCTCAGCTCTTAACAAGCATGTCGTCCATGTAGACCTCCATGTTGCGATCGATTTGCTCCTTGAGGATTTTATTGATCAGGTGTTGATAGGTCACGCCTGCATTTTTTAGCCAAAAGGGCATGATCCTGTAAAAATAAAGATCAGATTAGTAATAAAAGTAGTTTTTTTCTCAACCTCTGGTGCCATCCAAATTTGGTTGTAGCCGGAGAAGGCATCCATGAAGGTGAGGAGCTCATGGCCTGAAGTCACATCCACCAGTTGATCAATTCTGGGCAGGGGTTAGCTATCCTTTGGGCAGACATTGTTCAGCTTCTTGAAGTCTATGCACATTCTCTACTTGCCATTTGCCTTCTTAACCAAGATCATATTAGAGACCCAATTCGGATAGTTGACTTCTCAGATGAACCCAGCTTTGAGAAATTTGTCTACTTCCTCTGCTATCGCCTTCTGCCTTTCTGGTGCATGGCCCCAAATTTTTTTTTCCCTGGTCTATATTTGGGATTAACAACCAGCCGATGTTCCATGACTTCAGCATCAATTCCTAGCGTATCCATGGTAACCCAAGTGAAGACATCGACATTCTTCTGTAGGAATGTGATGAGCTGTTCTCGAACTTCTTCTCCCAAGTTGGTGAAGGGGAAATCTTGATTTTCCAAATCAGGTTCGTTCAGATCTGATCAATTTGAGAGAGATATTTCAAAAATTTTCTCTTATGTATCTAGATCAGATCTGAGATATTTCAGATCTAATTTTATAGATCTAATAAATAAAAATAAAAATAAATTAAATCTAATTTAATTTATACCTTAATGTGGGTAACTCGATTACACTTTGATGATCCTACTGATTGCCTGAGGTTCTGGATCTAGCCATGCAAGCATCTGACTTCTATCGGTATCCACTCAGGCTAGATCTCAAGATCCTCTCCTTCTTTATCACTTCTCCAAAAATTAGATTTGGATCTGATTTGGAGGATCTTCAAAACTCCTTCTAAAGATCAGCAGTTGTCTCTGCAGCAGTGTTGCCTTCTTCCTTTCTCGTCAGCCTTATCTTGCCTGCATCGCACCAAACTGAAACCCAACTTCCCTTGGACATGGAGAGGAGAGAGAGGATCAGAAGATGATGTGGAGGAGGGAGAGGTGCAGCCTTGGGGTATGGCTAAGAGGGAACTCCCTGAAAGTTGGGTGCAGACAGGGTTTATTTTTAGACCCTACTACACCATGCAGTGCCACGTCATCCTGGCCAATCATGTTGCTTCGTGTAATCAGATCTAAATCTGATTGATGGGATGACATCATCTGATCCAATCAGATAAGAGCCCCATAAATTCATCCTTAGATGGTGCCTAAGACTGATCAAAGTTTATAGGTAAGTGTCACCTAAGTAGAATCCAAGAAGCAATCTGGAGTCCCATCCGTATGGGACTCCAGGCATCCCTATCCATGGGAGCACAACATCCTAGGTGTGCGCCCCCTCCTTTCCAAAATCTAGTAAGGGGATAAGCCCCTATCTGCTCTCCAATAAGTGCATGACATATGGGCAGATGTCCAAGGGTCAAAGGTCAACGTTTGACCAAAGTCATAGGATAAGAATTCATAGGTGATGGAAAATGGCAGGTGTTGTCTCAAATTTATCTTATAATTTAAGATAATTCTTTTCTAACCTGGACAAGCTCCAATCAGATCAAGGTAGCTCAGTGAGCACAAACATATTTGGCTTAGTCGAGACAACTTTTAATGATAGTAAAAGAGGAACGTTAGGTTCAATCGTGTGCTAGCACGATTTCCTTAAACCTAATTAAATCTAATTCAAATCAATTGAACTGGATTAGTCCAAAGATGATATCCAGATCCAAACCCTTATTTGTGTGATCTAGTTAGGTTCAGTTTTGTATGGTAATAAGATATGTCATGATCTCCATCATCGACATCATCGAAACTCCTTTCGATGGATCAGAACTATTCTGATTCAGACAGCTGAAATGATCAATCATCTAAATCATTCTAATTGCTCCCAAAATCCACCAATGACACCTAGCAGTATATGGTGGCAACCCATCAAAATTAAAAATGAACCTCTCGGTGCAGCTACTTGTGTGATTAAGTTCTTCTATCTTGAGCCCGATCAGATTAGGGTTAAGGTGAACTCGTCAAACCCTAATTTCTATCATATGATTTAATCATTCGATTCAAGTCTGATGTGAAAACTTTAATAGAAACTCTTTCTATTATTTCACTCTGCCATGGCCATGGGCTTATGAACTTGATTCTCATGATCATCATAGGACTGCTCCTCATCCACCGAGGTAGATAGATTCTCTCTTGGTGCGATCCAATTCCTACAATGAACATGCTATAGCCAACATACACCTCAGGATTTCCAATGGCTATGAGATCGAGTCATGGTGTAGTCAAACTATAACACCCTCAAGATGAACTATTGATGCACCTCAGATCAAAGAATCAGACACACCACTGCAGCTTCGAGTCAGTCATCGATAAGAAGGTAGACTTCCTTATGACTACTCGAGGTGGTCACGCTCAGTGCCCTTGTTCTCTAACGAGTATCTATACTCTCGCTCTAGTGTCTCTACACCATAGACTCAAGACTTATCTACTATGAAGAAGTGATTGTATACTAATCTTCTTGACCAATCACCATCCTCATGATGATCCTACGGTCAGGAGCATTTTATGAGTTAATAAATGAAAATTCATGTCTTAAATTTTTAACTTTTGAAAATATAAATTATCATTACTATTAACTCAAGGAATGTATCACAGATACTAAATACACATTTATGATAGAAAATAACCTATTTTATTATTTATAGTTAAAATTATAATTTTGCCCCTAGAAGTGTATTACAAGTCTCTGCCAATTCTAGCTTCTAGGGCACACATATCAAAAAAACTCCAACTTGATCTAAATCTAATTGGCTACAAATCTAAGTCCCATCTTCTCAAGGTGGGCTTTGATCTTCTGCTAGCCCAATGGCTTCGTAAGCGGATCCACTGCATTATCTGTCGAGTCAACTCTCTTGACCTCGATGTAACCCTTCTTGAGGTAATCGCGGATGAGATGGTATCGCCGATCGATGTGCTTGGATTTTTGGTGAGACCTTAGCTCCTTAGCAAGGACTATGGTGCCATTGTTATCACAGTACAGAGGAATGGCGTCTGATGGCATCACTCCGATCTCTATGGCAAACTTTTTATACCAGAATTCCTTCTTTGCAGCTTCTGATGCAGCGATGTATTCTACTTCCATGGTGGAATCTACTATCACTGTCTGCTTGGAACTTTTTCAACTGATAGCTCCACCATTGCACACAAATAGATTTTCAGATGTCGACTTTCAATCATCTACATTGGACATAAAATTCGAGTCTGTATATCCTTGGACTTGGAGTTCTCTATTACCAAAGTCTAATAACATATCCTTAGTTCTTCTCAAGTACTTAAGCATATATTTCATAAATGTCCAGTGTTCTTCAGCTGAATTCGACTGGTATCTGCTTGTGACACTCACAACATGGGCTATATCAGGTCGTGTACATAATATGGCATACATGAGGCTCTCTGTTGCTGAAGCATAAGGGATCTTGCTCATGCGTTCTATTTTCTCAGGTGTGCTAGGGCACATCTTCTTGGAAAGATGAATGCCATGTGTGAAGGGTATCAAATCCCTCTTAGAGTTTTCCATGCTAAACCTCTTTAGCACTTTCTTTATGTATATTTTTTGTGAAAGTCCTAGCATCCTATTCGGTCTATCTCTATAGACCTTAATTTCTAGAATAAAGGATGCTTCTCCAAGGTCTTTCATGAAGAATTCTTTAGATAACCATATTTTAACTATGGTCAACATGAGAATATCATTCCTAATTAGGAGAATGTCATCCACGTACAATACAAGGAAGACAACAGTGCTTCCATTGACCTTTTTGAAGACACATGGCTCCTCCTCATTCTTGATGAAACCAAATAATTTGATCACATCATTAAAATGAGTGTTCCTACTCTGAGATGCTTGCTTAAGTCTATATATGGATCTTTGCAGCTTGCATACCTTGTGATCATCATCACTGGATGTGAAACCTAGCGGCTATTCCATATAGATATCTTCCACAAGATATCCATTTAAGAATACCATTTTCACATCCATTTTCCATATTTCATAATCAAAATAGGCTGCAACAGCAAGCAATGTGCGAATGGATTTAAGCATAGCTACTGGCAAAAAGGCATCCTGATAGTCATGCCTTCACATTGACTATAATCTTTTGCCACTAATCTAGGTTTGAGTATCTCCATATTTCCATCTACACCAATCTTTCTCTTATAGATCTATTTACATCCAATAAGTACTACACCTTCTGGTGGATCCACCAAGGTTCAGACTCGATTTAAGTGCATCGAGTCAATTTCTGACTTCATTACCTCTAATCATTTCTTGAAGTCGATATCTGATATCACCTCGTTATAGATTTTGGGATCATTACCATAAACCCCATTGCTTACGAGGAACATTTTCTCTACTTCCTTTGAAATAGTACCTAAGTACTTCTAAGGGGGATTGAAAATCATTTTCGATCTACGAGGTGGAGGAGGTAATGAATGGATTGGCTTAACCTGATTTGGTTCCATTTGGTCCTTAGCTCGTTGCTCTTGTGAGACTTTCTCATCGATCCTGACCGCTTTCCAATGCCGCTATCTTGAATAAATTATTTTTTAAGAAAGATGGCATGTCGACTCACAATCACATTGTGATCTTCTGAAATGTAGAAATAATATCCTAATGACTCTTTAGAATATCCTATACATCGAGCCCTGAAGGACCTAAAGTCTAACTTGTCCGCTTGTTGTCTTTTGACATGAGCTGGACAACCCCAAATTCTGAGATGACTCAGACTTGGTTTCTTACCATGCCATATCTCATATGGTGTGGTAGGAATGATTTTAGAAGGAACCCTATTCAGTAAGTATATTGTAGTTAACAAATAGTATCCCCAAAGAAAATTAGGAAGGTCTGTGAAGCTCATCATGGATCGGACCATATCTAATAGGATCCGATTCCTCCGTTCTGAAACCCCATTGAGTTGAGATGTTCTAGGTGGAGTCCATTGAGAGACTATGCCATTAACCTTGAGATAGTCCAAAAATTTTTGACTAAGGTATTCACCTCCTCGATCTGATCGAAGAACCTTGATGGGTTTTTCAATTTGCTTTTCTACTTCATGTCAAAATTTTTTGAACTTTTCAAAAGCTTCAGACTTGTGTCTCATAAGGTACACAAACCCATATCTAGATAAATCATCGGTAAAGGTTATAAAGTAGGCAAAGTTGCCTCTAGCTGGCACATCAAATGGGCCGCACATATCAGTATGTATTAGGGCAAGAAGATCCGTGGCCCTTTCCCCATGTCCTACAAAAGGGAGCTTAGTCATTTTGCCATGAAGATAAGATTCACAAATTAGATATGACTCGAAAGTCAACAGACTCAATAGCTCTATTTTCTCCAATTTGTTAACCCTATCTTCTGCTATATGATCTTGTCTTTGGTGCCATAGATACTTATCATTTGGACTATCCCTAGGTCATTTCATGGTACTCATATTTTGCTTGATATTAAAAATAGATACATCAACATGTAACCGATAAAGATCGTTAATAAGGAAACCACTTGAAAATTTATGTTTTTCATAAAGAATATTACAATGGTCCTTAAAAAAATTAATTACATAGCCTTGTAATGCAAGGCATGAAACAGAAATTAAATTCCTGCTTGCTGCAGGCACATAATAACAGTCTTTTAACACTAAGTCTAAATCAGATGGTAGTCGAAGAGGATATGTTCCTATGGCTATGGCAGCAACTCTTACTTTATTTCTGATGTGCAAGATCATCTCACCATCCCTCAGCCTTCTGCTATCCTTAAGATCCTGCATAGAAGTGCACAAGTGAGCACTAGAACCAGAGTTAAGCACCTAACTAGATGAAGAAGAAATCATAAGGATAGACTCAATAACGAGCATACCTCCAGAAGGACCTGCCTCCTTCTTTATGGTGGCCAGGTAAATAGGGCAGTTCTACTTCCAGTGGCCATCATTGTTGCAATGGAAACACTTTTCTTTGTCAGTGGCCTTCTTCTTTAGCTCTGCCTTTTTCTTCTTTCCTTCTTCCACCTTCTACTTTTTCATAGACTTCTTCTTCTTTCCAAAAGACTTTCTCTTAGAAGAAGTTTGTTCCATAGCAAGCACTGAGCCTTTAGAATCTTTAATGGAAAGCTCAGTGGTAACCAGTATGTTCATAACTCCGATCAAGGAATTTTGAAGTTTATGCATATGGTAGTTCATGATGAACTGCGCATACACATCAGTCAAAGATTGCAGAATTATATCATCCTGCAGATCCAAGTCCAACCTCACTCTGAGCTTCTCAAGCTCTTTCAAATCCTTGATCATCATCAGACAATGATTCAAAACTGACTGCCAATCATGCATCTTAGCCTTGAATAGTCGTTTAGTGACTTTACTTGGCTGTGCGACTCTGTTCACCAAATATCTCCTATAGGTGAGCCAACATTTGGCGAGCAGTCCTGATATCTTCATGTTGCTGCTGAAGTTTATCAGACATCGAGCCCAATATGTAGTATTTGGCCTTGTTATCTTCATCTGTCCACTTATCCAAAGATGCTCTCTGTTCAATGGATGGACGAGCTGGTAAGGTGGGAGGGTTTTGATCCAATACATGGGTTAACTTCTCAAAATCCAAAATGATTTTAAAATTTTGAAGCCAATCCTTGTAATTTGATCCGGTCAGTCTATGGGTGTCCAGGATTCATGCTAATGGGTTGGATGCAGATATTTTTCTATAGAGAGTCAATGTTTCTAGTTAGATATTGTAATTAAGATTTAATCAATTTATTTAGAAATTTTATTTTTAAACAAATTAGCTCCCACTATTTTCTCAGATTCCTATGCTCCCTCTATGAGATGCAAAAGTCTCTATGATTAATGATTTCTAGTGGATGGTGCGGTCCCACCAACTAACTCATCACCTCATTAACAGTTATTGGTGATCGATTAGCCAATGAGTGAACAATTCTTGTTCAATGATTCTCCAATCATGGTGCACCCAAACTTGGTCTCTAATTCATGAATCTCACCATGCATGAAATATTGATCCATTCCTTAGTTAAGTCAGACCTACCATTTGCATAGATTGGATTTCTAATTAACTCTCTCATCGTATCCAAAATATTGAGCCCAATCCATCTTCCAGCCCATAGCATCCAATGCCTAATAGATATGGTTGCATCTTTTTGGTGCAATTGAACCACTATAATCAACCGAGAACAATCAACCCCGAGAAGGCCCGTACATCTATAATGGTGGAAGACCTTAGATTTAATTTTTTTCTTAGAAAGATTTGATTTAGGTCTCATTAAACTAGACTTGACATAGTCATAACCATTATGACTAACCTAGTGGCATGGGTTAGCATAGATTATTGACCACCTCAAATTAGAACTGAGCCAACAAACATTACCAGGTAAGTGAGACCGGTGGAAGGGATATGCCATTAACTTGACAATAATACATTCGAGTTGAGTAGCTTCCAATTAAAAATCAGTCGATCGTATCTGCCAAACTTACCTTAGACATCAAATTGTTGAGCCAGAACCAATTAGGTTAGCCTACAATCCAGACTCTAACCATTGAGCCTAATTAGATCTTAGCTTGATTGATCACTCATGTGACTCAATCTTAACCTAGACTTAATCCTATTAGGCTGGTCAATTTAAGTGCTGTTGATCCCATCTAACCAACTCTTGATTTAGTTTAATCAACCGTTTAGACCTAATTAAGCTACCCAAGCCCGAACCCAAATTTATGAATATGTCTTAGATCTAAAATTCTCAATTTTAGACCTAATTAATATTTCATAATCTTAATTCTTAATTATTTTTAAGATTCATAAATAAAATATGTAAATAAAATCTTATGGTCTCAGGATCTAGGGTTCTGCAGAAAATAAGTTTTTGATTTTTGATTAAGGACGATCGTGCAACATGCCTACACATCATAAGAACACCCCATCAAATGAAAGGAGAGGGCATTTAAACCCTACTTTATTCTTAGTTAGACGGCCAAGGGGAATGCGTTAATTAGAAATATAAATCTACAAAACTAGTTAGATCTACATCATATATCTAATATATAAAATTTGATCTAACATAATGCATGTTTTGTGTACATCTCATTTATCATGCATGCATACTTTTTAGATCTAAATTATATCAGAATTATTTAAAAAATTAGATTTAAATTGATCACATCAAAATAAATTCTAATCTAGATAACTATGTAGAACTATTCTACAACTAGTCTAGACATGCAATCATCATATCTCATATGATCTAAAATTTAAATAATTTTATTTTTTATTTTTCAAATTTTATTATAATATTTATAATTATTAAAAAATAAAAAATAAATTGATCAAAAATTATAATTTAATCAAAATAAATCATGATCATGCAAGACTACGTATAGAACTATTATATTTTACAACTAGTCATGCATATTGTAGAACTTAGATCTACATTATTTAATTTTATTTTTTTTGATTTTAGATCTAATCATATCTCATATGATATCTAAAATCTCCTATTTATTAGATTAAAATAAATTAAAAATAGATCTAAATAATTTTTATTAAACCTTCCTCTGATATCAGCTGAAGGGAAAATTCTGATTTCTCGGATCAGATTCGTTCAAATCTGATCGGATCGAGAGAGATATTTTAAAAATTTTCTCTCATATATCTAGATTAGATCTAAGATATTTTAAATTTAATTTTAGATATATAATAAATAAAAATAAAAATAAATTAAATCTAATTTAATTTATACCTTGATGTGGGTAATCCGATTACCCTTTGATGATCCTGCTGATTGCCTGAGGTTCTGGATCTAGCCATGTAAGCACCTGGTCTCTACTGGTATCCACTTAGACTAGATCTAGAGATCTTCTCTTTTTTTATCACTTCTTCAAAAATTAGATCTGGATCTGATTTGGAGGATCTTCAAAACTCCTTCTGAAGATCAGCAGTTGTCTCTGCAGCAGTGCTGCCTTCTTCCTTTCTCGTCAGCCTTTTCTTGCCTGGATCACACCAAACCGAAGCCCAACTTTCCTTAGGCATGGAGAGGAGAGAGAGGATTAAAAGATGACATGGAGGAGGAAGAGGGACATCCTTGAGGCATGGCTAAGAGAAAGCTCCCTAAAAGTTGGGCGCAGATAGGGTTTATTTATAGACCCTGCTGTACCATGTAGTGCCACATTATCCTGACCAATCGCGTTGCTTCATATAATCAGATCTAAATTTGATTGGTGGGATGACATCACCTGATCCAATCAGATGAGAGCCCCATAAATTCATCCTTAGATGGCGCCTAAGACTGGTCAAAGTCTATAGGTAAGGGTCACCTAAATAGAATCCAAGAAGCAACCTGGAGTCTCATCTGTATGGGACTCCAGGCATCCCTATCCATGAGCACACATCATCCTATGCATGTGCCCCCTCCTTTCCAAAATCTAGTAATGGGACAAGCCCCTATCTGCTCTCCAATAAGTGTATGACACATGGGCAGATGTCCAAGGGTCGAAAGTCAATGTTTGACTAAAGTCAAAGGATAAGAATTAGCAGGTGATGAAAAATGGTAGGTGTTATCTCAAATTTATCTCATAAATTAAGATAACCTTTTTCTAACCTAGACAAGCTCTAGTTAGACTAAGTAAAGGTACTTGAGTAAGCACAAACACATTTGGCTTAGTCGAGATAACTTTTAATGATAGTAAAAGGAGAACGTTAGGTTCAATCGTGTGCTAGCACGATTGCCTTGAACCTAATTGAATCTAATTCAAATCAATTGAACTGGGATAGTCCAATTGATGATATCTAGATCCAAACTCTTGTTTGTATGATCTAGTTAGGTTCAATTCTGTATAGTAATGAGATATGTCATGATCTCCATCATCGACATCATCGAAATTTCTTTCGATGGATCAGAACTATTCTAATTCAGACAACTGGAATGATCGATCATCTAAATCATTCTAATTACTCCCAAAATCTACCAGTGACACCTAGCAGTATATGGTGGCAACCCATCAAAACTAGAAATGAACCTCTCGGTGTAGCGACTTGTGTGATTAAGTTCTTCTATCTTGAGACCCAATCAGCTTAGGTGAACTCGTCGAACCCTAGTTTCTATCATATGATTTAATCATTCGATTCAAGTCCGATTAGAAAATTTTAATAAAAATTCTTTCTATTATTTCACTCTGCTACGGCCATGGGCTTATGGACTTGATTCTCATGATCATCATAGGACTGCTCCTCATCCACCGAGGTAGATAGATTTCCTCTTGGTGCGATTCAATTCCTACAATGAACATGCTATAGCCAACATACACCTCAGGATTTCGAATGGCTACGAGACCGAGTCATGGTATAGTCCAACTATAACATCCACAAGGTAAACTATCGATGCACCTCAGATCAAAGAACCAGACACCCCACTGCAGCTTTGAGTTAGTCATCGATAAGAAGGTAGACTTCCTTATGACTACTCGAGGTGGTCACGCTCAGTGCTCTCATTCTCTAACGAGTACCTATACTCTTGCTCCAATGTTTCTACACCGTAGACTCAAGACTTATCTACTATGAAGAAATGATTGTATACTAATCATCTGGATCAATCACCATCCTCATGACAATCCTACGATCAGGAGCATTTTATGAGTTAATAAATGAAAATTCATGTCTTAAAGTTCAACTCTTAAAAATATGAATTATCATTACCATTAACTCAAGGGATGTATCACAGACAGTAAATACATATTTGTGATAGAAAATAATTCATTTTATTATTTATAGTTAAAATTATAATTTTGCCCCTAGAAGTGTATTACAAGTGTCAGTCAATTCTAGCTTCTAGGGCACACATATCTAATAGTTGGAGACGATCTGTACTATATGTTCTATATTCCCATCATTCAAAGGGACAACTATGAGGTCTTCTATAGGTTCACCTCATTCCTCAGTAAGGTCATCGCGGACATCCAGCCCATCCACTGGGCAAGGGTCGGATTGGTCGTTCTTTTTTAGAGAATCGAATAACAATACCTTGCTAGGGTTTGATCTCCTCTGACCTCCCTGATCCCATAGCTCGTAGGGAACTTCATCTTTAGGTAATAGGTCGACACCATAATTCGGAGTGCATTTAGTCCAGGTCGATCAAGAATTATGTTGTAAGCAGATGGAGCTTTCACTATCAGAAAGTTATGCTATGCTCTAGCCCATTTTGGAAATTGTCCTACAACCACAATTAGTGTTATTGTCCCTTCAACTGGCATAGCATCGCCAGTGAAGCCCATCAATAGGGAATTCATAGGCCCCAAATGGTTATTAGGTATGGATATTTTGAAAAAAGCATCATAAAATATGACATCAACAAAGCTTCCATTATCTACAAAAATATGGTGTACATCATAGTCAGCAATGTTCAAAAAAATTATAACGGCATCATTGTGCAGGAACTGAACCCCATGAGCATCTTCATCAACAAAAGTTATGGGTTCTTCAGTTCTATATTTCATAACAAGCTCTACTAATTCGCTGACTTTTCTCCATCAAAGTTCTCTAGAGATAGTGTTGATGATGCCAAGGGATGGCTGATCTCCTTGCTACTCCTCTCTCCTTGACTGTCCGACTGTGGGGGTGCCCTCAGCCAATCTTTCCTTGCTTCAAATCGACGTCAAAGAAATCAACCAAACCAACCTCTCCTAATGAGCTCCTCGATCTTATCTTGGAGTTGAATGCATTTTTTGGTATCGTGATCATGGTCACAATGGTAGAGATAGTACTTATTAGGATTGCACTTGTCAGGATGAGTGTGCATCCTCTTCGACCTCGGTAGCTACTCCTTAATCTCTATCAGTACTTAGATCTTTGGAGAATTTAGAGAAGCATAATTATGGAACCTTCTAGAGGGAGAGCTTTGTTGTGCCCTTCTATCAGGACTCCTTTGCCTTCGAGCCTGAGGAGGAGTTCAGGATCGTTTATGCTCAAGGAAAGTTCAGGAGCATGGTCGAGCTTTACTCAACTTTCCTTCAGTAGTGGGCTTGCTTGATTTGCCTACACACTATTCTACTGCGGCTTCACCATCTTTGGCCTTAAAGGCCTCTTTCGCCAAGGTATAACCATCAACCTGAGCTAGTATATCAGCAAAATTCCTGGGATATTTCTTTTTCAGGAAGAATAATAGGTCATTCTTCTAAAGGCCGCCCTTTAGTACGGCCATTGCAATAGATTGGTCTAAGTTTTGGACCTTCAGAGCAGCAGCATTTAAGTGGATGATGTAGGCTCGGATGAACTCTCCTTTCTTCTACTTGATGTTGGTGAGAGAGTCTGAGCCTCATTAGTGGCATCGACTGCTTATAAAATAAGCTGCAAATTGATTGCTTATTTGATCAAAAGAGAAGATAATACCTGACTTGAGGGCTCAGTACTAGTTCCTTGCTGCTCCCTTCAGGATGGATGGGAAAGCTCAGCACAAAATGGCGTCTAGCGCATCATGAAGTAGCATCATGGTCCGGAAAGCCTCTTGGTGGTCAACCGAGTCAGTAGTTCTATCATAGCTCTCAAACTGGAAGAGTTTGAAGTTCAACGAAATTGGCTCCTGCATGATTTGCTAGGAGAAAGGAGGGTCCGTGCAGATGTTGTTACTATGAGCAGGGGGAGCATGGTGGAGTTCCTCCTGATCGTGGATCATTAAGGTTTTCTAGCATAATGTGCGCAAGGTCCCACTAGGAGCCAAGTCATGATCAGAGCAAGGGCTTTACTCCCTCTGCTTCTCCTTTCCAAAGGTTGTAGGCAGGCTCACCCAAGTCGGTCACCCCCAGACTGGATCCTGAGGTTTCGATGAAGCCCGCTCTGATTGAATCAAAGTCGAAGGTTGCTACTGCTGCATGGCCTGCATTGCTTCGGTGAGACTCCTAACCTACTGGATGAGCAGATTGAACTGCTCCACATCCACCACTACTATTGGTGGAACTCGTGATGCTGGAGAGGAAATAGGGCAGGCAGATCTAGATGAGATCTGACCACGAAGGTGGTTGACCATCGAGTTGAGCCCCTTTTGGGAGGCATCTTCATGAAATCAGTCGATGAAGAAGAACTTTGAGGAGGAAGAAGAAGAATTTCTAATGAGTACTCCTTTAAGAACAAGGGAACGTTGGGTCCCTTCCTCTAGTGCCAATTCTGTTGGTGCAAAATCTGGTTAATGTCGGAATTAGTGCTAGAGTTGGAGAAGATAAGGTCGCCATTGACGTCCTGCAAAATAATTCTTATCCAGAGTCAAGGGTGGTGGCTCTGGCAAGGCCCTCCGATGATCAAGTCAGCTCTTTCGGCCAATAGAAATGGACTACTCAGAGAAATTTAGGATAGAGTTTTGAGAAGAAGATAAGAGCATAAGAGAGAAAGCGTATCTGAAGGATCTCTTATATAGACGTAGCCTGTAGCAAACTGATGGTGATAGCCATAATCGCCTGGTAGTGGGTTGTTCAAGGCTATGTGGAGTTTGTTACGAAGGGTGAGTGATCGTTTATCACGATGTGCCGGTCTGTCGAATTTTAATAGTTAAAGTTTGGATAAATCGATCAGGGATGGTGAAGAACCCTTAGTTACAGTAGTTCTAGAGTGGTTCGAATGTCCTCAAGATTAACTATGCATTGATTAATATTCACTGGATCAAGATCAAGATGCTAGGATCCTTCTGGTGATAGAGAGAAGTTCTTCCAAGAAGAGTTCTTTTGAGTAGCCGAAAGGAGTCCAAAAAGAATCCTACTGATAGAGCCCTTTGGGTGACTAGAAGGAGAAGTCCGGAGGAAGTTTGATTGAAGGAGAAGTCCAGAGGGAGTTCGATTGAAGGAGAAGTCTGAAAGGAGTTCGACCATAGAAGAAGTCCATTTGGGGAAGAAGTCTGGGAGGAGTTCAACTAGTGGAGGAGTTCGTTTGGCAGGAAAGTCCACATGAAGGAGATGTCTGAAAGGAGTTCGACTATAGAAAAAGTTCATCTGGAGGAGAAGATCGGAAGGAGTTCGACTATAGAAGAAGTCCGTTTGAAGGAGAAGTTTGGAAGGAGTTCGACTGACGGAGAAGTCCATTTGAAGGAGAAGTCTGGGAGGAGTTTGACTGTAGAAGAAGTTCATCTGGAGGAAAAGTCCAAGAGGAGCTCGACTAGCGGAGAAGTCCATCTGAAGGAGAAGTCTGGGAGGAGTTCGACTGTAGAAGAAGTCTATCCTAAGGAGAAGTCCAGGAGGAGATCGACTAGCAAAGAAGTCCATCTGAAGGAAAAGTCTGGAAGGAGTTCCACTATAGAAGAAGTCCATCTGGAAGAGAAGTTTAGAAGGAGTTCGACTATAGAAGAAGTCCATCTGGAGAAAAAGTCCAGGAGGAGCTTGACTGGCAGAGAAATCCATCTAAAGAAGAAGTTTGAAAGGAGTTCTACTGTATAAGAAGTGTAGGAGGAGTTCAAATGTACCAGAAGTTAATCTGTAGGAGAAGTTCGGAAGGAGTTCTGCTTGAAGGTTGACCATTTTGGGGGTTATTGAAGTCGTGATCATAGTGCTTTCATGATTATAAATACCCTTCGACCGAACATTAGACCAAACTTCGGTAGGAGTGAAATTTATCCCCAATAGGTTTGAACCTATGAGGTCATACACATAAGAGGTTGTAACCTGATTAGATGGTTAATCGATGATTAAGAATCATTCTAAAGTCAAATAATCAATGTGATTAATGTTTGACTTAATGCAAGTGTTGTAGGAGGATCGATTAGCAATTGGATTGCTAATTGGCTCAAATTGATTAAACAATCGAACTGAAATCAAATCTAAAATTTGATTGAGCCGATCCAGTTGTGTACTATGCCAATAGCCCAAAAATACTGCATTTTGTCTAAATTTTTCTCTGAGACCTAGCCAACCCAGTCCTGGATTGAGCCAACTCAATTCTCAACTTAGCTGGCTCAGTCTCAGGGTGAGCCGATCCAGTTTTCAAACTTTGCTAGGAGAGTTAATTTCTCTTACGGCTTGCTTCTATCTTTCCATAACCTATGTTCTCATATTTTCAAGACTTGGGAGTGCCACTTCTAAGCTCACAGATACCACCTGTGGTCTCATATTTATAAATCTTTGTAGGGACTGCAAAAAATTAAAGTTTTGAAGAAGGATGACTTTGAGCTCTAAAGCGCTGGTGGAGAGTCCATCTAAGCGGAAGCTGTAGGGTTAAATATTTTGAAGTTATCTTTTAGGAAGATCTTAGAGCTAGAGAATTATTATTATATGCCTAAGATCATTAGAAATATTATTTTTGTACCCTTACTATTAAAACAAGAATATGAAATTGATGTAATGAGCAATAGTTGCTCAATTAAATTTTCTAATGAAATAATTTGTTTGGGCATTTTTGATAATGGTCTTTTAACTCTATCTCTGAATGACAATATTTTTCATATTGATGAAAATAGAAAGCAAAAGAGAGAATATGTTAATAATACTTTACTTTGGCATTGTCGACTTGGTCATATAAGTGAGACGAGGATTAATAAGTTATACAAAGAAACGTTCTTTGATCCTTATGATTATTAATCATCAGGAACTTAAAAATCATGTCTCATAGGTAAAATGACCAAGACTCCATTTAGTGGATATAGAGAAAGGACAAGTAAGTTATTGAGACTTGTACATACAAATGTATGTGGTCCTATGACAACTCAGGCCAGAAGTGGATCTCTTATTTTATAATGTTCACTAATAATTTATCTAGGTTCGGATATGTGTATCTTATAAAACATAAATCCGAAGCCTTTGATAAATTTAAAGAATATTAAAGTATGGTTGAGAAACAAACTAGAAAAAGTATAAAAATTCTTCGATCAAATCAAGAAGGAGAAGGCTTATCCAGTAAATTTTTGGATTATCTTAAAGTAAAAGGGATTCTCCCTAAAAGCACCCTTCTTATATACCATAATTAAATGGTGTAGCCAAAAAAAAAAATCATACTTTATTGGATATGGTACGATCCATGATATGCTTCATATAGTTATCTATTTCCTTCTGGAGTCATTCCTTAGAGACCGCAGTATATATCTTGAATAGAGTACCTTCTAAGATTGCATCTAGCACTCTATACGAGATATGGAAAGATAAGAAACTTAATCTTAAGTATCTTAAGATATGGGGATATCCAGCATATGTCAAAAGAAATTTTGGGCATAAGCTAGAAGCTAAAAAAGATAAATATCTATTTATGGGATATCCTAGAGATAGTATGGGATATCTATTCTACCATCCTACTGAACAAAAGGTATTTGTAAGTAGGCATGCCACTTTCATGGAGAAAGTGTTTATCCTAGAAAGAGGTAGTGGAAGAAATATTGAACTTAGTGAAGCTCAAGATGAATAAATAGAAAGTTCTCAACCAAATGAACACATAAATAGGAAAGAACTAGAATGCACAACTCCTATCTGAAAGTTTGATAGAGTATGACATGCACATGTGAGGTATGGGTTTATTATTGAGAATAATGAAGCCCAGATTATGGAGAATGATGAATCTTTAACCTATACAGAACTTGTCATGAGTAAGGACTCAGATATTTAGATGGTTGGATGCCATGAAATCCGAGATAGACTCCATGTATATCAACAAAATATGGACTTTGGTTAATACACCAGAGGATGTGAACTCTATAGGATGTATTACTACTGAGAATCAGCGACTTCAGAGTTGGACTAATAGCTTCGAGTCGACAAGCTTAAAGACCAGCAAAATAAAGTTTGGGCCGGAGGATTTATCTCCGACGAAGATCCTCCGACACTCAAGTCAGAAATAAGTGATAGCTGATTTCTTTTGAGAGAAATTTTTTACTTACCTAGGTCCTTGGGGTTTATGATATTTTTAGAAAGTTTTACATGATTGTTATACCATTTTGCTAATTTTGGGCCACTAATCTCATCGTGGCGGGATCTCTGGGGACCCTTAGAATGGAATGACAGTTGTAGGTGTGATTAAGATTCCTAATCCATCATTGATAGTTTTGGACGAGTAGATAATAGCCTATTTGTGATTGGATTATAGTTGTACTATGGAAAATCCGCAGAGGGATTTCTTTATCTGAACTGACTTAAAAATGGTTGGTACCATCCGAGGCATTTCCATAAAAGAGTGGATCAGATCGGTCCTCTAGCATTAGTCATCAGTTCAGAGGATATTACAGTAATTTTTTGATCCACGAGTGCTCATCGAGATAGGTTGAGCTAAGGCATCTCTGGGGTACATCATTCGATCTAAGGCATTTTATTACCACCGTAACACTACCCCCCTAGTGCTGAGACTGAGGATCAGGTGAAAGGACTAATCATAGGCAGCACCTCAGATCAGATGAGTTTCTTTTCCATCTATAGTTGCATACCAACATTTGATCATTGCTGTCATCACTCCTTGGGGCAAGAGTAGTTACAGTTGAAGAACCCATTTTCCTGCTTAACTAGCAATTTTGTTGTCCTTGTTCTGTCCACCAAGCGATTTGTGGGAAGCCAGGAGGGATGGAATTTGAACCACCACTCACATGCCGATTATTATGGCACGTATTTGTACGCTGCCTCATGAGTGGAGCGGAGCGGAGCATGATTTTGGCTCTCCGCACTAGTTTGTCGTATTGATGACAAAGGTCACATCTTATCGCCTGCTGCCATGCATCCATATTGCATCAATCTCTGCCACACACATCTAATATTCTAAGAAGACAAATCACTCAGATTTCTGCTAGTTCTATATAAGACCCAGATGGAAGAAGGGTTGAACCCTATCTTTTTCTTCTTGCTATGTGTTTTTTGTCTGTTCTCCTTCTCCTTGCAAAAAATGGCTCAATCCGAAGATTTCGAGTTCGCCCCTTTGGCCTTTCAATCAGAGGTGATGGAGGAAGACTTCATATCGATTCATGATCAGTTCAACTTTCCCCCAGAGTTTCAACTCGAAGTTCCCAAATCGGAAGAATGGATCTGCAGCCCTCCTCCTGGTCGGATCGGAGTATACGAGGAGTATTTTTGGGATGGGTTGAGGTTTCCTCTTCATTCCTTTTTTATCATCCTTTCTTGCTTTTTGGAAATGTTGCTTTGTTCAGTGTGGTCAAATTCGTGGTGCCATATTTGCGGCTTCACTATGGCATGCCTTCTAATCGGGGTGGAGCCGACTATCATGCTCTTTCGCTATTACTTCATGGTGAAGAAGCATCTTGGGGCTCGCGGCTGGTGGTATGAGACCCCCAGATTGAGGAGAGGCATCCATCCACTGATTTGGGGTGCTCCTTCAACTGTTCATAGATGGAAGACCTGATTTTATTCGTTTCTCGAACCTTAAGAGAAAACTAGGGTTTCGTCAATTGGGGGGAGCCACAGGAGAATCTATTGAAAGACCCACCACTAGGACTGCATTTAAAACAGGACTTGGATACCCTGCAAAGCTATGAGATTCTAGAATTGAAGGAATTGCTATCCAAGCAGTATCTATTCAATGTTGGGATCAACCAATTCAATTCTTTGGGTATGTGTTCATTTCCTTTTATGTCGATAAATTTTTTGAGTCCAAAGATTTGATGTCGATTGACCAACGCTCTAAACATCAGGGACCGATCAGAGTCCACATAAAGCTGGGTTTCCGAAAGGTCATCATAAAAGGAAGATATGCATGATCAGTGAGAGGTCGACCTATACTCAGATTGAACCTCTCCCGACACCACGATCTCCTGAAGCTGAGGAGCCTGGTCTCCTTAGCGTTAAGGACTTCCAGATTCTTCAAGTTCCTCATGACTCGGATCCTCCAGTCCCCAAGGAGGGCCATGAGGCCTCTATTGAATGTTTATTCAATGAGGCCATTCTAAGTTTATGGGCTCCTGAAGTCCCTAATCTCTTTCTAGAGGAGGAACCATCCAAGGGAAAGGGAGCCGGTGAAGCTGTGACTGCCAAAACACTTCGTGTTGGGGATGCCGATGCTTCGAAGGCTTGAGCGACAACTGCTTTAAAGGATCCATTAGATGAGCCAAGGATTCCTGAGGAGGCCAATATTTCTGGGACTACACCAACCAAAGTCTATTATGATGGTTCGGCCTTACATGATTATAAACTAGCCTGAGGCATTCTCTAATTTTTTTTTCTTGCCGATGCATCCGAGATTCTGGTTGATCCCCTGAAGATGAGGAGATGTAAAGCTTTGGACTGCTCCATTCGGATAAGCCAAGAACATAGATTATTGTTCTTTTTGTTTTCTATCTTCTTCCTTCAGAACTTAGCCTTATGAACTGCTCAGAATATCTCTACAGCTTACCCATTACCTAAATGGGTTCATAGAAAACACCATTGACCTTTCTAAAAGGGCGATAGAGCTTGAGATTAAGAGCACGATCCTTTGAAAGGCAAAGGACTAGCTGTCCAAAGTGGCCGTGGAGACTTTTGATAGAGCCAAGGAAGTCGAGAGGAAGATTCATGATGCTGAGGTGGCGTTAAAGAAGTCCATAGAAGAAAATGGTCATCTACTTGGTGTCAATGCGGCCTTGGTTGCCGAGATCGAGGAATTGAAGGATTGAGTCACCAAGGTTAAAGCATCCAAAGCGGAGGCTTTGCTCTTGGCGAAAGCGGCCGAGGAGAAGGTCTTAAAGGCGATCGATGATTTTAGGATGTCAAATGAATTTAGGGAGGAGAAAGACTCTTTCGTACTGGATGCCTATGATAGAGGGAAGCGCGCTATCCGTGAGGAGATAGCATTGAAATATCCTGAGTTAGATTTAAGCTTTCTGGATGTTCCTCCAGATAACTTGTCTTGAATTTCTATCCTCTTCAGCTCTTTAGTAGTCTTTGTAAAGGGATCTTTATAAATAAAATTTCTTCTTTTCACTTTATTCTTTCAATTTTACTCCAATTAGATGAATCATTTCTTCGGCTCATGCACTTTTCTACTTCTTAACCTTAGCTCATGAATCTATGAGCTGATCTTCTCATCTTCCACGTGCATATTTGATGGGACGTGCCCAGTCTTTCATGCGTACCATTAATTGTGCATGGTTATGGAAGAGATGTAACTATGAATTTGATTCAAAATCCAGTACTTAGTCATGAGGCGATAGATATGCCCAATCCCCAGTTTGCACGTGGCAAGATTTGACATTCATAATTATGGTAGTCTTGCGTATTTATAGTGGCGTCCCGTTTGTAGGCCACTCCATCTGTGACATTCTCTATCTCTTGGAGTAATGTCTGCAAAGTGGTTCTATCTCCCAAAAGGAGACATAGTTCCTCTATCTCTCAATGGTGATTGCTATCTAACCGAGGAGGTGGAGGAGTGTTGGTTGATCTTGATCAACTTGGAGGTGTCGAAGATAAATGCTTTGTCATCCAAACACTTTCACTCTCGATCTTGAGACCTTTGTCATCCTGCTTTGCCTATAGGGGATGGTCTTTTGCATGATCCTAAGAGCTTTATCATGGTTCTCTGGTTCTGAGAGGGCAAGATTTTGTGACTTTCTCAAAGGGGCCTGAGGTTGTCCCACCATTACAGAGAAGTAGGAAGGGGTTGAGCCACCGCTTGGGGCACTGATGTTTAAATCCTATGCTTTGAAAGCTCGCACAATCATTATGTCCCCAGAAACTATGACTCTTGGGCACTAAAGGAGTTCTTCGAAGTCATATTAGGAAGCTTTACCCGGGTTGTCTATCATGCATCGGCATTCAATGGATGGGTTCTTTGTTCCATGGTTGGGCAGAGTTGGATCTAAGCAAACTCCGCCTCAGCCTCGGTGGGATCTCCATCGTTCCCACTTTTTGGCGGCTCAGGTGGTGGTGCTTGAGGTTGTGCCACCTCAACAGCATGGGGTGTGTATGTTCTAGTAGCTGAAAGAGTTTCCAAGTTCGAGTCGTATAGTCATGGACTCTAAAAGTATCCGACTTTGGTCTCAGTGGGAAGTCCATCACCTTGGATCCTGCACCTCCCCAGATCTGGGTACCCTTTATGGGACCCCAAAGCCTGAACTCTTCAGAGAAGTTTCTTCTACATATCGATAGCCTCAGCTTCATCAGGCTTTTTGACCATATCTTAGCATCTAAGTTATGCTTTTGTAATCTCAACTCAGTTGTTTACTGTTGTCTTTTGTAAAAGCAATTGGGTCATTGCTCTTGTAAAAGTTTTTCCTTTATGAAATAAAATGCTTTTGTTTCTTCCATATTGTGCTTTATTTCTATTCTATATGCATTGTAAATTTTCCCAATCAAAGAAACCTTGAACCTGCATTGGTTTCTTTAACCAAGTAGGTCTTAGACTGAGATGGTTCCGGTCCGAGGAACTCATCGAAAGGATTTAATTTAAGTGGTTCCGATCAGAGGAAATTGACATAAAATATCTTGATCAGAAGAATTTGCTGTGATGTATCCCGAGCAGAGGGATTTTGTTTGAAGCGGTTCCGATCTGAGGATCTACTGCGAATTATCTTGAACAAAGAGATTTTTGTCTGGAAGCAGTTCCGATCAGAGGAACTCACTGTAAGGTATCCCAAATGATGGAATTTTTGTTTGGAGCAGTTCTAATATGAGGAACTCACTATTAATTATCCCGAGCAAAAGAATTATCTTTGGAAGCAGTTTCAATTAGAGGAACCCACTTCTAATTATCCTGAACAAAGAAATTTTTGTTTGGAGTGGTTCTGATATGAGAAACTCGCTGTTAATTATCCAGAGTAAAGAGATTTTTGTTTGGAGTGGTTTCGATCTGAGGAACTTACTGTTAATTAAAGAAATTTTTATCTGAAGTGGTTTCGATATGAGGAACTTACCACTAAGTATCCCGAATGAAGGGATTTTTGTTTTGGAGCGATTTTGATCTGAGAAACTCGCTGTTAATTATATCGAGCAAAGAAATTTTTGTTTGAAGTAGTTTTGATCTGAGAAACTCCCTATTAATTATCCTGAATAAAGGAATTCTCTTCTAGAAGTGGTTTCGATCAAAGAAACTCATCATAAGGTATCTCAAATGAAGGGATTTTTGTTTGGAGTAGTTTTGATATGACGAACTCGCTGTTAATTATCTCAAGCAAAGGGATTCTCTTTGGAAGCGGTTCTGATCAGAGGAACCTGCTGCTAATTATCCCAAATAAAGGAATTTTTGTTTGGAGTGATTTTGATCTGAGGAACTTGCTATTAATTATCCTGAGCAATGAAATTTTTGTCCGAAGTGGTTTTGATCTAAGGAACTTACTGCTAAGTATTTCAATGAAGGGATTTTTATTTTGAGTAGTTTCGATTGGAGGAACTCACTGTTAATTATCTCGAGCAAAAGAATTTTTGTCTAGAGCAGTTTCGATATGAGGAACTATCTATTAATTATCTCAAACAAGGAGATTCTCTTTTAGAAGCAATTCTGATCAAAGGAACTCACTGTAAGGTATCCCGAATGAAGGGATTTTTGTTTGGAACGATTGTGGTTGACATAAATAGTTTGATAGCTGTGAAGATATTCATTTGGCAAAGCAAAGGAATGAACTTGAAAATGGATTTGTCTATTCATTTTATTGATAGTACATTTGGAGGTCGGCTAAATTCCATGGCCTAAGAAGGAGGGTCCCATTGAGTTGTTTAAGCCAATATGTCCCCGGTCACATAACTTCATCGATCTGATAGGGCCCTTCCTAGTTGGGTGAATGCTTTCCTTGCTCAGTCGGCTTGGATACTTCAGCTTTATCAAAGAATAAGGTCACTGGCTTGAAACTCTTTGGTTTTGACTCGAGAGTTGTAATACCTGGCGACATTCTATCGATATGCAGTCATTCTCACCGCTGCTTGCTCTTTGGTCTCCTCAATCAGATCAAGGTTGGCCTTGAGCCAAATTGGATTAGTGTCTTCATCATGCCTCTCGACTCTGATGGAAGGAAGTTCAAATTCCATGGGTACGTGTTAGATATGTGTGCCCTAGAAGCCAGATTGGCTGACATTTGTAATTCACTTATAAGGAAAAAATTATAATTTTGACTATAAAAAATAAAATGGATTATTTTCTATCATAGTGTGTATTTGAAAGTGTCTGTGATACATCCCTTGAGTTAATGGTAATGATAATTCATATTTTCAAGAGTTGAAAATTTAAGACATGAATTTTCATTACTAACTCATAAAATGCTCCCAACTGTAGGATCATCATGGGGATGGTGATTGATCTGAAAGGTTGGTGTACGATTGCTTCTTTAGGATAGATGAGTCTTGAGTCTATGGTGTAGAGACACCAAAGCAAGAGTACAGGTACTCATCAGAGAATGAGGGCATTGAGCGTGACCACCTCGAGCAGTCATTAGGAAGTCTACCTTTTTATCGATGATTGGCTCAAAGCTGTAGTGGTGTGTTTGGTTCTTTAACCTGAGGTGCATCGATAGTTCATCTTGAGAGTGTTATAGTTTGACTACACCATAACTCGATCTTCTAGCCATTCAAAATCCTAAGGTGTATGTTGGCTATAACATATTCATTATAGGAATTGGATTGCACCGATAAGGGATCTATCTATCTTGGTAGATGAGGAGCAGCCCTATAAGATCAGATCTGATGAATTTAAGTTAAATTAAATTAGATTTAATTTAATTTAATTTAATTTAATTTTATTAGATCAATAAGATTAGATCTGATAAATCTTGAATCTGATTAGGATCTCAGAGAAAATTTTTGAAATATTCTCCTTGATCCAATCAAATCTGAATGAATCTGCATCGGAAAAACAAGATTTTTCCCTTCATATAACTACTTTAATGTTAAATACCAGATTGAAAGGCATTTCATCCATTGGGATCCTTTGATTAGTTTGGTAGGCCCACAGAATGTGGTAGAGTTCTTCCACCCTTGACCCTCCAGTCTAATCTAATCTAGCATTGAGACCTTGAAGGAGGGTTCTTTTGGTGACTTCGACCTCTTCATTCGCTTGTGGGTGGCCTATGGATGTGATGTGCTGTTCAATCCCATGGTCTTCACAGAAGTGTCTAAGCCAAAAATTGCTGAACTATCTCCTATTGTCTGAGATCAATACTTTCGAGAGTCCATAACGACAAATAATTAACTTCCAAATAATTTCCCAGACCTTTGATTTTATGATTTGAGCTAAAGGCTCGGCTTCTACCCACTTGGTGAAGTAGTCAATCGCCACGAGCAAGAATTTTCGTTGGCCAGAGCTTGAGGAAATTGACCTAGAATGTCCAATCCCCACTAGGCAAAAGGCCAGGGGGATTCGATGGGAGTTAGGAGAGTTATGGGCTGACGCTGAATCTGTGAGCTCAGAAGTGGCACTCCCAAGTCTTGAAAACATGAGAAGACAGGTCATGGAAAGATGGAAGTGAGCCAGAAGAAGAATCAATCTCAATAGTAAAGTTTAGAAACTGGGCCGCTCACTTTGAGACTGAGTCGGCTCCATTAGAAACTAGGTCGACTCAGTCCAGGACTAGGTCGACTAGGTCAGCTAGATTGTAAAAAAAACTCAAGATAGAGAGCAGTATTTTTGGGCTATTAGCATGGTACACAACTAGATCAGCTCAGTCTGGGATTGAGCCAACCCAGTCGTAGGTTAGCCAGCTCAGTCTGAAACTCAGTCAGCTCAGCTTTTATAGGTTATTATTTTATGTACGTGGATTGTTTAGATTTTGGAAGTTTTTCTATGAGCTTGGGATTGACCTTTTGTAAAGTATATATATACTGAAAATAGATCAAAGTTGTAAGACTGCTGAAATATACTAAATAAAATCTTTTTTCTTTCAAAAATCTCTTCTTCTCTTCTTCTCTATTTCTTAATTTATTTGATCATGCTTCTGTAGAGATCTCTGAGAAGTACTTTCTTGTTGCTTGGCTAATCATCAATGGCCACACCAATCCGTGTGGGAAGAGCACATATTCCCAATATTTGGTATCAGAGCTGTGTTGCATGGAAGAAAGGACAACACCTAGGATTTACTACATCCAGGATCTGTTGTACCAGGTTTTATACTAAAAACTTTTAGTTTGCTTCATGGTTGTCTCTAGATTAAGGTAAAGATTGTTTACACAGAGGAATGGTGATACAGAAGTTTGGAAAGAGGATCTAGAGCTAGTTAGATCTTCTTTAAAAGATAGTTTTGCTGGTGTGTGATCGTGAAGGATGTTAGGGATCTGTTCTTGACTTGTTTGAAGTCATGGGATCAAGTGGATTCTAGGTGGATTTTGAGAAGTTTGATGGTAAGGGGAACTTTACTTTATGGTAGCAAAGAGTAAAGAACTTGTTGGTTCAGCAGAGGATCTACAAGGTCTTGACAAAAGAAAGGCCAAAAAAGATCAATGCTAAGGATTGGGAAGAGTTGGAGGAAATTGCTTTTAGCATAATCCGAATGTGCTTGGCCAATTAGGTTTTGCTCGAGGTTTGCATAGAGACTACGATAAAGGGGCTTTAGGAGAGACTGGAGAACACATACATAGGGAAGAACATGACGAACAAGCTATGGTTGAAGAAATAGCTGTATAGTCTGAGGATGCCCGAAGGCGGAGATCTTGTTGCACATATCCAAAGGTTTAATCAGGTGTGTTTTGAGATGATGAGTTCGGATGTGAAGATCGACGAGGAGGATCGGGTATTGCTGCTATTATGTTCTCTCCCAAGTTCGTATGATGGTCTCATAACAGCTTTAGTTTATAGAAAGGAAATCCTAAACTATGAAGAGGTTGTTTGTGTGGTCAGATCAAATGAGTAAAGAGAGAATATCTGCAAGGGAGATCCTAAGTTTGATATCTTGGTTGTGAATGAAATATAGGAAAAATCAAATAAGAAGACAAGAGGAAAATCTAAGGGTAGATCAAAGTCTCGCGATCAGAGGAAGATGACATTAAAATGCTATAAATGTCATCAACCTGCACACCTGAGGAGAGATTTTCCTTTTTGAGATTAGAAAAGGGGAAGGCTAGCAAGGAAGATGATACAACTTTTGTGAGCAGTGGAGAAGACCTGCTAGTTGTATCAGATGGATCCATAGAGTACGATACTATGTGGATATTAGATTCAGCATGCTCGCACCAGTACACTTCTCATTGGGAGTGCTTTGCTACCTACCAGAAGGTCGATGGTGGAAGTGTCAGCCTTGGAGATGATCACCCATGCAAAGTAGCTAGAATTGGCTTTATCAGGATGAGGATGTATGATGGGATCATTCGTATATTATCAAATGTCAGGCATGTACCGAAGTTAAAAAAGAATTTAATTTTTTTGGGCTACTTGGATGAGTAGGGTTATGCTTTTAGTAGCCAGTCTGGGAGTGGATGTCTAAAAAATTCCAAGAAAGCTTTGGTGGTAATGAAAGGTAGAAGACTAAGCAATAATCTTTATAAAATAGAAGGCTCAGTAGTAAATGATAGTGCAGAGGTGCTAGCAGTGGCATAGGAGGAGCAGATTTTATATTGACTATGGCACTATCGGATGGATCATATGAGTGACTGTAGGCTCATAGAACTAAGCAGAAGAGGTATGATCCCAGCTCTAAATAAGGAGGGCATAGATCTTTGTGAGACGCTTATCTTTGGCAAATAGCATAGGATAAAGTTTGCCAGAAGTACCAAGCACAGTGAGAAAGTGCTGGATGTAGTGCATTTGGATGTGTGGGGACCAGCTCCTATATCAGCTAGAGGTGGGCTAAAATACTTTGTTACTTTCATTGATGATTTCTCGAAAAAGGTGTGGGTTTATCTAACCAGAGAAAAATTAGAGATATTTTTCCAATTTAGAGCCTAGAGAGCTATAGCAGAGAAGGAGTCAGGAAGACATGTAAAGTATCCGAGGTCGGACAATGGAGGGGAGTATACTAGCCTGGAGTTCAGGTGAGGAAAATAGCATGAAATGCCATTACACGATGAGGATGACTCTCCAGCAGAATGGTGTCGTGGAGAGGATGAACCAGATACTGACTGAGAATGCACGAAGTTTGAGACTGCAGACATCACTCCTAAAGTCCTTTTGAAGTGATGCTCTAACTTTTTCTAATTTTCTTGTGAACAGGTCTCCTCATTATAAGTTGAATAGAGGCATCCCAGAAGAGATCTGGAGTAGAAAGAAGATGGAACTTGGCCACCTGAAAGTCTTCAATTGCACAGCCTATGCACATGTGGAGGCAATCGAGAGGAGCAAATTGGACCCAAAATCTCAAAAGATGACATTCATAGGATATCCAAGAGGAGTGGTACCTGCTGTGGGACTTTTAGGCATAGAAGTCAGTGATCAGTAGGGACATTATCTTTGATGAGAAGAGCATCTTAAGGAGGTTTGGGATAGATGGAACTGAAAAAATAAAGATGAATAGCGGTGGCCAGTCAGAGAATGATGGCATGTAGGTTACATCCACTTACAGGAGTATTCCTGTTGAGGTGGAGCTGGGTGGAAAAGTATTGTCTCAGATTAAAAATTAGCATGAAGGGCTGACAGTTCAGACAGATGTGCAGAAGCAACCACAGGCATCAAGCAGAGATGTGCCAGTGGAAGTGGCTTTGGACAAGCCCCAGCATACTATTAGAAGACTGGTCAGATATGACATTGATGAGGTTATCTCCTATGCACTCATCACTGCTAATGCAGATCCAAAGAAGTATGGAGAGGCCATGAAGAGTGAGGATCATGATTCATGGATGCAAGCCATGATGGAGGAGATGGAATCACTTGAGAAGAATCAGACATGGCAACTGGTGGATCTTCCAGAGGGTGCTCGACCTATTGGCTCAAAGTGGGTGTTCACAAAGAAAGAAGCACCTTTAGAATAAGGTGGAATCAGATTCAAAGCAAGGTTGGTAGCAAAGGGATACTCACAAAGGGAAGGGATTAACTACATAAAATTTTTTTTTCCTATGGTACCTCATACATCTATTCGAGTTTTGCTGTCACTAATGGCACAGCATAACATTGAATTGGAATAGATGGATGTGAAGATGGCCTTTCTTCATGAATCTTTGGAAGAAAGAATCTACATGAAGCAGCCAGATGGTTTCATGGAGATGGGATAGGAAAAAAAGATGTGTTTACTCAGGATGTATTTATATAGCTTGAAATAATCCCCTCGTCAGTGGTATCGAGGTTTGATAGCTTTATCTTGAACGTGGGTTTCAGCAGATGTGAACATGATTGTTGTGTCTACGTCAAGGATGTAGATGAGAAGGATGCCCTATACTTGTTATTGTATGTAGATGATATGCTCATAGCCAGTAGATGCATGGATGCTGTAGAAAGATTGAAAAGGACATTATCATCTAAATTTGAGGTGAAAGACTTGGGTCCAGCTGAGAAAATCCTTGGAATGGAGATTCACAGAGATAGGTGCAAAGGAGTGCTCCATTTGTCATAAGAAAAGTATGTCCAGAAGGTTTTGGAGAGGTTTGGGATGGAGAAGGCCAAACCTGCAGAGACGTCATTGCTGAGCCATATGTCTCTCTCCAAGTTATTATGCCTCCAATCAAAAGAGGAGAGAGAGTACATAAAATGAGTCCCTTATGCAAATACTATAGGTAGTGTGATGTACTCTATGGTGTGTTGTAGATCAAATATAGCACATGCTGTGAGCATAGTTAGTAGATACATGGCTAACCCTAGGAAGGAACACTAGAAAGCATTGAAATTGATGTTGAGATATCTGCATGGAACAAGGGATTATGGTTTGGTGTTTGGTGGGTAGTCGGGAGAATTTGGATAACAATCTATGAAGATGTGTGAAGGTTCAGATCCTTTAGAAGGATTTGTTGATGCAAATTATGCTGATGATCTTGATACAAGAAGGTCTACTACTAGATACCTCTTCTATGTATGTGGTGGATCGATGTCTTGGAGATTAACCCTTCAGCCAATCATAGTCTTATCTACCATAAAGGTCGAGTTCATCAGGATAATGGAGGCTATAAAGGAAGCCCTTTGGCTTACGAGGCTGATTGATGAGTTGGAGGTGGAGCAGAGCAAGGTTACACTATTTAGTGATAGTCAGAGTGCTCTGTTGTTGGCACAGAACCCAGTCTATCATGCGCACACAAAGCATATAGACATGAGGTACCATAGGATCAAAGAGCTGGTAGAGGAAGGTGAAGAAGAACTGATGAAGGTCCATACCAAGGAGAATCAATCTGATGCAGTCACAAAGGTACTCCTCAGAGATAGCTTTCAGAGATGTGAGGCACAGATGGGTCTGTTGAGAATAGATGAGTTCACAAAGACTTGGAAGCACCAAGGTGAAAAATGTGAGCTTAGAAGTGGCACTCCCAAGTCTTGAAAACATGAGATGATAGGTCATGAGAAGATGGGAGCGAGCCGGAAGAAGAATCAGTCTCAATAATAAAGTTCAAAAACTGGGCCGACTCACTCTAAGACTGAGTTGGCTTAGTCTAGGACTGGGTCGGCTAGGTCTCAAAGAAAAATTCAGATAAAGAGCAGTATTTTTAGGCTATTGGCATGGTACACAATTAGGTTGGCTCAGTCCCAGGATTGGCTGGCTCAGTCTGAAACTGGGCCAGCTTAGTTTTCATGGGTTATTATTTTGTGTTCGTGGGTTGTTTGCATTTGGAGAGTTTTTTATGAGCTTGGGCTTGATCTTTTGTAAAGTATATATACTAGAAACAGGTCAAAGTTGTAAGAGTGCTAAAATATACTGAATAAAAGCTTTTTTCTTTCAAAAATTTCTTTATCTCTTTTTCTCTATTTCTTGATTTATTTGATCGTGCTTCCGTAGAGATCTTTGAAAAGTACTTTCTTATTACTTGGCTAATCACCGATGGCCATGCCGATCCATGTGGAAAGAGCACATATTTCCAACAGAATCCGATCATTGCGTTGACATTATTCGCATCTCCAAATGAAATTTTGTGCATCCTGCTGCATCATCGGCCAGTAATATCCTGGCCAAAGAATTTTGAAAGATAAGGACTGACCCACCAGAAGGTTTTTGTAGATCCCTTCATGAACCTCTTGCATGGAATAATCGATCTCTAAAGGACATAAACACCTAAGGAACAACAAAGAGAAGGATAGCTTGTGTAGGTCATTATCAAGCAACACATATCTAGCTACTTGTTTCCTAACATTTTAGGCTTCTTTTCGATTTGGCAGTGTTTCTCCTATCTTCAGATATTTTATGATGGGGTCTATCCAATTGGGCTCTTCGTTAATCTATTGAACAGTTGCTGGCTCTTTTAGGCTTGAAGTCTTTAGGACTTTGAAGTAGGTCTCTCTCCCCAAGTCAGCGGGCAGCAAGGATGCGAGCTTTGATAAAGCATCTGCCTTGATGTTCTATGCTCGGGGGATCTGTTTGATGTCAAAATATTTAAAGCACAAAGTTAAATCTTTTACCTTTTGGAGATATTTCTTCATGTTTTCCTCTCGAGCTTTGTACTCTTTCTTTATCTGACCCACCACCAACTGGGAATCGCTGAAGACCTTCAGGCATTAGGCTCCGATTTGGTGAGTGATTCTCGATCTAGTGATCAGGGCTTCATATTCCACCTCATTATTGGTAGCAAAAAATTTGAAATGGATTGCATATGCTACCACATCCCCATCTAGACTAGAAAGGATGATCCCAGCTCCGGATCCTATTGAGTTTGAGGAGCCATCAATGTGCAAGACCCATGTTTCCTTCGAATCTTCCCGATTCAACTTTGGATCTTTATTTCTTTATGAACTTGCAGGCTCTTTAGATCCCATCGTCAAACTTTCTTTTGGGGGCTCCTCATTCGGTATTGTACATTCGAGAATGAAGTTGGCCAAGATTTGGGCCTTGATGGATGGTCTCGATCGATAGTGAATATCCAACTTGGAGAGCTTGAGAGCCCACTTTGCTATCCACCCAGAGGAGTCTGGTTGATGGAGTACCATTTTCAAAGGTTGATCCATGAGTACTATCATGGTGTGAGCCAGAAAATAGGGTCAGAGCTTCCTTGCAGCAATAATTAATGCAAAAATCAATTTCTCTAACGTTGAATATCTGGTTTCTGCATCATGGAGGACCTTGCTAATGTAGTATATGGGCTTCTAGACTCGCCCCTCCTCCTGAACAAGGACCGTGCTGATTGCTATGGGTGAAACAATAAGGTAGAGGTAGAGCTCTTCATTTAGTAATGGTTTGGTGAGAAGAGGTGGGGAGCTGAGGCATCTTTTCAACTCCTCAAAGGCCTTTTGGCACTCCAAGGTCCATTGGAAATCCACCAGTCGCTTGAGCATTTGGAAGAAGAGGAGGCACCTTTCGACCGACCTAGAGACAAAATGGTTAAGAAAGGCGATTTTTCCAATCAGGCTCTGTACCTCTTTTATAGTCTTCGGAGGTGACATTTCTAGAATCATCTCAATCTTCTCAGGATTCACTTCAATTCCTCTATGAAAAATCATGAAACCAAGAAATTTGCCAGCAGTGACTCCGAAGGCACACTTCATGGGATTCAATTTCATTTGGTATCATCGAAGTGTGTCGAATATTTCATGGACGTCATGCACGTGATCAGGTATCGCTCGACTTTTCACCAACATATCATCGACATAAACCTCCATGTTCCTGCCGATCTGATCTTTGAAGTCTTGTTCACCAACCTTTGATATGTGGCTCCTATATTTTTGAGTCCAAAAGGCATTACCCTATAACAGTAAGGTCCATGGTTAGTAATAAAGGCTATTTTCTCCTCATTTTTTGGGGCCATCTGGATTTGGTTGTAACCGAAAAAGGCATCTATGAAGCTGAGGAGTTCATGCCCAGAGGTAGCATCGACTAGTTGGTCAATCCATGGTAATGGATAGCTATTTTTAAGGCAGACTTTGTTTAAGTCGATGAAGTCAATGCACATATGCCACATCCCATTCGCCTTTACTAGGATAGTGTTTGCCAACCAGTCCGGGTACATAGCCTTTTGGATGAAGCTAGCTTTCATCAGCTTGTCCAACTCCTCGATAATTGTCTTTTGGCATCCCAGGGCAAAGCTCCTCTTCTTCTGCTTTATCAGACGATAGGTTGGATCCACCTTTAGGTGATGGACCATTATCGATGGGTCAATCCCCGGCATGTCAATGACTGATCAAGCAAAAAAGTCTGCATTTGCCTGCAAAAGATCGATCAGTTGGTATTTCGTTACTTGATCAAGGCATGATCCAATCTTCATAGTCTAATGAGGGTTCTCCTTCCTCAAGGGTATATTCTAGAGATCATCAGATGGTTGGACTCAATTTTCTTCTTGGTCATCATGTGCATCCAGCCCTATTGGGAACTTTGGTTTGTCTTCGATAGAGTTTTCCATCTGGAGCTTTGCAGCGAGGCACTATCAGGCGATGATTTGATTGCCCTGGATCTTTCCTACCCCATTAGTCATCGAGAATTTGACCCGAAGATGATAGCTGGATACAAGAGCTTTGAGCTTCCATAAGCTTGGTCTTCCGAGGATGGCATTATAGGCAAAGGGAAGCTTTACAATAAGAAAATCCATCTGGATGGTCACCTGCTGAGCTGGGGTGCCCACGGTTACAGGCAGAGTGATCATTCCTTTCGATGTTATGGCACTATCAGAAAATCCTTGGATCGTCATGTCAAAAGGAGCTAACCGATCAGAGGAGAGCCCCATGAGGGAGAAAGCAAAAAAGTATAAAATATCAATTGAGCTTCCATTATCGATAAGTATGTGGTGTACATTGAAATCAGAAATATTTAAAGAAACAACCGCAGTATCATTGTGTGGTTGCTGCACACCCTCTACATCCTGCTTAGTAAAGGTTATTTGTTCTTGAAGCCCCCCATCACGTCTGGGCTTCTTTGATGGTGCCATTTTAGATGACCCCCCAGCAATCATATGGATCTCCCCATGAAGAGGCTGCTCTTCAGCTACTTCCAGGTCTCTCTCCTTCGGCATGGGTATTGGCATTTGTCGCAGCGGCTGAGGAGGTGGCTGGCGGGCCCTCCGTGAAAGGAATATGCCCTAAAGCCAATCGAAATTTGTATTTCTGATGGGCTATTTTTTGTCTTCCAAACTCATATAATGATATTTTCAAATAAATAAAGGTATTTATTTAATTATATATTATGTCTTATTATTTATTTAAGATTATGATGAATCCTATAAATTAGGTCTATGATTTTAGGATTATGATGAGATCATACCAGTGAGACCTAAAACCTTAAATCCCTAATTTAAAGATTTCTGATCGATGGAACATTGAGTTGGGGATTAATATTTTTGGTAAGACTGGTACATCCTATGTATGCTTAATAAAAAGGGTGATTGATCTCACAATCACTTGTGTTTGACACTAATAGAAGAATGTAGGTGCTCATTAGAGAATGAGTTCACTAAATAGATCCAAATCAAGAACATCTGATGGAGTCTTATCTACATGTCAATAGATGATTCTCATAGTGGAAGATGTGCATATAATCCTTTGATCTGAGACTACCATAGTACCTTGTATGTATAAATCCATATTTTGGTTCCTACTCATTCATGACTTAGTCATGTACGGGATGATCTGGATATGAAGGATTACATATGGAGGTTGTGAGTAGGTCAACATGGAATCGATCAATCCTAGTAAGAGGAGAACGCATCCTACTTACGTCAATCAAATGATGATTCAGGAAGAATTTGATAAAAGAATGATGAAAATTAGAAATCATTTATAAGATTAAGAGAGAAATGAATATGATATTGGGTTTGACATATTTTCATACCCAGAGTCATATTCACTAAACGATAATCTAGTTACACGGTAACTTTTCACTGAAGGATATTTTTGGTATTTCCATCAAAATTCTACATCTTTTGGGTAGACACAATATGTTGCTAGACGTCAACCATGTCTTGTGGGTTCGATCAAATTAAAAAGTTTAATTTGATCGTTCATTAGAAAGTGTTCTAATTGGTAGAATCGGATTGGCTAGTTTTGACTTAAATCAGTTTGGTTGAGTTCTAACCAGATTAGGTCAAATCGCACTCGGACCCACTACTAGCTAGATGTGAAATCCAATGGGTCACACATAAAAGAAATTGATTAAGAGTCTAATTGGATTAGACCATATTTGCAGGTTGAACATGCTAGCATATGATGCAAACCCTAGCACCTAGATTCGAATCGGATTCGAATCTTTTTCCGATTTGGGCTAATTAAGGTCTGATTTGGGCCAAATTGAATTTGGTCTTAAATTGGGTTAGCCTAGACTGATTGGGCTTCAGATGGGGTGTCACATACTAGAGTCTCACATGCCAGAGAGTCTCTCTCTTGTGTGTTGGAAGTCTTTCTTGCACAAGGATGCTTTGGTGCATGGATTTAATGTGGTGCCTACCATTTTTGACTTTTCTACACTTATCCATTGTTTTATGTCATGCATTATTTCATATGTGGCATGGACTTCAGATAGTAGGTGCCAAGTATCCTTCTATAGGTGGAACTCCTCCGTAGCATATCTGAATTTTTGGATAAGTAGGACTCCTTGCTGCCCACTCTTCCTTGGCGCCTCTTGGACCAAGTCAAAGTTCTTCGGGACTTTGACTATTCAATGCATATCTCCATGCCTATTTTTAGATGGGGTGTCCCACTTAAAGGCCATTGGATGGCCAACTTATCTGATCTAATGGTGGAATATGATGGTGCCAATAATGAAAGCCCACGACTCTTCGTAAATAACTTACGTAGAATTAGTCTAAGAGTCCTTCTGCTTTAAGGCACCTCTTAGACTATGTCTACATGTTGTTATTTTCTGATGAGGCATGAGATAGGCTGAAGGAACATGAGATAATAATGTGGGAAAAATTTAAGAAAATGTGATGGCACCCATACGTACATTATAAATAGGGGTGCACACCGAGAGTCCAAGTATTTAGAAAGTCCTCTTTCTTTCTTGCAAGTGTTTCTTATAGTCCAATTTTATTTCATCCTTTCTCTTGTCTAGACAAGGTCCTTATAAGGACAAGAAGTCTTCTTTAAGAAAAAAGATTTGGAAGAAAAATTAAGAAGACAAGAAGAAAAGAAAGAATGGTAAGGAAGGCAAGGAAGGTGACATAAAGGCTAAGGAAGGTCTTGCCCATTTAATTAAAGTTCATGTTCTTAGAATTTTAATTATATAAATCAGAGGTGCTGGTGTCTTGATCAAGTCTCCGTGTGAATCAACATTGGAGGATAAACACGTGGGCACCTGTGGAACCCCTAACAGACTGCTGCCAGCAATCAGGGTCAATTTAGTGTTCAACAATAAGAGGTATATTCTAATACTTTCTTTTATATTATAAATGCATGTTATATGATTTAATTGCTAATAAGATGATCCTAGGGTTCGGGTTTGGTTTTTATGATTTCATAATTTTATTTTAAAATTCGTGCTTCCATCTTGTACCCAAATCCTACTGTGGTATCAGAGCAAACCTTATTAGGTTAAATCATATATTGCTTTGCTTATGTTGTAATGGCATAAATGTAAATATGATATGATCCCTTTTAAATATTTAGCATGTTATTTATATGATGTGATCATATTTTTTTCATAATTAGATTATGATGTATATATTATTCTATAAAGGTTGCCCTAACATAGTCGAAAGTATTCACTATGTAATGATGGTTGTCCTAGAATAATTATACATGTTAATATTTTTATTTTGTATCATGATTGATATTTTCATGCATCTAGTTTGATTTGAATTAGAATGTGTATCAAGACCATTTAAATCCCTCTTTAAAATTATATTAAGTTGTAGTGTAATTAATCGATAGCAGAATCAGTCTGGATGTCTAATTGGTCAATCAGTGTCTAGAAAAAATGGTTCATGATTGCTAAAGAGAACATGGTTTCTAATTGATTCCGTTGTCTAACCTGGCCAATTTATTGGTGTCTAAGAAAAGCAATAGGGGGACTCCCACCTCTCTCCCACTTACCTAGCCAATTCGATTAATTTAATTCTAGATTGAAATGTTTAGTATTATATTCACTACATTAAGGCCTTCCTTCATGCTAGGTCATTATTATGTCAAGAACCATATTAGGTTGTTGTGTAACCACAAGACCTATTATGGAGATTTATGTAATATTAATCTAGTGCATTGAGATGCTTACAGCATTTTTGAATATACTACTTTGTTGTGTAACCATAAGAGTAGTTATATTTCATTTTGACTATATGAAAATGAAGGGTCCTACTTAACTAAAACATTATAGTTTGTTGTGCTAACATAAGGCTATTAATGTTTTAGAGGCGAGGGTTTTATTAAGAGTTGCATGAAATACAATTAGAAAGAGTTTCCTATCTTTGAACTTATAACAGGTTTGTTGTGCAACCACAAGACCTTTTATAAGGAATTAGGGTCTTATTCTTACTAAGAAAATCAATTAGGATTTCTCGATTATCATATTAGAGGATTATGATTTTCCATAAAATAGTGGGAGATATAATTAAATTAAAGTTTTAATTTAATTATGTATGTCATCATAAGTTGTTTGCTTATGTAATGTTCTTTATTATGTAGATTAAATGGCTTCTTCACTTTCATTGTGTTCAATTTTGGATTCAAATAAATTGACTGGTCCAAATTATGTGGACTAGCTGAGAAACCTAAAAATAGTACTCAATCAAGAAAAACTTTTCTATATTCTTGATGTCCCTGATCCTAAGCCATTAGGAGAAGATGCCACAGATGAAGATAAGTCCACATATAAGATGTGGCAAAATAATTCTCTTACTATCAAATGTATCACACTTGCCTCTATGAGTAATGAATTACAGAGCCAACATGATGGCATGGACACTTAGTCCATATTGCTCAATTTAAAAGAGCTTTAAGGAGAGCAGAGTAGGACTGCTAGATATAAGATATCTAAATAGTTATTCCATGCTAAGATGATAGAAGGATCATCTGTACAAAATCATATTCTGATGGTAATTGACCTAATCATTCGATTAAGTCAATTAGATTTTGTTATGGATGGAAAGTTGAGTCAGGATTTGATGCTACAATCACTCCCAGAATTATTTTCTTTGTTTGTTGTGAACTATCATATGAACAAATTGAATTCTTCCTTGCTTGAGTTGTTAAATATGCTCAAGATAGCAAAGAGCCATATCAAGAACGATAAGGCTCCTCTTTTTATTATGGATGGGATCTCCAAGAAGAAGGCAAGCAAAAAGTGTTCAAAGAGGAGGCTGAACCCTAAAGGTGGTATAAATAAGAAGATAAAGGGGAAGAAGGTCTTCGGATAGATGACCTATTTTTACTGCAGCAAAGCAAGTCATTGGAAGAGAAATTGTAAGACTTATCTTGCAACCATGAAGTCTGGTGTAAATAATGTACCAAAAGGTATGTATGAGATACATACAATTTTGTCATTAAATTTTTTTACTTCAAACTCTTAGGTATTAGGTACCGGCTACAGTTTTCATATTTGCAAATCTTTGCAGGAGCTGCAAAAAATTAGAAGTTTGAAGAAAGGTGACTTCGAACTCTATAGTGCTGGAGGGGAGTCCATCCAAGCAGAAGCTGTGGGACAAATATTTTTAAGTTACCTTCTAGGAAGATATCAGAGCTTACAAATTATTACTATATGCTTAAGATCATTAGAAATATTGTATCTATACCCTTATTATTAACACAAGATTATAGTCTTGATGTAATGAGCAATGGTTGCTCTATTAAATATTCCAATGAAAATATTTTTTTTGACATGTTTAGCAATGGTTTGTTAACACTATGTTTGGATGACAACATATTTTATATTGATGAAAATAGAAAACGTAAGAGAGATGACATAAATAATACTTTACTTTGGTATTATCGATTAGGTCATATTAGTGAGACTAGGATTAACAAATTATATAAAAAAAAGTTCTTTATGTTAGATATGTGTGCCCTAGAAGCTAGAATTGGCTGACACTTGTAATACACTTCTAGGAGCAAAATTATAATTTTGACTATAAATAATAAAATGGATTATTTTTTATCATAAATATGTATTTAGTGTCTGTGATACATCCCTTGAGTTAATGATAATGATAATTCCTATTTTCAAGGGTTAAAAATTTAAGACAAGAATTTTCATTATTAACTCATAAAATGCTCCTGACCATAGGATCATCATGAGGATGGTGATTGATCTAGAAGATTGATGTACAATCATTTTTTTATAGTAGATGAGTCTTGAGTCTACGGTGTAGTGACACCGGATTGAGAGTATAAGTACTCATTAGAGAATGAGAGCACTGAGCATGACCACCTCGAGCAGTTATAAGGAAGTCTACCTTCTCGTCAATGATTGGCTCGAAGCTGCAGTAGTGTGTCTGATTTTTTGATCTAAGGTGCATCGACAGTTCACCTTAAGGGTGTTATAGTTTGACTACACCATGACTTGGTCTCCTAGCCATTCGAAATCCTGAGGTGTATGTTGGCTATAGCATGTTTATTGTAGGAATTGGATTGCACCAAGAGGGAATCTATCTACCTCGGTAGATGAAGAGCAGCCCTATGATGATCATGAGAATCAAGTCCATAAGCCCATGGCCATGGTGAAATAATAGAAAGGATTTCTTTTAAGGTTTTCACATCGAACTTGAATCAAATGATTAAATCATATGACAGAAATTAGGGTTTGACGAGTTCACCTTAACTCTAATCTGATCGGGACTCAAGATAGAAGAACTTAATCACATAGGTAGCTGCACTGAGAGGTTTGTTTTCAGTTTTGATGGATTGCCATCATATATTGTTAGGTGTCACTGATGGATTTTGAGAGCAATTTGAATAACTTGGATGATCGATCATTCTAGTTGTTTGAATCAAAAATGTTCTAATCCATCGAAAGGTGTTTTGATGATGTCGATGATAGAGATCATGACATATCCTATTACCATACAGAACTGATTCTAACTAGGTCACACAAATAAAGGTTTGGATCTGGATATTATCAATTTGACTAATCCAGTTCGATTGATTTGAATTAGATTTAACTAGGTTTAAGGAAATCATGCTAGCACATGATTGAGCCTAACGTTCTCCTTCTACAATTATTAAAAGTTGTTTAGACTGAGCCAAATGAGTTTGTGCTCACTCAGATATCTTTACTTGGTTTGACTGGAGCTTATCCAGATTAGAAAAGGATTGTCTTAATTTATTAGATAAATTGGAGACAACATCTACCATTTTCCGTCCCCTACTAATTCTTATCTTTTGACTTTGGTCAAACATTGACCTTTGACACTTAGACATCTGCCCATGTATCATGCACCTATAGGAGAGTAGATAGGGGCTTGTTCCCTTACTAGAAAATAGAAAGGAGGGGGCGCACGACTAGGGAGGCATTCACCCAAGGATAGGGACGCCTGGAGTCCCATACAAATGGGACTTCAGGTTGCTTCTTCGAATCAACTTAGGTGGTGCAAAGGGACTCTACTTTGACCAAGCTTAGGCACCATCTAAGGATGATTAAGAGGGGCTCTCATCTGATTGGATCAAGTGATGTTATCTCATCAATCAGATTTAGATATGATTGCATGAAGCGACATGATTGGTCGGGATGATGTGGCACTCCATGGTGCAGTAGGGTCTATAAAAATCCTATCTGCATCAAGCTTTAGAGAAGATCTCCATTAGCCCATGCCACAAGGCTGCTCCTCTCCCTCCTCCATGATATCTTCAGGTCCCCTCTCTCCTCTCCACGCCCAAGGAGATTTGGGATCCAGTTTGGTGCAATCCAGGCAAGAGAAAGATGATGAGAAAGGAAGAAGGCAGTACTACTGCAAGAGAGGATTCTAGATCTTCAAAAGAAGTTTTGAAGATCCTCCAAATTAGATCTATATCTGATATTTGGAGAGGTGATAAAGAAGAAGAAGATCTCTAAATCTAGCCTGAGTGGATATTGGTAGAGATCAGGCACTTGCGTTGTTAGATCCAGAACCTTAGGCAATCAGCAGGATCATCATAGGGTAATCTGATTACCCAACAAAAGATACAAAATTAAATCAGATTTAATTTACTTTTATTTTATTTTATTAGATCTATAAAATTAAATCTGAAATGTCTTAGATCTGATCTAAATTCAAAAAAGAAAATTTTTGAAATATCTCTCTTGATCCATTCAGATCTGAATGAACCTGATCCGAGAAATTGAGATTTTTCTTTTACTTTAATCCTTTTGATTGTGAATCATTAGGAACTTATGAATCGTGTCTCATGGGTAAAATGACCAAAACTTTATTTAGTGGACATGGAGAAAGGACAAGTGAGTTATTAGGACTTGTGTATACTGATATACGTGGTCCTATGACAACTCAAGCTAGAGGAGGATACTCTTATTTTATAATGTTCACTGATGATTTATCTAGGTTTGGATATGTGTATCTTATGAAACACAAATCTGAAGCCTTTGATAAATTTAAAGAGTATCAAAGTATGGTCGAAAAGCAAACTGGACAAAGTATAAAAATCCTTTGATCTGATCGAAGAGGAGAATACTTATCCAGTGAGTTTTTAGAGTATCTTAAAGTTAAAGAGATTCTCCCTGAATGGACATCTCCTTATACACCATAATTAAATGGTGTAGCCAAAAGGAGAAATCATACCTTATTAGATATGGTACGATCAATGATGTGCTTCACTAAATTGCCTATTTTCTTCTAGGGTCATGCCTTGGAGATCGTAATTTACATCTTAAATATAGTACCTTCTAAATCTGTATCTAGCACTCCATATGAGATATGGAGAGGTAAGAAATCTAATCTTATGTATCTTAAGATATGGGGTTGTCCAGCATATGTTAAAAAAAATTTTGGACATAAGCTTAATGCTAGATCAGATAGATGTCTATTTATCGGATATCCTAGAGATAGTATAAGATATTTATTCTACCACCCTACTAACCAAAAGATATTTGTAAGTAGGCATGCCAGTTTTATGGAGAAAGAGTTTATCCTAGAAAGAGGCAGTGGGAGAAATATTGAACTTAGTAAAGTTCTAGAAAAATAAATAAAAATTTTTCAACCAAATAATCACATAAATATGGAAGAACTAGAACACATAACTTATAGAGTGCGATATGCACCTATGAGATATGGGTTCATTATTGAGAATAATGAAGCCTAAGTCATTGAGAATGACAAACCTATAACCTATATGGAAGCAGTCATGAGTAAGAACTCTGATAAATGGCTGGCTGCCATGTAATCCATAATGGACTCCATGTAAACCAACAAAGTATGGACTTTAGTGGATGCACCAGAGGGTATAAACCCTATTGAATGCAAATGGATATTTAAGAAAAAGATTGGACCAGATGGTCAAACTGAAACCTATAAAGCCAGATTGGTGGCTAAGGATTTTAGACAAAAATAGGGGATTGATTATGCTGAAATATTTTCACCTATTGCCATACTAAAATCTATTTGATTTATGCTTGTCATAGTAGCATACTACGATTATGAAATATGGCAAATGGACATGAAGATGGCCTTCCTTAATGGTTTCCTTGAGGAGGAGGCCTACATATTATAGCCAGAGAGATTCATCTCAAATGAGAGACCAAATCAGATATGCAAGCTTAAGAAATTCATTTGTAGATTAAAGCAAGTATCAAGGAGTTGGAACATCTGTTTTGATGTTATAGTCAAAGAGTTTGGCTTCATCAAGAATGTGGATGAACCATGTGTATACAAGAAGACTAGTGGGAGTATCATAGTTTTCTTGGTTCTATATGTAGATGACACACTTCTCATTGGGAATGATATCCCAATGTTGCAATCAGTCAAATTATGGCTATCAAATAAATTTTTCATGACAGACTTGGGAGTGGCATCCTATATTCTTGAAATAAAGATCTATATTGATACTAAAAGGATGCTAGGCTTGTCCCAATCTAGGTACATTGACTTAATACTGAAAATGTTTAGTATGAATAAGAGTAAAAGAGGTTACCTTCCCATGAGTGAGTCAAGGCATGCATCTCTCTAAGAAGAAGTCTCCTAAGACATCTAAAGAGAGAAATAGAATGAGTTCTATTCCTTATGCTTCGACCATAGGATCAATAATGTATGCCATGTTATGTACCAGACCTGATGTTGCTTATGCCTTAAGCATTGTAAGTAAATTTCTGGCTGATCCAAGAGAGGATCATTGAAAAGCTATGAAAAATATTCTTAAGTACTTGAGAAGGACTAAAGATATTTTTCTAGTATATGGTGGTTCTAATCTTAAACTAGAAGTATATTCTGACTCTAGTTTTCAATCAGATCTAGATGATAGTAAATTCATTTTAGGATATGTCTGTACTCTAAATGGTGGAGCAGTGAGTTGGAAGAGTACTAAGCAGCCAACTATAGCTGACTCAACCACTAAGGCAGAGTGCATAGCTGCAAGTGAAGCCACCAAGAAAGCTGTCTGGATGAAGAAGTTCATCACTGAATTGGATGTTGTTCATAAAATTAAGAATCCAGTAACACTTTACTATGATAATACTAGAGCAGTTGCTCAAGCAAAGGAAGCAAGATCTCATCATAAATTCAAGCATATTCTGCAATGCTTCCATCTCGTTCGTGAAATTATTGAAAGACAAGATGTTGTCATAGAACGAGTAGACGCAAAGAACAACATTATAGACCCGCTTACTAAGGCTTTACCACTGCAACAGTTTGATTGCCACCTTGATTGTATGGGATTAAAATATTAGGGAGATTGGCTTTAGTGCAAGTGGGAGATTGAAAGGAATACACCCTTAAGTCCAAAATTTATATTTCTGATGGGCTATTCTGTCTTCCAAACTCATGTAATGACATTTTCAAATAAATAAAGACATTTATTTCATCATATGTTGTGTCTTATTATTTATTTAAGATTATGATGAACCCCATAAATTAGAGCTATGATTTTAGGGTTATGATGAGATCATACTAGTGAGACCTAAAATCCTAAATTCCTAATTTAAAGATTTCTGATTGATGGAATATTGAGTTGGAGATCAATATTTTCGGTAAGACTGGTACATCCTATGTATGCTTAATAAAGAGGATGATTGATCTCACAATCACTTATGTTTGATACTAATACAAAGATGTAGGTGCTCATTAGAGAATGAGTTCACTGAATAGATCCAAATCGAGAACCTCTGATGGAGTCTTATCTACATGTCAATAGATGGTTCTCATAGTGGGAGTTGTGCATATAATCCTTTGACCTGAGACTATCATAGTACCTTATATATATAAATTCATATTTTGGTTCATACTTATTCATGACTTAGTCATGTACGGGATGATCTAGATATGAAGGATTACATATGGAAGTTGTGAGTAGGTCAACATGGAATCGATCAATCCTAGTAAGTAGAGATCGCATCCTACCTAATTCAATCAAATGATGATTCAGGATGACTTTGATCAAAGCTTGATAAAAACTAGAAATAGTTTCTAATATCTCATTAAACGAATCATCATCATAAGATTAAGAGAGAAATGAATATGATATTGGGTTTGACATATTTTCATACCTAGAGTCATATTCGAGATGCAGGGTGATCAAAGGATCTAGTTACATGGTAACTTTCCACTGAAGGATGTTTTTGGTATTTTCATCAAAATTCTATATTTTTTGGATTGACACGATACATTGCTAGATGTCAATCATGTCTTGTGGGTTTGATCGAATTAAAAAATTTAATTTGATCATTAATTAGAAAGTATTCTAATTGGTCGAATCGGGTTAGCTAGTTTTGACCTAAATCGGTTTGATTGAGTTCTAACCAAATTAGATCAAATCACATCCGGACCCACTGCTGGCTAGATATGGAACCCAATGGGTCACATACAATGAAAATTGATTGATGGTCCAATTGGATTAGATCATGTTTGCAAGTTGAACATGCTAGCACATGTTGCAAACCCTAGCACCTAGATTAGAATTGGATTCGAATCGGCTTTTGATTTGGGCTAATTAAGGTCTGACTGGGGCAAAATTTGATTTGGTCCTAAATTAGGTTAGCCTAGATTTATTGAGCTTCAGATCGGGCATCACATACTAGAGTCCCACATGCTAGAGAGTCTCTCTCTTGCGCATGGAAAGTCTTTCTTGTGCAAGGATGCTTTGGCGCATGGATTTAATGTGGCGCCTACCATTTTTGACTTTTCCACACTTATCCATTGTTTTATGTCATGCATTATTTCATATGGGGAGTGGACTTCAGATAGGAGGAACCAAGTATCCTTCTGCAAGTGGAACTCCTCCATAGCATATCTGAATATTTGGATAAGTAGGACTCCTTGCCGCCCACTCTTCCTTGGTGCCCCTTGGATCAAGTCAAAGTCCTTTGGGACTTTGACTATTCAATGCATATCTCCATGCCTATTTTTAGATGGGGCATCCTACTTAAAGGCCATTGGATGGCCAACTTATCTGATCAAATGGTGGAATATTATGGCGCCAATAATGAAAGCCCATGACTCTTCGTAAATAACTTAGGTAGAATTAGTCCGAGAGTCCTTCTGCTTTAAGACACCTCTTGGACTAAGTCTATATTTCATTATTTTCTGATGAGGCATGAGATAGGCTGAAGGGACATGAGATAATAATATGGGAAAAGTGCATGAAAATGTGATACACCCCTACATACATTATAAATAGGGGTGCATACTGAGAGTCCAAGTATTCAGAAACTCCTCTTTCTTGCATGTTTTTTTTATTGTTCAATTTTCTTTCTTCCTTTCTCTTGTCTAGACAAGGTCCTTATAAAGACAAGAAGTCTTCTTTAAGATAAAGAGATTAGGAAGAAAAATTAAGAAGATAAGAAAAAAAGAAAGAAAGGTAAGGAAGGCAAGGAAGATGATATAAAGGCTAAGGAAGGTCTTGCCCATTTAATTAAAGTTCTTGTTCTTAGAATTTTAATTATATAAATCAGAGGTGCTGGTGTCTTGATCAAGTCTCTATGTGGATCAATGTTAGAGGGTGAACACGTGGACACCTGGTGGAATCCCTGATGGACTGCTGCCGGTAATTAGGGTCAATTCAGGGTTTAGCGATAAGAGGTATGTTCTAATACTTTCTTTTATATTACAAATGCATGTTATATGATTTAATTACTAATAAGGTGGTCCTAGGATTTAGATTTGATTTTTATGATTTCATAATTTTGCTTTGAAATTCATGCTTCCGTCCTATACCCAAACCCTACACTCTACTGAGGCCATCACGGTGGGGTTCTTCCACAAACAAAGTGCTCAAGTCTTCCCTCCCAAATTAACTTTTCAATGGCATCATAAAGGAGGCGGCAATCTTTGATATCATGACCGTGGTCAAGATGATAGAAGCAGAACCTCATCGCATCCCGATTCTCTGGGTTTGTGCACATCCTTGGAGGATGGGGGAGTTGATCTTGGATTTGCATCAACATTTCTTCTCGAGTAGTGTTCAGAGGCATGTAGTTGTTAAAATGCCTCATTGGAGACTGCTATCGATCATGCCTTGGTGGACTAGGAGATCGGCAATTTCGAAAAGAGCTTTCGCCTTTATTCTTTCTAGGTGGAGAGCGGGAGCGCTGATGGTAGGACTCCCTTCTTGGGTGGAGCCATTCTTTATTTGGCCCCATCTGATCACCATTGATGGGGGTGCGGGGCTTCATCGAAGGCTTCTTCAACATTGGTGTACTTCCTAGCCTTCTCCAGCATACCATTGAAGTCCTTCAGATAAGACTTTACTAATGACCTCATCAGGTTATTTTTTTGCAATCCTGCCCTGAATGCAAACATTGTGATCGATTGGTCTAGATCATGGACTTTCAAAATAGCCATGTTGAAAGAATTCACATAGCTGTGGATCAACTCACCATCCTTCTGATGGATGTTGTATAGATAGCCAGACCACTTTTGCCACCTACAGCTGCTGACAAAAAGCACCGCCCAAGATTGGCTTAGCTCATCGAAAGAAAGAATCAAGCTGGGCTTCAGATTGGAATACCATTGCCGGGCCACCCCTTTGAGAGTGGCAGAAAATACTCAACAAAGAGTGGCATTCGATGCTCCTTGAAAGAGCAGAGCTGCCTTAAAAGTTTTGATATGGTCGATGGGGTCAGAGGTCCCATCGTAGGTCTCGAGCTCAGGCAGCTTGAACCTTGGGGATCTCGAGCTCAGGCAGCTTGAACCTAGGGGGCGGCAATTCTCGTAGGATCCTCTCATCGAATGGAGGCTTGCCATTACGACCATCAAAAGGTTGAGAAGAAGAGGCTTTATTCAAAGCTTCAAGTTTCCTATCAAACTCCTAAAACATTTTTTTGATCAATAGATCCCGATCGATGATGGCTAAGGACTATTGGGGAGAACGGCTATCGACAGTAGAATCATGCCCTGATTGCGGGCTAAGTGACCATCGATGGGATCATCCCAGCTTAGGACTTTGCGGGGGAGCTTGCATGGGTTTGGCTTGTTGTTGTTGGAAAGATGCTGACATCTTGATCGGTGTCATTGCTGATGGTGCGAGTGGGGCCACCAGAGGCATCGATTGCACCATCAAGGGTGGAGCAGGAGCAATCAGATTTGGCTATGATGCCATTGAAGTAGGCATAATTACTATTTGGACCACTTGAATGGCGGCCATCAGAGAGTGTACTTACTGAAGAAGCAGGCTGAATTGGTCCATGGTAATGTGGGCCGGCTGGATGGGTGGAGAGACTTCTACCACAGGGGGCGGGGGCTGAACATGATCATCAACCCTCAGGTCTGCTTGCTGTGAGATGGTGGCCTCAGCGACGTCGTTGAGGCAGGACGAGGCCTTTTTTGCAGCTATTGTGGTTGTTGAAGATTGATTTGATCTTTCCAAGATCGAATGATCAGCTTTCACAGAAATAGTGGTCAGCTAAAAGTTTAGCAGCCCTTCCTCTAGCGTCAATCTATTACTACCGAGAGTCATTGGTTTTAGAGTTAGAGTAATGGCTCCAAGTAGACAAGCTTGAAGACCTACAAAACAAAATCTGGATCGGAGAATTTGTCTCTAGCGAGGACCCTCCAATGCTTAAGTTAGAAATAAGTGATAGTTGATTTCTTTTGAGAGGGATTTCTTGCTTACCTGGGTCCTCGAGATTTGTGATATTAGTAGAGAAGTTTTACATGATGGTTATGCCATTCTGTTGATTTTGGACTGCTAATCTCATCATGGCGGGATCTCCAGGGACCCTTCAAATGGAATGATAGTTGCAGATGTGATCAGGATTCCTAATCCGTCATCGATGGTTTTGGGTGAGTAGATAATAGCTTGTTTGTGACTGGATTATAGTTGTACTGAGGTCAATCCATGGAGGGATTTCTTTATCTGAATTGACTTAAAAATGGTTGGTACCGTTCGAGGCATTTCTATAAAAGAATGGGTCAGATCGGTCCTCTAGCTTTAGTCGTCAATTTAAAGGATATTATAGTAATTTTTGGATCCACGAGTGCTCGTCGGGATGGGCTGAGCTAAGGCATCTGTAGGGTATATCATTCGATCTGAGGCATTTTATTACCACCGTAACATGGTGCAAATAAGTCTTTAAGAAAAAGATTGGAGCAGATGGCTAAGTTGAGAGCTATAAAGCCAGATATGTGGCAAAGAGTTTCAGACAGAAATAAGGTGTAGATTATGATAAAACATTCTCACCTATTGCCATGCTCAAATCTCTTTGGATTATGCTTGCCATAGCAGCATATCATGATTATGAAATATGGCAAATGGATGTGAATACCACCTTCCTTAATGATTTCCTTAAGGAGGAGGTTTATATGTCACTGCCAGAAGGATTTGTCTCAAAAGAGAGACCAAATCAGGTATGCAGGCTTAAAAAATTCTTTTATGGATTAAAGCAAGCTTCAAGGAGTTGGAACATCCATTTTGATTTAACAATCAAAGAGTTTGGCTTCATTAAAAATATGGATAAACCTTATGTGTATAAGAAAATTAGTGGAAGTGCCATAGTTTTCTTAGTTTTGTATGTAGATGACATACTCCTCATTGGGAATGATATCCCAATGTTGCAATCAATCAAGTTATAGCTATCAAGTAAGTTTTTCATGAAAGGTTTGGGAGAAGCATCCTATGTACTTGGTATTAAGATCTATAGCAATAGATCTAAAAGAATGCTAGGCTTGTCCCAGTCTAGGTATATTGACTTGGTGCTGAAGAGGTTCAGTATGGATGGGAGTAAAAGAGGTTACTTACCCATAAGTCAAGGCATATATCTCTCTAAGAAGATATCTCCTAAGATACTTGAAAAGAGAAATAGAATGAGTTCTATTCCTTATACTTCAGCTGTAGGATCAATAATGTATACTATGCTACGTACCAGGCCTGATGTTGCTCATGCCTTAGGCATAGCTAGTAGATTTCTGGCTGATCTAGGAAAGGATCATTGAAAAGCAGTGAAAAATATTCTTAAGTACTTGAGAAGGACAAAAGATATTTTTCTGGTATATGGAAGATTTCATCTTAAGCTAAAAGGATATTCTAACTCTAGTTTTCAATCAGACTCAGATGATAGAAAATTCATTTTAGAATATGTCTTTACTCTATATGGTGGAGCAGTGAGTTGGAAAAGTCCCAAGCAGCAAATTGTAGCTGACTCAACCACTGAGGCAGAATACATAGCTGCAAGTGAAGCTGCCAAGAAAACTATCTGGATGAAGAAGTTTATCACTAAATTGGGTGTCGTTCATGAGATTGAGAACCCAATACCACTTTACTATGATAATATTTGAACAGTTGCTCAAGCAAAGGAACTAAGATCTCATCATAAATCTAAGAATATTCTGAGATGCTTCCACCTCATTTGTGAGATTATCGAGAGATAAGATATAGTCATTGAACAAGTAGAAACAAAGAATAATATAGCAGACCCATTCACTAAGGCTCTACCATAGTAGCAATTCGATCGCCAGCTCAATTGTATGGGTTTGAAATATAAGGGTGATTGACCTTAGAGCAAGTGGGAGATTGAAAGGAATATGCCCTACAAGCCAATCGAAATATATATTTTGATAGATTATTCTTTTATCTTCAAGACTCATGTAATAACTTTTTTTATATAAATAAAGGCGTTTATATATCATCATATGCTGTGTCTTAATAGTTTATTTAAGATTATGATGAATCATTTAGATTAGGGCTATGGTTTTAGGGTTATGATGAGATTATACCTATTACAGTGGTAATGCGATGCCTCGAATCGTATGATGCATCCTGAGGAAACCTTAGCTCATTCTATCTCAACAAGTGGCTGAGGATCGAGAAATTACCATATTACCCTCTAAATTGATGACTGATGCCAAGGGATAGATCCAACCTATTTCTCTCTAAAATGCCTTGGATCGCCCCAACTGCTTTTAAAACACCTCAGATGACAAAACAACCCTGCAGATTGACCATAGTATAGCTATAATCCAGTCGCAAACTGGTTGTTTCCCACTCACACTAAACCTTCAATGGTAGATTAAGAATCTTGATTACACCGGCAATCTTCATTCTGTTCAAAGGATCCCCATAGATCTCACCATGATGAGATTAGCGGCCCGAAATCAACGAAATTGCATAACGATCCTACAAACTTTCCTATAAACATCACAAACCCCTAGGACCTAGGTAAGCAAGAAATCTCTTTCAAAATAAATCAGCTATCTCTTATCACTGACTTGAGCATCGGAGGATCCTCATTGGAGAAAAATCCTCTAGTTCGAACTTCATTTTTCAGGTCCTCAAGCATGTCAGCTCAGAGCCATCACTCTAGTTTTGAAGCCAATGATTCTCAGCTACAACAGATTGCCGCTAGAAGAAGGGTGGCTAAATTTTTAGCCTACCATTGTTATTATGAAAAGCTGATCATCCGACCTTCGAAAGATCAAACCGATGCACAACAGTAATCACAATGGATCCGAAAAAGGCCTCGCCCCGTCTCACCGATATTGCAGAAGCCACCAACTCATAGCATTAAGACCTAAGGGTCGATGATAACGTTCAACCCCCCAGGTTGGAAGTCTCTCCACCCATCCAGTCGGCCCATGTCACCATGGACCAGTTCAACCTGCTCCTTCAACAGGTTCATTCCCTAGCAACCACCATCCAGGCGGTAGAAACTGTTATCGTGCCTTCTTCAACAGTGTCATAGCCAAATTTGACTGCTCCCGCTTTGCCATCGATGGCACAACCGATGTCCCCAATGGTACCATTCATGCCACCGGCAATTATGCTGATTCAGCCACTGGCATCTCTCCCTCAATAACAAGCCGAACCTATGCAAGTTCCCCCGCAAAGTCCCAAGAAGGGATGACCTCATCGGCGGTCTCCTAGCTCGGAATCGGGGCATGGTTCTACTGAAGGAAAATCCTGATTTCCCGGTCCAGGTTCGTCCAGATTTGATTAGATCAAGAGATATATTTCAAAAATTTTCTCTTGATCTCAATCAGATCTTGATATGTTTCAGATCTGATTCTTATTATTTTAATAAATAAAATAAAATCAGATAAATTAAATCAAATTTAATTTACCTGATTTGGGTAATCCTATTACCCTGTAGATGATCCTGATTGCAGTGGAAGGTTCTGGATCTAAGCCATGCAAGCGCCTGGCCTCTACCGGTATCCACTCGGGTTGGATCTGGAGAATCCTCTTCTTCTCTATCATACACCTCCAAAAATCAGATCTGGAGGATCTTCAAAACTCTTTTGAAGATCTGCAGTCGTCCTTTTGCAGCAGCGCAGCCTTCTTGCTTTTGATCGCCTTTCCTTGATCTGAATCGCACCAAACTAAGTCCAAAACACCTTTTGGACGTGGAGAGCAAGGGAGAAGAGACTATGGCATGGAGAAGGAGGGGAGAGGCAGCCTTGGGGGTGTGTCTAATAGCATTGGAATTAGGGTTGGGCGCAGGGTCTTATTTATAGACCTCTTGTGATCCAACTCCTCTTCCTCTCAACCAATCACAACCCTTTGTGAAATCAGATCTAAATCTGATTGGTTGGAATAGAGACCCCTGGATTCCTCCTTAGAGGGTGCCTAAGACCAGTCAAACTGGATTCTTAGTAGAACTCTGATTGGAATCCAAAAGGGAGGTGGAGTCCTTGTCCAACAAGGACTCCTAGGCGCCTCCTACTTGGGCTCACGCCACCCTTGGCGTGCGCCCTTCTCCTTGCCAGGTTCTGGCAGGGGGACAGGCCCCCACCAGCTCTCCAATAGGTGCATGACATGTGGTCAAAAGTCAAAGGGTCAATGGTCAACGTTTGACCAGTCAAAGGTAGACTTTTGACCAAAGTCAAAGAACAAGAAATGGCAGGTGACCAAAAATGGCAGGTAATGTCTTACAAATAAGACAACCTATTCTGACTTGGACAACCTCCAGTCAGACCATATGAAGGCCTCTGATTGAGCACAAACTCCTTTGGCTCAGTCAGGACAACTTATTTATGATAGTAAAAGAAGAACGTTAGGTTCAATCGAGTGCTAGCACGATTTCCTTGAACCTAATTGAATCTCATTCAGATCAATTGAACTAGATCAGTTCAATTGATGATCACCAGATTCAAACCCTTGTTTGTGTGACCCAGTTAGGTTCAGTTCTGTATGGTAATGGGATATGTCATGATCTCTATCATAGACATCATCGAAACTCCTTTCGATGGATCAGAACTCTTCTGATTCGAACAGCTAGAATGATCGATCATCTAAATCATTCTAATTGCTCCCAAAATCCACCAGTGACACCTAGCAGTATATGGTGGCAACCCATCAGAGCTGAATGCGAACCTCTTGGTGCAGCTACCTGTGTGATTCAGTTCTTCTATCTTGAGCCCCGATCAGATTAGGGTTAAGGTGAACTCGTCAAACCCTAGTCTCTGTCATATGATGTAATCATTCGATTCGAGTCCAATGTGAAAATCTAAATAGAAACTCTTTCTATTATTTCACTCTGCCATGGCCATGGGCTTCTGGACTTGATTCTCATGATCATCATAGGGCTACTCCTCTACCACCGAGGTAGATAGATTCCCATCTTGATGCAATCCAGTTCCTACAATGAACATGTCATAGCCAACATACACCTCAGGGTTCCATATGGCTAGGAGACCGAGTAATGGTGTAGTCAAACTATAACACCCTCAAGGTGAACTGCCGATGCATCTCAGGTCAAAGAACCAGACACACTACTGCAGCATCGAGTCAGTCATTGACGAGAAGGTAGACTTCCTAATGACTACTCGAGGTGGTCACGCTCAGTGCCCTCGTTCTCTAACGAGTACCTGTACTCTCGCTCCGGTGTCTCCACACCGTAGACTCAAGACTCATCTACTAAAGAGAAGCGATCGTACACCAACCTTCCGGATCAATCACCATCCTCGTGATGATCCTATGGTCGGGAGCTGTTTATGAGTTAATAATGATTATTCATGTCTTAAATTTTCAACTCTTGAAAATATGAATTATCATTACCATTAACTCAAAGGATGTATCACAGACACTAAATACACATATGTGATAGAAAATAACCCATTTCATTAATTATAGTCAAAATTATAATTTTGCCCCTAGAAGTGTATTACAAGTGTCAGCCAATTCTGGCTTCTAGGGCACATATATCTAACAATCTCCCACTTGTCCTAAAGCCAATTGGCTACAAGTCTAAGTCCCATCTTCTCAAGGTGGGCTTCGATCTTCTGCTGGCCCAACGGCTTTGTAAGTGGGTCTGCCACATTATCTGTGGAGTTGACTCTCTTGACCTCAACGTAACCTTTCTCAAGGTAATCGCGGATGAGATGGTATCACCGTTTGCTTGGAACTCTTCCAGCACAAACAGTCTGCCAGATGTCGACTTTCGATCATCTATATCGGACATGAAGTCCGAGTCTGTGTATCCCTGGACTTGGAGTTCTCCGTTACCAAAGACCAACATCATATCCTTAGTTCTTCTCAAGTACTTAAGGATACATTTCACAGAAGTCCAGTGTTCTTCACCTGGATTTGACTGATATCTGCTTGTGACACTCACAGCATGGGCTATATCAGGTCGTGTACATAGCATGGCATACATGAGGCTCCCTATTGCAGAAGCATAAGGGATCTTGCTCATGCGTTCTATTTCCTCAGGTGTGCTGGGGCACATCTTCTTGGAAAGATGAATACCATGTCTGAAGGGTATTAATCCCCTCTTAGAGTTTTCCATACTAAACCTCTTTAGTACTTCCTCTATGTACATCTTCTGTGAAAGTCCTAGCATCCTATTCGGTCTATCCCTATAGACCTTAATTCCTAGAATAAAGGATGCTTCACCTAGGTCTTTCATGGAGAATTCCTTGGACAACCACATCTTGACTGATGTCAACATGGGAATATCATTCCCAATAAGGAGGATGTCATCCACGTACAATACGAGGAAGACAACAGCGCTCCCACTGACCCTTTTGAAAACACATGGTTCCTCTTCATTTTTGATGAAACCAAACTTTTTGATCACATCATTGAAACGAGTGTTCCAGCTCCGAGATGCTTGCTTAAGTCCATATATGGACCTTTGCAGCTTGCAAACCTTGTGATCAGTATCACTGGATGTGAAACCTAGCGGCTGTTCCATATAGATATCTTCCTCAAGATATCCATTTAGGAATGCCGTTTTCACGTCCATTTGCCATATTTCATAATCGAAATAGGCTGCAACGGCAAGCAATGTGCGGATGGATTTTAGCATAGCTACCGGGGAAAAGGTATCCTGATAGTCAATGCCTTCACGTTGACTATAACCTTTTGCCACTAGTCTAGCCTTGAATGTCTCCACATTCCCATCTGCACCAATCTTTCTCTTGAAGATCCATTTACACCCAATAGGTACTATACCTTCTGGTGGATCTACCAAGGTCCAGACTTGGTTTGAGTGCATCGAGTCAATTTCTGACTTCATTGCCTCAAGCCATTTCTCGGAGTCGATATCTGATATCGCCTCGTTGTAGGTTTTGGGATCATCACCATGAGCACCATTACCTATGAGGAACATTTCCTCTATATCCTCTGAAATAATACCTAAGTATCTTTCAGGGGGACGGGAAACTCTTTCCGATCTACGAGGTGGAGGAGGTAGTGTTCTTATTGGCTCAACCTGATTTGGTTCCACTTGGTCCTTAGCTCGTTCTGCTTGTGAGACTTTCTCATCAAGCTTAATCTGCTTTCCAATGCCACTATCTTGAATAAACTATTTTTCAAGAAATATGGCATGTCGACTCACAATCACATTGTGGTCTTCTGGAATGTAGAAATAGTATCCTAATGACTCTTTAGGATATCCTATGAATCGAGCTCTAAAGGACCTAAACTCTAACTTGTCCGCTTGTTGTCTTTTGACATGAGCCGGACAACCCCAAATTCTGAGATGACTCAGACTTGGTTTCTTACCGTGCCATATCTCATACGGTGTGGTAGGAACGGTTTTAGAGGGAACCCTATTCAGTAAATAGATTGAAGTTAATAATGAATGTCCCCAAAGAAAATCTGGGAGGTCTGTGAAGCTCATCATGGATCGAACCATATCCAATAGAGTCCGATTTCTCCATTCTGAAACCCCGTTGAGTTGAGGTGTTCCTGGTGGAGTCCATTGAGAGACTATGCCATTTTCCTTAAGATAGTCTAGGAATTCCCGGCTAAGGTATTCACCTCCTCGATCTGATCGAAGAACCTTAATGGGTTTTCCAGTTTGTTTTTCTACTTCATGTCTGAATTCTTTGAACTTTTCAAAGGCTTCAGACTTATGTCTCATAAGATACACATACCCATACCTAGACAGATCATCGGTAAAGGTAATGAAGTAGACAAAATTGCCTCTAGCCGGCACATCGAATGGGCCGCACACATCAGTATGTACTAGGGCAAGGAGATCTGTGGCCCTCTCCCCATGTCCAACAAAAGGGAGTTTAGTCATTTTGCCTTGAAGACAAGATTCACAAGTTGGATATGACTCAAAAGTCAATGGACTCAATAGCCCATTTTTCTCCAATTTGTTAATCCTATCTTCTGCTATATGACCTAATCTCAGGTGCCATAGATATCTGTCGTTTGGACTATCCCTAGGTCGTTTGGCATTCACGTTTTGCTCGAATAATGAGCATACCTCCAGAAGGACCTTCCTTCTTGTTCTTCAGGGTGGCCAGGTAAGTAGGGCAGTTCCGCTTCCAATGGCCGTCGCTGTTGCAATGGAAACACTTTCCTTTGCCATCGACCTTCTTCTTCGGTTCTGCCTTCTTCTTCTTTGATCCTTCTACCTTTTGCTTTTTCACAGACTTCTTTTTCTTTCCATAAGACTTTCTTTTGGAAGAAGTCCGTTCCATAGCAAGAACTGAGCCTTTAGAACCTTTCATAGAAAGCTCAGCGGTAACCAGCATATTCATCAACTCGGCCAAGGAATTTTGAAGTTTATGCATGTGGTAATTCATGATGAATTGCCCATATGCATCAGTCAAGGATTGCAGAATAATATCGTTCTGCAAGTCCAAGTCCAACTTCACACCGAGCTTCTCAAGCTCTTCCATGTCCTTGATCATTGTCAGACAGTGATCTTGGACTGACTGCCCATCACGCATCTTAGCCTTAAAAAGTCATTTTGTGACTTGATATTTGGCTGCGCGACTCTGTTCACCAAACATCTCCTGCAGGTGAGCCAACATTTGGCGAGCAGTCCCGATATCTTCATGTTGGCGCTGGAGCTCATCAGACATCGAGCCCAACATGTAGTATCTGGCCTTATTGTCTTCGTCAATCCATTTTTCCAGAGACGCTCTCTGTTCAGTGGATGGACGAGCTGGTAAGGTGGGAGGGTCCTGGTCCAAAACATGTGTTAACTTCTCTGAACCCAAAACAATTTTGTAGTTCCTGAGCCAATCTTTATAATTGGGTCCAGTCAGTCTATGTGTGTCTAGGATACGTGCCAGTGGGTTGGACGCAGACATTTTCCTGTAGAGAGTCAAAGATTCTAGTTAGATACTGTAATTTTGACTTGACCAATTTATTTAGGGATTTTATTTTTAAACAAATTAGCTCCCACTATTTTCTCGGATCCCTACACTCCCTCTGTAGAGATGCGAAAATCTCCACGATTGATGATTTCTAGTGGGTGGTGCGGTCTCACCAACTGACTCATCACCTCACCTAACAGTTATTGGTGATGGGTTAGCCAATGAGTGAACAACTCTTGTTCAATGATTCTCTAATCATGGTGCACCCAAACTTGGTCTCTAATTCATGAATCTCACCGTATCCAGAATATTGATCCACTCCTTAGTTAAGTCAGACCCACCATTTGCATAGACTGGGTTCCTAATTGGGTCTCTCACCGTATCCGAAATATTGAGCCCAACTCATCCTCCAGCCCATAGCATCCAATGCCTAATAGACATGGTTGCGTCTTCCCGGTGCAACTGAGCCACTGTATCCAGCCGAGAACAATCAACCCCGGGAAGGGCCCGCACATCTACAATGGTGGAAGACCTCGGACTTAATCTTTTCTTAGGGAGAATTGATTCAGGTCTCATTAAACTAGACTTGGCTTAGTCATAACAATTATGACTAACCTAGTGGCATGGGTCAGCTCGGATTATTGACCACCTCAGATCAGAACTGTGTCAACAGATATGGCCAGGTAAGTGAGACCGGTGGAAGGAATATGCCGTTAACTCGCACAAGAACGCATTCAGGTCGAGTAGCTTCCAATTAAAAACCAGTCGGTCGTCTGTGCCAAACTTACCTTAGACACCAAATTGTTGAGTCAGAACCAATTGGGTTAGCCTACAATCCAGACTCTAACCTCTGAGCCTAATTAGGTCTTGCTTGATCGTGACTCGATCTTGACCCAGACTTAATCCTATTAGGCTGGTCAATTTAAGCATTGTTGATCCCATCTAACCAACTCTTGATTCGGTTTGATCAACCGCTTAGACCTAATTGAGCTACCCAAGCCCGAACCCAGTATTATGAATATGTCTTAGATCTGAAATTCTCAATTTTAGACCTAATTAATATTCCATAAACTTAATTCTTAATTAAGTTGGGTTCATAAACAAAATATGCACAATAAATCCTAGGGTTTCAGGATCTAGGGTTTTGCAGAAAGTAAGTTTTGGGTTTCTGATTAAGGACGAACACGCAGCACCCCTACACATCATAAGAACACCCCATCGAATGGAAAGAGAGGGCCTTTAAACCCTTCTTCGTTCTTATGATCGGACGGCCAAGAGGAACGCCTTAATCAGGAACATGTAAATCTACAAAATAGTTATAGATCTATATCATATATCTCATATACAAATTTAGATCTAATCAAGGCATATTTTGCATACATCTCATGTATCAAATCATGCATGTTTTCAGATCTAAATTATCACATAATAATCTAAAAAATTAGATTTAAATTGATCTAATCAAAATAAATTCTAATCTAGATAATTATGTAGAACTATTCTATTCTACAATTAGTCTAGTCATGCATCTATCATATCTCATATGATATTTAAAATTAAATAATTTTTATTTATTTGCTATTTATCAGATGTTATTATAACACTTATAATATCAGAAAATAGTAAATAAGAAGATCTAAAATATGATTTAATCAGATTAAATCAAAGACATGCAAAACTATTCTATAGAACTATTCTATTCTAGAACTAGTCATGCATATCTTCATGTTCTTAGATCCAAATCATTTAATTTTAATTTTTTCTGATTTCAGATCTGATCACATCTCATGTGACATCTGAAATCACTTTATTTTCTAATTAAAATAAAATTAAAATCAGATCTAAACAATTTTAGAACCATGGCTCTGATACCAGTTGAAGGGAAATCCTGATTTCCCGGTCCAGGTTCGTCCAGATCTGATTAGATCAAGAGATATATTTCAAAAATTTTCTCTTGATCTCAATCAGATCTTGATATATTTCAGATCTGATTCTTATTATTTTAATAAATAAAATAAAATAAGATAAATTAAATCAAATTTCAATTTACCTGATTTGGGTAATCCTATTACCCTGTAGATGATCCTGATTGCAGCGGAAGGTTCTGGATCTTAGCCACGCAAGCGCCTGGCCTCTACCGGTATCCACTCAGGTTGGATCTGGAGATCCTCTTCTTCTCTATCACACCTCCAAAAATTAGATCTGGATCTGATCTGGAGGATCTTCAAAACTCTTTTGAAGATCTGCAGTCGTCCTTTTGCAGCAGCGCAGCCTTCTTGCTTTTGATCGCCTTTCCTTGATCTGAATCGCACCAAACTAAGTCCAAAACACCTTTTGGACGTGGAGAGCAAAGAGGAGAAGAGACTATGGCATGGAGAAGGAGGGGAGAGGCAGCCTTGGGGCGTGTCTAATAGCATTGGAATTAGGGTTGGGCGCAGGGTCTTATTTATAGACCTCTTGTGATCCAACTCCTCTTCCTCTCAACCAATCACAACCCTTTGTGAAATCAGATCTAAATCTGATTGGTTGGAATAGAGACCCCTGGATTCCTCCTTAGAGGGTGCCTAAGACCAGTCAAACTGGATTCTTAGTAGAACTCTGATTGGAATCCAAAAGGGAGGTGGAGTCCTTGTCCAACAAGGACTCCTAGGCGCCTCCTACTTGGGCTCACGCCACCCTTGGCGTGCGCCCTTCTCCTTGCCAGGTTCTGGCAGGGGGACAGGCCCCCACCAGCTCTCCAATAGGTGCATGACATGTGGTCAAAAGTCAAAGGGTGAATGGTCAATGTTTGACCAGTCAAAGGTAGACTTTTGACCAAAGTCAAAGAACAAGAAATGGCAGGTGACCAAAAATGGCAGGTAATGTCTTACAAATAAGACAACCTATTCTGACTTGGACAACCTCCAGTCAGACCATATGAAGGCCTCTGATTGAGCACAAACTCCTTTGGCTCAGTCAGGACAACTTATTTATGATAGTAAAAGAAGAACGTTAGGTTCAATCGAGTGCTAGCACGATTTCCTTGAACCTAATTGAATCTCATTCAGATCAATTGAACTAGATCAGTTCAATTGATGATCACCAGATTCAAACCCTTGTTTGTGTGACCCAGTTAGGTTCAGTTCTGTATGGTAATGGGATATGTCATGATCTCTATCATAGACATCATCGAAACTCCTTTCGATGGATCAGAACTCTTCTGATTCGAACAGCTAGAATGATCGATCATCTAAATCATTCTAATTGCTCCCAAAATCCACCAGTGACACCTAGCAGTATATGGTGGCAACCCATCAGAGCTGAATGCGAACCTCTTGGTGCAGCTACCTGTGTGATTAAGTTCTTCTATCTTGAGCCCCGATCAGATTAGGGTTAAGGTGAACTCGTCAAACCCTAGTCTCTGTCATATGATGTAATCATTCGATTCGAGTCCAATGTGAAAATCTAAATAGAAACTCTTTCTATTATTTCACTCTGCCATGGCCATGGGCTTCAGGACTTGATTCTCATGATCATCATAGGGCTACTCCTCTACCACCGAGGTAGATAGATCCCATCTTGATGCAATCCAGTTCCTACAATGAACATGTCACAGCCAACATACACCTCAGGGTTCCATATGGCTAGGAGACCGAGTAATGGTGTAGTCAAACTATAACACCCTCAAGGTGAACTGCCGATGCATCTCAGGTCAAAGAACCAGACACACTACTGCAGCATCGAGTCAGTCATTGACGAGAAGGTAGACTTCCTAATGACTACTCGAGGTGGTCACGCTCAGTGCCCTCGTTCTCTAACGAGTACCTGTACTCTCGCTTCGGTGTCTCCACACCGTAGACTCAAGACTCATCTACTAAAGAGAAGCGATCGTACACCAACCTTCCGGATCAATCACCATCCTCGTGATGATCCTATGGTCGGGAGCTGTTTATGAGTTAATAATGATTATTCATGTCTTAAATTTTCAACTCTTGAAAATATGAATTATCATTACCATTAACTCAAAGGATGTATCACAGACACTAAATACACATGTGTGATAGAAAATAACCCATTTCATTAATTATAGTCAAAATTATAATTTTGCCCTTAGAAGTGTATTACAAGTGTCAGCCAATTCTGGCTTCTAGGGCACATATATCTAACAATACTCCCGACTGCCACTACCCCCAGCAGTCCGAGGCCATCACAGATCGAGATCTGCTAATTGAAAAGAAGCTTCAAGAGTTCGACAGAAACTTGAAGCTCTGAATAAGGCCTCTTCTTCCCGGCCTTTCGATGGTCTCAGTGGCGAGCCTCCATTTGACATGAAGATCCTACGGGAATTGCCAACCCTTGGGTTCACGCTACTTCAGCTTGAGACCTATGATGGGACCTCCGACCCCATCGACCACATTGAGACCTTCAAGGCAGCACTGCTCTTTCAAGGAGTGTCAGATTCCACTCTTTGCTGGGCATTTTCCACCACTCTTAAATGGGCGGCCTGACAATAGTATTCCAATTTGATGCCCAGCTCAATTCATTCCTTTCATGAGCTGAGTAGGTCTTTGGCGATGCATTTTGTCAGCAGCCGCAAACAACAAAAGTAGTCCGACTACCTGTACACCATCTAGCAAGCTAATGGCAAATCAATTCGTAGCTATCTGAGCTATTTCAACGTGGCTATTCTGGAAGTCCATGATCTAGACCAGTCGATCGCGATGTCTGCATTCATGGTTGGATTGCAAAAAATGACCTAAAGAGGTCGTTAGTGAAGTCTTACCCGAAGGACTTCAATAGGATGCTGCAGAAGGCTAGAAAGTACACCAATGTTGAAGAGGCCTTCGTTGAAGTGCCTCCCATTAGTGGCGATCAAATGGGGATGAATAAAGAGTAGCCCCCCGAGGAGGGAGTCTTATCGATAGCACTCTCGATCTTCACCTAGGAAGAATAAAGGTGGGAGCTCTTTCCAAAATCGCCGGTCTCCTAGCCCACCAAGATGAGATCGACAGTGCTCTCCACCGAGGCATTTCAATAACTACATGCCTCTGAACACCACTCAGGGAGAAGTTTTGATGTAGATCCAAAACCAGCTCCCTCCGCCTCCATGGATGGGCACCAACCCAAAGAGCCAGGATGCGACAAGGTTCTGCTTCTACCATCGTGACCATGGCCACGATATAGAAGACTTCCATCTCCTTCATGATGCTATCAAAAAGTTGATTCACGAAGGAAAACTCGAATGCTTCATTCGAGGAAGAACCCCTCTGTGACGGCCATAATAGAGGACCCACCATCCATATAGGAGGAGAGAGACCTAGCAGTAGCGGAAGAACAACCTCTTTGTGGAGAAATACATATGATTACTGGGGGATCATCTGAGGCGACGGCATCAAAGAGGCCTAGATGTGGTGATAGACCCTAACAACAAATAACTTTCACTAAGTAGGACGCAGAGGGTGTGCAGCAACCACACAATGATGCTGTGGTTGTTTCTTTAAATGATTATGACTTCAATGTACATCAGATATTGGCTGATAATAGAAGCTCAGTTGATGTTTTGTACTTTTTTGCTTTTTTCCTCATGGGATTCTCGTCGATCGGTTAACTTCTTTTGATGTGCCAATCCAAGGATTTTTCGATAGCACTATAACACCAGAAGGAATGATCAATCTACCTATAACTATGGGCACCCCACCTCAGCAGGTGACCATACAGGTGGATTTCCTGGTTGTAAAGTTACCCTCAGCCTATAATGCCATCCTCGAAAGACCAAGCTTATGGAAGCTCAAAGCTATTGTGTCCAGCTACCATCTTCTGGTCAAATTTCAGATGGACCATAGATTGGGAAAAATCTAGGGCAATCAAACCATCACCCGACAATACTTCGCTACAAAGCTCTAGATGGAAAGTTCTGCCGAGGACCAACCAGAATTCTCAATAGGACTGGATGCACGTGATGACCTTGTAGAAAATCGAATCCAACCATATGATGATCTCCAAGATGTACCATTAAAGAAGGAGAACCCTCATCAGATTGTGAAGATCAGATCATGCCTTGACCAGGTAATAAGATACCAACTGATCGATCTTTCGTAGGAAAATGCAGACCTCTTCACCTAGTCAGTCACAGACATGTCGGGGATCGACCCATGATGATAGCCCATCATCTAAAGGTGGATCCAACCTATCGCCCAGTGAAGCAAAAGAAATGGAGCTTTGCCCCAAAATGCCAAAAAGTAATCACCGAGGAGCTGGACAAGCTGATGAAAGTTGGCTTCATTTGGGTGGCTATGTATCCAGATTGGTTAGCAAATGCGGTCCTGATAAAGAAGGCAAATGGGAAGTGGCGAATGTGCATCGACTTCATTGACCTAAGCAAGGCCTACCCGAAAAATAGCTATCCATTATCACGGATTGACCAATTAGTCGATGCTACCTCTGGGTATGAACTCAACTTCATGGATGCCTTTTCTAGCTACAACCAAATCCAGATGGCCCCAGAAGATGTGGAAAAGACAGCTTTTATTACTGATCGCGGGCTTTATTGTTATAGGATAATGCCTTTCAGACTTAAAAATGCAGGGGCCATATATCAAAGACTGGTAAACAAGATCTTCAAAGATCAAATTGGCAGGAACATAGAGGCTTATATCAATGACATGCTTGTGAAATGCCGGGCGATACCTGATCACGTCCATGACCTCCATGAAACATTCGACACACTTCGACGATACCAAATGAAGTTGAATCCCACGAAGTGTGCTTTTGGAGTTACTACTAGCAAATTCCTCGGTTCATGATTTCTCGTAGAGGAATTGAAGTGAATCCTGAGAAGATCAAAGCAATCAAAGAGATGACACTCCCAAGGACTATAAAAGAGGTACAGAGCTTGATTGAAAAAATCACCTCTCTTAATCATTTTGTCTCCAGGTTGGCCAAAAGATGCCTCCCCTTCTTTCAAACACTCAAGTGGTTGGCAGATTTTCAATGGACCCCGGAGTGCTAAAAGGCCTTCGAGGAGTTAAAAAGACACCTCGGCTCCCCGCCTCTTCTCACCAAGCCATCGCCAGATGAGGAGCTCTATCTCTACCTTGCTATTTCACCTGTTGCAATCAACGTGGTCCTTGTCTGGGAGGAGGGGCGAATTCAGAAGCCAGTATATTACATCAGCAAGGTTCTCCATGATGCGGGAACTAGATACTCAAAGTTAGAAAAGATAATTTTCATGCTGATCCTTGCTGCAAGGAAGCTCCGACCATATTTTCAAGCTGACACCATGTTAGTGCTCACGGATCAGCCTTTGAAAATGGTGCTGCATCACCCAAACTCCTCTGGACGGATAGCAAAGTGGGCTCTCGAGCTCTCCAAGTTGGATATTCATTATCAGCCGAGGCCATCCGTTAAGGCCCAAATCTTGGCCGACTTTGTCCTCGAGTATACAATACCGAGCGAGGAGCCCCAAGAAGAAAACCCAATGGCAAGATCTTAAGAGCCTACAAGTTCACAAAGCAATGAAGACCGAAAGCCAAATTGGAAAGATCCAAAAGAAACATGGGTCCTGCACACTGATGGCTCCTCAAACTCAAAAGGATCAGGAGTTGGAATTATCCTTCCCAGTATAGATGGGGGCGTGGCAGCATATGCCATCCATCTTGAATTTTCAGCTACCAATAATGAGGTGGAATACGATGCCCTGATCGCTGGATTGAGAATTGCCCAGCAAACTGGAGCCCAATGCCTGAAGGTGTATGGTGATTCCCAATTGGCAGTAGGGCAAATAAAGGAAGAGTACAAAGCTCGAGAAGAAAACATGAAAAAATACCTCCAAAAGGTAAAAGATTTAGCTTCGTGCTTTAAATACTTTAACATCAAATAGGTCCCCCGAGCGTAGAACGTCAAAGTGGATGCTTTATCAACGCTCTCATCCTTGCTGCCCGTCGACTTGGGGAGAGGAACCTACTTCAAAGTCCAGAAGACCTCAAGCCTAGAGAGCCAACAACTGTTTAGTAGATTAACGAAGAGCGCCATCATAAAATAATTAAAGATAGGAGAAACACCTTCAGATCGAAAAGAAGCTTGAAAGGTCAGGAATTAGGCAGCCAGATATGTATCTCTTGATAATGACCTATACAAGCGGTCTTTCTCCTTGCCGCTTTTGAGGTGCTTGCATCCTTTGAAGGCCGATTATGCTATGTGGGAAGTTCACGAAGGGGTCTACAGAAACCATCTGGGGGGTCGGTCCTTATCCTACAAAATCCCTCGATAAAGATACTACTGGCCAACGATGCAGCAAGATGCTCAAAATTTCGTTCGAAAATGCGAGCAATGTCAATGCAACGATTGAATTCAGTGTCAACTTGCATCTCTCCTGACCCCTATCGAATCCTCCTAGCCTTTCGTCCAATGGGAATTGGATATTTTAGGCCAATTTCCTCAAGCCTCAGGCCAGCGGAAATTCATACTTATGGCAATCGATTATTTCACCAAGTGGGTGGAAGCCAAGCCTTTAGCTCAAATCATAGAGATGAAGGTTCGAGATTTTATTTGAAAATCATCATCTGTCCTTATGGACTCCTAAAGATATTGATCTCCGAGAATGGAAGACAGTTCAATGGTGCTCAGCTCAGAGACTTTGGTGTGGACCACGAGATCGTGCAGCACTTCACTTCTGTAGGCCACCCACAAGTGAATGAAGAGGTTGAAGTCACCAATAGAACCCTCCTTCAAGGTCTCAAAGCAAGACTAGACCAGACTGCAGGGTCGTGGACAGATGAACTCTACAATGTTTTGTGGTCTATCAAACCACTCAAAGGGTTCCGACGGGCAAAACGTCCATTAACTTGGCATTCAGCACTGAGGCCGTCATACCTATGAAATTTGGGCTCCCCTCCATCAGAGTTGAGGAATACGATGAAGATACTAATCCAATCTTGCTCAGAGCCAACCTCGATCTGATCGAGGAAACCAAAGAGCGAACAGCCGTGAGGATGGCCGCACATCGATAGAAGGTCGTGAGGTATTATAACTCCAGAGTCAAGGCTAAGGAATTCTGAGCCGGCGACCTTGTTCTTCAAAGGACTGAAGTCTCCAGGCCTACTGAGCAAGGAAAGCTTTCACCCAACTGGAAAGGTCCCTATCAGGTGAATGAAGTTGTGCAACCAGAAACTTATTGGCTTAAATAACTCAATGGGACTCCCCTCCCCACATCATGGAATTTAGCTAATCTTCAAATGTACTATAAATGAAATGAATAAATGAATAGTTTTTCAAATTCATCACCTTCTTTATCGAGCAAATACATGGCTGTCGAACTATAGAAGAAAGTCGGATGATTAACAATGAGTTCCTTAGATCAAAATCTTTTCAAAGAAGATCCCTTTGTTTGGAATAATAAACAGCGAGTTTCTCAGATCTGAACTGCTTCAATTCGAAGATCCCTTTATTTGGGATAATAAATAGTGAGTTCCTCAGATTGAAATCGATTCAGATGAAAATTTCTTTGTTCGGTATAATAAACAGCGAGTTTCCTAGATCGGAACCACTTCAATTCGAAATCTCTTTATTCGGGATAATAAACAGTAAGTTCCTTAGATCAAAATGGCTTCAATTTGAAATCTCTTTGTTCAAGATAATTAATAGTGGATTCCTTAGATCGGAACCGCCTAAATTTGAAATCCCTTTGTTTAGGATACTAAACAATGAATTTCTCAGATTGGAACCGCTTCAATTTGAAATTTCTTTGTTCGACATAATTAACAGCAGATTCCTCATATCAGAACCACTTCAATTCAAAATTTCTTTATTTAGGATAATTAACAGTAGATTCCTCATGTTGGAACTGCTTTAATTTGAAATCCCTTTGTTTGGGATAATTAATAGCAGATTTCTCATATTAGAACCACTTCAATTTGGAATTCCTTTATTCGAAATAATTAACAGCGGATTCCTCAGATTGAAACTACTTCAATTTAAAAGTCCATTGTTTCAAATAATTAACAGTGGATTTCTCAGATTAGAACCACTTCAATTCAAAATTTTTTTGTTCGGGATAATAAACAATGAGTTCCTCTAATCGAAACCACTTCAATTCAAAATTTTTTTATTCAGGATAATTAACAGTGGATTTCTCAGATCGGAATTGCTTCAATTCGAAATCCCTTTGTTCAGAATAATTGAAGTCCCTTTGTTTGGGATAATTAAAGTTCCTTTCTTCAGGATAATTAACAGTAAGTTTCTCTGATCGAAACTGCTTCAATTGAAAATTTCTTTATTCGGGATAATTAATAGTGGATTCCTTAGATCAAAATTGCTTCAATTCGAAATCCCTTTGTTTGAGATAATTGAAGTCCCTTTGTTCAAAATAATTAACAGTGAATTCCTCAAGTCAGAACTGCTTCAATTCAAAATTCCTTTATTTGGGATAATTGATAGTGGATTCCTCAGATCGGAATCACTTCAATTCGAAATCCCTTAGTTCAGGATAATTAACAGTGGATTACTCAGATCGGAACCGCTTCAATTTGAAATTCCTTCATTCGAGATAATTAACCATAGATTTCTTAGATCCGAACCACTTCAACTTGAGATCCCTTTGATCAGGATAATAAAGAGCAAGTTCCTCAGATCGGAACCGCTTCTGATAAACCACAAATTCCTCTGTTTGGGATGTTTTTTGTTGAGTTCCCTTAATAATAACTATTTAAATTAAATCCTCTCGATAAGTTCCTCAGATCGGAACTATCTTAGTCTGAGACCTACTAAGTTAAAAGAAACCAACACATGTTCAAGGTCCCTTTGATCGGGATAATTTATAGCGCATACAGAATAGAAATATAGTGCAAAGAAATAGAGGCATTTTATTTCATAAAGAAAAAACTTTTACAAGAGCAATGACTTACTTTTATGAAAAACAATAGTAAACAAATCAAATAGGATTACAAAAGCAAAACTTTGATATAGAGACAATCAAAAAGCCTGACGAAGCTGAGGCCATCGATATACAGAAGAAGCTCTTTTGATGACTTGAGGCTTTGGGATCCTATAAAGGGTACCCAAATCTGGGGAGGCACAAAGTCCGAGGTGATTGACTTCCCACTAAGACCAAGGTTAGGTATTTTTGGACTCCATGACTTTACAACCTAGCCTTAAAATCTCTTCTAACAGCTCGGATGTACGCCCCCCATGCTGTGGAGGTGGCACAACCTCAGGCACCACCACCTGAGCCACCAAAAAGTTGCAATGATAGAGAACCCAACGAGATCGAGGCAGAGTTTTGCTTAGAATCCAACTCTGCCTTACCTTGGAACAAAGAACCCCTCCATCGACTACCCGCCCATGATGATCAACTTGGGTAAAGCTTCCAAAAGTAACTTCGAAGAACTCCTTCAGTGTCCCAGAGTCATAGTTTCTAGGAACAATGACCAAAGGAGCCTCCGAAGCATAAGATTTAAACTTCGGACGCCCCAGGCGGTTGCTCAACTCCTTCCTACTTTCCAACAAGGGTGGCACAACCTCAGACCCCTTTGAGAGAGTCACAAAACCCTACTCTCTTAGAGCTAGAGAACCATGACAAAGATCTCAGGGCCGAGCAAGAAACCATCCCCTATAGACGAAGCAGGATGACAAAGGTGTCAAGACCGAGAGCAGAAGCGTCTGGGTGATAAAGCGGTCGCCGCCAATGCCTCCAAGTTGATCAAGTTCAACCAACACTCCTCCATCATTTTGGTTGCATAGTGATCGCCATCGAAAGATGAAAGAACTTTGTCTCCTATTAGAAGACAAAACTATCTCACAAACATTCTTCCGAAAGATAGAGAATGTTACGGATGCAATAGCTAACAAACGGAATATCGCTATAAATTGGTGAGTCTACCATAATTACGAACATCAAATCATGCCACGTGTAGACCAGGCATTCGGCACACCTGCTGCCCCATGACAAGTATCATTTCTCGAGTCAGATTCATGGTTACGTCGCTTCCATGACCGTTCACAATTACTTACATGCATGAAAGACTGTGCACATTCTGTCAGATACACACATGAAAAATGGGAAGATCAACTCATAATCTATGAGCTAAGCCTGAGAAATATGAAAATGCATGAATAGAAGAGATGACTCCTCAGATCGGAGTAAAATAGAAAGAATAAAATAAAAAGAAGAAATTCTATTTATAAAAGATCATTTTACAAGGATTCCTGAGAAGCTGAGGAGAATAAAAATTCAAGACAAGTTGTCCGAAGGAATGTCCAAGAAGCTTAGGTCCAATCCATGATATTTCAAAGCAATCTCCTCACGAACAACATGCTTTCCTTCATCATAAGCATCCAGTACAAAAGAGGCCCTCTCCTCCTTGAACTTGTCGGATGCCTTGAAATCGTCAACTACTTTTGAGGTTTTCTCTTCAATTGCTTTGCCAAGTGTAAAGACTCCGCCTCGGATGCTTCAACCTTGGCAACTCGACTCTTCAACTCCTCAATCTCTACCTGCAATGCCCTGTTAATGTCGATCAGATGAGCATTCTCCTCCATAGATTTCTTCAGTGCCATCTTAACATCCTGAATTCTCTTCTCAGCTTCAGAGGCCCTGTTCGAAGCCTCCACAGCTGCTTTGGATAGTTTCACCTTCACCTTTCGGAGCATTATGCACTTAATTTCACGCTTCGTCCCCCTTTTTGTAAGGTCGACAGTGTTTTCCATGAACCCATTGAGGTAATAGGCGAGCTATAGAGACATTTTGGGAGGATTATGAGGGTAAAACTACAAAGTAAGATGATAAAAATAAGAAGAACAATAGTCCATGCACTCAGCTTATCCAAACAAAGCAGTCCAAAGCCTTCTGCCTTCTTATCTTTAAAGGTTCAACTAGTAACTGGGACGCATTGGTAGGAAAGAGAAAAATTAAAATTACCTCATAGGCTAGTTTATAGTCATGCAAGGCAGAGCCATCACAAAAAACATCGGCCGGTGTAGTCCTAGAAATACTGGCCCCCTCAGCAATCGTCGGCTCATCGAGTGGAGCCTTCAAAGTCGCTGCCGCTCGAGCCATTGAAGCATCAGCATTCCCGACCAAAGATTCTTCGATCGATACAGCCCCACCGGCTCCTTCTCCCTAGGATGATTCATCCTTAATAAATAGCATGGGGCTTCAGGAGCTGGTAGACTCAAGATGGCCTTGCTGAATAAGCATTCAATGGAGGCTTCATTGCCTTCCTCGAGAACAGAGGGTTCCAGGTCGTGTGGAACCTAAACAATCTAGAATTCCTCAAAGCTGAGAAGACCAGGCTCCTCGATTATAGGAGATTGTGGCACTGGGAGAGGCTCATTCCGAATATGGATTAACCTCTCACCAATCATGCATAACATTTTTTTATGACAACCTTTCGGAACCCTAGCTTTAAGTGGACTTTGGTCAGTCCCTGATGATCAAAGCATTGATCAGCTGATAATAAACACTTAGTCTTGAAGGACTACCAACCAAAAAGAGAGATAACAAAACACATACCCAAAGACTTATACTAGCTGATCCTAACATTGAATAGAATCTGCTCAGATAGCAGTTCTTTCAGTTCTGGGATCTCAAAACACATACCCAAGACTTATACTTCCGATGTTTGCCTGAGATTCTGGATGTAGCCATGCAAGTGCCTAGCCTCCACCGATATCAACTCAGACAGGATCTGAAGATCTTCTTCTTCTCAATCAAACCTCCAAAAAATAGATATAGATCTGATCTTGATGGTCTTCAAAACTCCTTTTGAAGAATTATCATTGTCTCTTGTAACAGTGCTGCCTTCTTCCTTTCCTAGCACCTTTCACTTGCTTGGATCACACCTTATTCATGCCCAAAACTTCTTGGGCATGGAGAGGAGAGAGAGGATCAGAAGGTGGCATGGAGAAGGAGGGAGAGAGGATTTGTGGCATGGGCTAAAGCTAGAAGCATTAAAATCTAGGCATAGATAGGGTTTATTTAGATCCTGCTGCGCCATGCAGTGCCACATCATCCCAACCAATCAAGGCCCTTTGAGCAATCAGATCTAAATCTGATTGGTGGGATGACATCATCTGATCCAATCAGATTAGAGACCCTTAAAACCCTCCTAAGGTGGTGCCAAGACTGGGTCAAACAAGAGTTCTTGGCGTCATAGTGTTTAATCACCTGAAGCAATTCTAGAGTCCCATCTGTATGGGACTCCTTTATCCTCATGGGGCGCATGCCTCCCTAGGCATCCACCCTCTTTCTGTCTATATTTAGCAAAGGGACAAGGCCCCAGGTACTCTCCTATAAGTGCATGACACATGGGTAGATGTCCAAGTGTCCAGGATCAACATTTGCCCAATGTCTGAAAATAGGAATTAGCTGGTGATCGAAAATGGCAGATGTTGTCTTAAATTTATCTCATAAATTAAGACAATCCTTTTCTATTCTAAACAAACTTCAGTTAGACCAAGTAAAGATTTCTGAGTGAGCCCAAATATAATTGGCTTAGTCGAGATGAGTTTTAATGATTATGAAAGGAGAACATTAGGCTCAATCGTGTGCTAGCACGATTTTCTTAAACCTAATTGAATCTTATTCAAATCAATTGAATTGGGTTAGTCCAACTGATGACATCCAGATCCAAATCCATGTTTGCATGACCTAGTTAGGTTCAGTTCCATATGATAATAGAATATATCGCGATCCTTATCATCGACATCATCGAAACATCTTCTGATGGATCAGAATTTTTCTGATTCAAACAACTAGTATGATCAATCTAAAGAAAAAATCAGATTTTTTTGATTGGATCAAGAGAAATCTTTCAAAAATTCTTCTTAGATCAAAATCAGATCTAACATTTTTCAGATCTAATTTTATGATCTAATAAATAAAAAAATTAAATTAAATTAAATTTAAATTAGTTTTACCTTTATATGGATAATCTGATTACCCGTTGATGATCTATTGCTAGCCTGAGGTTTTGGATCTAGCCACGCTAGTGCCTGGCCTCTACTGGTATCCACTCGGATTGGATTTAGAGATCTTCTTCTTTTTTATCATGTCTCCAGAAATCAGATCTGGATCTAATTTGAAAAATTTTCAAAACTTCTTCTGAAGATCAACAGTCATCTCTGCAGTAGTGCTGCCTTCTTTCTTTGTCGTCAGCCTTTTCTTGCCTGGATCGCACCAAACCGAAGGTCCAACTTTCTTGAGCATGGAGAGGAGAGAAAGGATCAGAAAGATGGCATGGAGGAGGAAGAGGGGCAGCCTTGGGGCATGGCTAGGAGAAAGTTCTATCAATGTTGGGCATAGACAGGTCTTTATATAGACCCTACTGTACCATGCAGTGCCACATCACGTTGGCCAATCACATTGCTTCGTGCAATCAGATCAAAATCTGATTGGTGGAATGACATCATCTGATCCAATCAGATGAGAGACCCATAGATTCATCCTTAGATGGCTCCTATGACTAGTCAAAGTCTATAGGTGAGGGTCACCTAGTTTGAATCCAAGAAGCAACCTAGAGTCCCATCCGTATGGGACTCCAGGCATCCCTATCCAAGGGCGCACACCATCCTAGGAGTGCACCCCTTTCTTTCTAAATTTTAGTGAGGGGATAAGCCTCTATCTACTCTCCAATAAGTGCATGACACATAGGCAGATGTCCAAGGATCAAAGGTGAATGTTTGACCAAAGTCAAAGGAAAAAAATTAGCAGGTGATGGAAAATGGTAGGAGTGGTCTCAAATTTATCTCATAAATTAAGGCAATCCTTTTCTAACCTGAACAGGCTCCAGTCAGACCAGGTAAAGGTATCTGAGTGAGCACAAACTTATTTGGCTCAGTAAAGACAACATATAATTATAGAAAAGGAGAATGTTAGGTTCAATCGTGTGCTAGCATGATTTCTTTGAACCTAATTGAATCTAATTCAAATCAATTGAACTAGGTTAGTCCAATTGATGATATCTAGATCTAAACCCTTATTTGTGTGACCTAGTTAGATTCAATTTTATATGGTAATGGGATATGTCATGATCTCCATCATCAACATCATCGAAACTCCTTTTGATGGATCAGAACTCTTCTGATTCAGACAATTAGAATGATCAATCATCTAAATCATTCTAATTACTCCCAGAATCCATCAATGACACCTAGCAGTATATGGTGGCAACCCATCAAAACTGAAAATGAACCTCTCGATGCAACTACTTGTATGATTAAGTTCTTCTATCTTGAGCCCGAATCAGATTAGTGTTAAGGTGAACTCGTCAAACCCTAATTTCTTTCATATGATTTAATCATTTGATTCAAGTCTGATGTGAAAACCATAATAGAAACTCTTTCTATTATTTCACTCTCTACCATGGCCATGGGCTTATGGACTTGATTCTCCTAATTATCATAGGGCTACTCCTCGTCCACTGAGGTAGATAGATTCCATCTTGGGGCAACCCAATTCCTACAATAAACATGCTATAGCCAACATACACCTCAGGGTTCTGAATGGCTAGGAGACCGAGTCATGGTGTAGTCAAACTATAACACCCTCAAGGTGAACTGCCAATGCACCTCAGGTCAAAGAACCAGACACACCACTGCAGCTTCGAGTCAGTCATCGATGAGAAGGTAGACTTCCTTATGACTACTCGAGGTGGTCACACTCAGTTTCCTCGTTCTCTAATGAGTGCTTGTACTCTCACTCTGGTGTTTCTACACCATAGACTCAAGACTCACCTACTATAAAGAAGCAATTGTACACTAATATTCCGGATCAATCACCATCCTTATGATGATCTTACGGTCAGGAGCATTTTATGAGTTAATAATGAAAATTCTTGTCTTAAATTTTCAACTCTTGAAAATAAGAATTATCATTACCATTAACTCAAGGGATGTATCACAGACACTAAATATACATATGTGATAGAAAATAACCTATTTTATTATTTATTATTAGAATTATAATTTTGCCCCTAGAAGTGTATTATAAGAATCAGCCAATTTTGGCTTCTAGGACACACATATCTAACAAACTCCCACTTGACCTAAAGCCAATTGGCTACAAATCTAAGTCCCATCTTCTCAAGGTGGGCTTCGATCTTCTACCAGCCCAGCGGCTTTGTAAGCGGGACCGCCGCATTATCTACGGAGTCGACTCTCTTGACCTCGACGTAATCCTTCTCTAGGTAATCGTCGATTAGATGGTATCGCCGCTCGATGTGCTTGGATTTCTGATGAGACCTCAGCTCCTTAGCAAGGGCTATGGTGCCATTATTATCACAGTATAGAGGAATGACATCTGATGGCATCACTCTGATCTCTGCAGCAAACTTTTTATACCAGAATGCCTCCTTTGCAGCTTTTGATGCAGCGATGTATTCTGCTTCCATGGTGGAATCTACTATCACTGTCAACCTGAAACTTTTCCAACTAATAGCTCTACCATTGTACACAAACAGACTCCCAGATGTTAACTTTCGATCATCTACATCGGACATAAAGTCCGAGTCTATATGTCCTTGGACTTGGAGTTCTCCATTACCAAAGATTAGTAAGATATCCTTAGTTCTTCTTAAATACTTAAGGATACATTTCACAGAAGTCTAGTGTTCTTCACTTGGATTTGACTGATATCTGCTCGTGACACTCACAGCGCGGGCTATATCAAGTCGTGTACATAACATGGCATACATGAGGCTCCCTATTACTGAAGCATAAGGAATCTTGCTCATGCATTCTACTTCCTCAGGTGTGCTAGGGCACATCTTCTTGGAAAGATGAATGCCATGCCTGAAGGATACTAAACCCCTCTTAGAGTTTTCCATGCTAAACCTCTTTAGCACTTCCTCTATGTACATCTTCTATGAAAGTCCTAGCATCCTATTTGGTCTATCTCTATAGACCTTAATTCCTAGAATAAAGGATGCTTCTCCTAGGTCTTTCACGGAAAATTCTTTAGATAACCATATTTTAACTATGGTCAACATGGGAATATCATTCCCAATAAGGAGGATGTCATCCACGTAAAATACGAGGAAGACAACAGCGCTCCCATCGACCTTTTTGAAGACACATGGCTCCTCCTCAGTTTTGATGAAATCAAACAAATTGATCACATCATTAAAATGAGTATTCCAGCTCCGAGATGCTTGCTTAACTCCATATATAGACCTTTGCAGCTTGCAAATCTTGTGATCATCATTACTAGATATGAAACCTGGCGGCTATTCCATATAGATATCTTTCTCAAGATATCCATTTAAGAATGCCATTTTCACATCCATTTTTCATATTTTATAATCGAAATAGGCTGCAACAGCAAGCAATGTGCGAATGAATTTTAGCATAGCTACTGAGGAAAAGGTATCTTGATAGTCAATGCCTTCGTGTTGACTATAATGTTTTGCCACTAATCTAGCTTTGAATGTCTCCAAATTTCCATCTATACCAATCTTTCTCTTGTACATCCATTTACATCCAATAGGTACTATACCTTCTGATGGATCTAGCAAGGTCCAAACATGGTTTGAGTGCATCTAGTCAATTTCTGACTTCATTGCCTCTAACCATTTCTCAGAGTCGATATCTGATATCGCCTTATTATAGGTTTTGGGATCATCACTATGAACCTCATTTCCTACGAGGAACATTTTCTCTACTTTCTCTGAAATAGTACCTAAGTACCTCTCAGGAGGATGAAAAATCCTTTCCAATCTATGAGGTGGAGGAGGTAGTGAATGGATTGGCTCAACCTGATTTGGTTCCATTTGGTCCTTAGCTCGTTGCTCTTGTGAGACTTTCTCTTCGAGCTTGATCTACTTTCCAATGCCACTATCTTGAATAAACTATTTTTCAAGAAAAATGGCATGTCGACTCACAATCACATTGTGATCTTCTGGAATGTAGAAATAATATCCTAATGACTCTTTAGGATATCCTATAAATCGAGCTCTAAAGGACCTAAAGTCTAACTTGTCCACTTGTTGTCTTTTGACATGAGCCGGACAACCCCAAATTCTGAGATGACTTAGACTTGGTTTCTTACCATGCCATATCTCATACGGTGTGGTAGGAATGGTTTTAGAGGAAATCCTATTCAGTAAGTATATAGCAGTTAACAAACAGTATCTCCAAAGAAAATCAGGAAGGTCTGTGAAGCTCATCATGGATCGGACCATATTTAATAGAGTTCGATTCCTCCGCTCTGAAATCTCATTGAGTTAAGGTATTCTAGGTGGAGTCCATTAAGAGACTATACCATTTTTCTTGAGATAGTTCAAAAATTTTCAACTAAGGTATTCACCTCCTCGATCTGATCGAAGAACCTTAATGGATTTTTCAGTTTGCTTTTCTACTTCATGTCTGAATTCTTTGAACTTTTCAAAGGCTTCAGACTTGTGTCTCATAAGATACACATACCCATACCTAGATAAATCATCGATAAAGATTATGAAGTAGACAAAGTTGCCTCTAGCTGGCACATCAAATGGGATCGCACACATCAGTATGTACTAGGGCAAGAAGATCCGTGGCCCTTTCCCCATGTCCTACAAAAGGGAGCTTAGTCATTTTGCCATGAAGATAGGATTCACAAATTGGATATGACTTGAAAGTCAATGGACTCAATAGCCTAATTTTCTCTAATTTGTTAACCCTATCTTCTGCTATATGACCTAATCTTAGGTGCCATAGATACCTATCATTTGGACTATCCCTAGCTCATTTTGATTTTATGGCATTCACATTTTGCTCGAAATTAAAAATAGATACATCAACATGTAACTGATAAAGATCGTTAATAAGGAAAACCACTTGTAATTTTATTTCTTTCATAAAGAATGTTACAATGGTCCTTAAGAAAACTAATTACATAGCCTTCTAATGCAAGGCAAGAAATAGAAATCAAATTCCTGCTTGCTGCAGGCACATAATAACAGTCTTTTAATACTAAGTCTAAATCAGATGGTAGTCGAAGAGGGTATGTTCCCATGGCCATGGCAGCAACTCTTGCTCCATTTTCCGACATGCGTAGGATCATCTCACCATCCCTCAGCCTCCTGCTATCCTCAAGACCCTGCATAGAAGTGCACAAGTGAGCACTAGAACCAGAGTCAAGCACCCAACTGGATGCAGAAGAAACCATAAGGTTAGACTCAATAACGAGCATACCTCCAGAAGGACCTGCCTCCTTCTTCTTTAGGGTGGCCAGGTAAGTAGGGCAGTTCCGCTTCCAGTGGCCGTCATTATTGTAATAGAAATACTTTCCTTTGTCAGCGGCCTTCTTCTTCAGCTCTACCTTTTCTTTTTTCTTTTCTCCTTCCACCTACTTTTTAGCAGACTTCTTCTTCTTTCCAAAAGACTTTCTCTTGAAAAAAGTCTGTTCTATAGCAAGCACTGAGCCTTTAGAACCTTTCATGGAAAGCTCAACGGTAACCAACATGTTCATAAGTTTGGCCAGGGAATTTTGAAGTTTATGCAAATGGTAGTTCATGATGAACTGTCCATATGCATCAGTCAAAGATTGCAGAATTATATCATTTTGCATATCTAAGTCCAACCTCACTTCGAGCTTCTCAAGCTCTTCCAAGTCCTAGATCATCATCAAATAATGATCTTGGACTAACTGCCCATCATGCATCTTAGCCTTGAACAGTCATTTAGTGATTTGATACTTAGCTATGCAACTCTGTTCACCAAACATCTCCTATAGGTGAGCCAATATTTGGCGAGCAGTCCTGATATCTTCATATTGGTGCTAAAGTTAATCAGACATCGAGCCCAACATGTAGTATCTGGTATTATTATTATCGTTTGTCCACTTATCCAGTGACGCTCTCTGCTTAGCGGATGGACGAGCTGGTAAGATAGGGGGTCCTGGTTTAATACATGAGTTAACTTCTCGGAACCCAAAATGATTTTAAAGTTCCAAAGCCAATCCTTGTAATTTGATCCGATCAGTCGATGGGTGTCTAGGATTCTTGCTAGTGAGTTGGATGCAGACATTTTCCTGTAGAGAGTCAAAGTTTTTAGTTAGATATTGTAATTAAGACTTAACCAATTTATTTAAAAATTTTATTTTTTTAAATAAATTAGCTTTCACTATTTTCTCGGTTCCCTACACTCTCTTTGTAGAGATGCGAAAATCTCCATGATTACTGATTTCTAGTGGGTGGTGGGGTCCCACCAATTGACTCATCACCTCACCTAACAGTTATTGGTGATGGGTTAGCCAATGAGTGAACAACTCTTGTTCAATGATTCTCTAATCATGATGCACCCAAACTTGGTCTCTAATTCATGAATCTCACTGTGTCCAAAATATTGATCCACTCCTTAGTTAAGTCAGACCCATCATTTGCACAGATTGGATTTCTAATTGAGTCTCTCACCGTATTCGAAATATTGAGTTCAATTCATCATCCTCCAATCCATAGCATCCAATGCCTAATAGACATGGTTGCATCTTCCAGATGCAACTGAAGCCACTGTAACCAGCCTGAGAACAATCAACCCCGAGAAGGGTCCGCACATCTACAATGGTGGAAGACCTTAGACTTAATCTTTTCTTAGGAGAGATTTGATTTAGGTCTCATTAAACTAGACTTGATATAGTCATAACCATTATGACTAACCTAGTGGCATGGGTTAGCTCGGAATTATTGACCACCTCAAATCAGAACTGAGTCAACAAACATGGCCAGGTAAGTGAGACCGGTGGAAGGGATATGCCATTAACTCGATAAGAATGCATTCGAGTTGAGTAGCTCCTAATTAAAAATCAGTCGATCGTATCTGCCAAACTTACCTTAGACACCAAATTATTGAGCCAGAACCAATCGGGTTAGCCTACAATCCAGACTCTAACCACTGAGCCTAATTAGGTCTTAGCTTGATCGATCACTCACGTGACTCAATCTTGACCTAGACTTAATCCTATTAGGCTGGTCAATTTAAGCATTGTTGATCCCATCTAACCAACTCTTGATTCGGTTTGATCAACCGCTAGACCTAATTGAGCTACCCAAGCCCTGAACCCAATTTTATGAATATGTCTTAGATCTAAAAATTCTCAATTTTAGACCTAATATGTTTTATAATCTTAATTCTTAATTAAGTTTAGGATTCATAAATAAAACATGCAAATAAGATCCTAGGGTCTCAGGATATAGGATTTTGTAGAAAGTAAATTTTTAATTTCTGGTTAAGGACGAACGCGCAGCACCCCTACACATTATAAGAACACCCCATCGAATGAAAGGAGAGGGTCTTTAAACCCTACTTTGTTCTTATGATCGGATGGCCAAGGGGAACGTCTTAATCAGAAATATAACTAATCTACAAAAACTAATTAGATCTAAGCATATATCTCATATAAAAAAATTAATCTAGTTAAAATATGTTTTGTATACATCATATCATGCATGTTTTTTAGATCTAAATTATCTCATAATCATCTAAAAAGTTAAATTTAAATTTGATCTCATCAAATAAAATTTAATCTAGACTTATTTGTAAAACTATTCTACAACTAGTCTAAACATGCAACTATCATATCTCATATGAATAAATTAAAATTAATTTATTTTCTATCTTTAGAACTGATTATAATATTTATAAAATAAAAAAATAGTAAATAAATAAATTTAAAAATTATATTTAATCAAATAAAAATTATGATTATACTAGACTACACAGAATAATTCTATTCCTAGTCTAGTTATGTATCTCATACATATTAGATCTAGATTAATTATCTTTAATTTTCTAATTTTCTAACTTTAGATCTAATCATATCTCATGTGATATCTAAAATTACTAATTTATCAAATTAAATCAGATCTAAATAAATTTTATGCAACTGAGCTCTGATACTAGTTGAAGGGGAAAATCAGATTTTCTCAGGTCAGGTTTGTTCAAATCTGATTGGATCAAGAGGCATATTTCAAAAATTTCTCATTGATCCAAATCAGATTTAATATTTTTTAGATTTGATTTTATGATTTGATAAATAAAAAAATTAAATTAAATTAAATCTAAATTAGTTTTACCTTGATATGGGTAATCCGATTATCCGTTGATGATCTACTGATAGCCTGAGATTCTAAATCTAGCCACGCAAGCCCCTGGCCTCTATCAGTATCCACTCTTGCTGGATCTGAAGATCTTCTTCTTCTTTATCATGTCTCTAAAAATCAGATCTGGATCTGAATTGGAGGATCTTCAAAACTTCTTCTGAAGATTAGCAGTCGTCTCTGCAGCAGTGCTGCCTTCTACCTTTGTCGTCAACCATTTTTTGCCTAGATCATACCAAATTGAAGGCCCAACTTTCTTGAGCATGGAGAGGAGAGAGAGGATCAAAAAGATGGCATGGAGGAGGGAGAGGGGCAGCCTTGGGGCATGGCTAGGAGAAAGTTCTATCGAAGATGGGCGTCGATAGGTCTTTATATAGACCCTGCTGCGCCACGCAGTGCCACATCATGCCGGCCAATCACGTTACCTCGTGCAATCAGATCTAAATCTGATTGATGGGATGACATCACCTGATCCAATCAAATGAGAGACCCATAGATTCATCCTTAGATGGCGCCTAAGACTGGTCAAATTCTATAGGTGAGGGTCACCTAGTTTGAATTCAAGAAGCAAACTGGAGTCCCATCCGTATGGGACTCCAGGCTTCCCTAATTGAAGAAAAATTCTAATTTTTTAGATCATGTTCGTTCAGATCTAATCGGATCAATAGATATATTTTAAAATTTTTTCTCTTTGATCCAGATTAGATCTTGGATGTTTCGGATCTAATTTTTATTATTCTAATAATAAAAATAAAATCTAGATAAATTAAATCAAATTTAATTTACCTTAATGTAGGGTAATCCTATTATCCGTTGATGATCCTGTATGCAGCGGAAGGTTCTGGATCTAGCCACGCAAGTGCCTGGCCTCTACCGGATATCCACTCGGGCTGGATCTGGAGATCCTCTTCTTCTCTATCACGTCTCCAAAAATCAGATCTGGATCTGATCTGGAGGATCTTCAAAACTCCTTTTGAAGATCAGCAGTCGTCCTTTGCAGCAGTGCAGCCTTCTTAGCTTTTTGATCGCCTTTCTTTGATCTGGATCGCACCAAACCAAGATCCAAAACTCCTTTTGGACATGGAGAGGAAAGGGGAGAAGGGTTTGGCATGGAGGAGGAAGAGGAGAGGCAGCCTTGGGGCATGGGGAATTCTCAATCCATGCTCTCTTTGAGTTGGGCGCAGGGTCTTATTTATAGACTAGCTGTGATCCAACTCCTCTTCTTCCCAACCAATCACAACCCTTTGTGAAATCAGATCTAAATCTGATTGGTGGGAATAGAGTCCCCTGGATTCCTCCTTAGAGGGTGCCTAAGACCAGTCAAAGTTGGTTCTTAGGAGAACTCTAATTGGAATCCAAAAAGGAGATGGAGTCCTTGTCCAACAAGGACTCCTAGGCGCCTCCAACTTGGGCCTTGGCGTGGCGTGCGCCCTCTCCTTGCCAGGTTCTGGCAGGGGGACAGGCCCCCACCAGCTCTCCAATAGGTGCATGACATGTGGTCAAAAGTCAAAGTGTCAATGGTCAACATTTGACCAGTCAAAGGTAGACTTTTGACCAAAGTCAAAGAACAAGAAATGGCAGGTGACCAAAAATGGCAGGTAATTGTCTTACAAAATAAGACAACCTTTTCTGACTTGGACAACCTCCAGTCAGACCATATGAAGGCCTCTGATTGAGCACAAACTCCTTTGGCTCAGTCAGGACAACTTATTTATGATAGTAAAAGAAGAACGTTAGGTTCAATCGAGTGCTAGCACGATTTTCTTGAACCTAATTGAATCTCATTCAGATCAATTGAACTAGATCAGTTCAATTGATGATCACCAGATTCAAACCCTTGTTTGTGTGACCCAGTTAGGTTCAGTTCTGTATGGTAATGGGATATGTCATGATCTCTATCATCGACATCATCGAAACTCCTTTCGATGGATCAGAACTCTTCTGATTCGAACAGCTAGAATGATCGATCATCTAAATCATTCTAATTGCTCCCAAAATCCACCAGTGACACCTAGCAGTATATGGTGGCAACCCATCAGAGCTGAATGCGAACCTCTTGGTGCAGCTACCTGTGTGATTAAGTTCTTCTATCTTGAGCCCCGATCAGATTAGGGTTAAGGTGAACTCGTCAAACCCTAGTCTCTGTCATATGATGTAATCATTCGATTCAAGTCCAATGTGAAAATCTAAATAGAAACTCTTTCTATTATTTCACTCTGCCATGGCCATGGGCTTCTGGACTTGATTCTCATGATCATCATAGGGCTGCTCCTCTACCACCGAGGTAGATAGATTCCATCTTGATGCAATCCAGTTCCTACAATGAACATGCTATAGCCAACATACACCTCAGGGTTCCATATGGCTAGGAGACCGAGTAATGGTGTAGTCAAACTATAACACCCTCAAGGTGAACTGCCGATGCACCTCAGGTCAAAGAACCAGACACACTACTGCAGCATCGAGTCAGTCATTGACGAGAAGGTAGACTTCCTAATGACTACTCGAGGTGGTCACGCTCAGTGCCCTCGTTCTCTAACGAGTACCTGTACTCTCGCTCCGGTGTCTCCACACCGTAGACTCAAGACTCATCTACTAAAGAGAAGCGATTGTACACCAACCTTTCGGATCAATCACCATCCTCGTGATGATCCTATGGTCGGGAGCATTTTATGAGTTAATAATGATTATTCATGTCTTAAATTTTCAACTCTTGAAAATATGAATTATCATTACCATTAACTCAAAGGATGTATCACAGACACTAAATACACATATGTGATAGAAAATAACCCATTTTATTGATTATAGTCAAAATTATAATTTTGCCCCTAGAAGTGTATTACAAGTGTCAGCCAATTCTGGCTTCTAGGGCACATATATCTAACAATCTCCCACTTGTCCTAAAGCCAATTGGCTACAAGTCTAAGTCCCATCTTCTCAAGGTGGGCTTCGATCTTCTGCTGGCCCAACGGCTTTGTAAGTGGGTCTGCCACATTATCTGTGGAGTTGACTCTCTTGACCTCGACGTAACCCTTCTCGAGGTAATCGCGGATGAGGTGGTATCGCCGCTCAATGTGCTTGGATTTCTGGTGAGACCTCGGCTCCTTAGCAAGGGCTATGGCGCCATTGTTGTCGCAGTATAGAGGAATGGCATCTGATGGCATTACTCCAATTTCTGCAGCAAACTTCTTGTACCAGAATGCTTCCTTCGCAGCCTCTGATGCAGCGATATATTCTGCTTCCATGGTGGAATCTGCTATCACAGTTTGCTTGGAAACTCTTCCAGCTGACAGCACCACCATTGCACACAAACAGACTTCCCAGATGTCGACTTTCGATCATCTATATCGGACATGAAATCCGAGTCTGTGTATCCCTGGACTTGGAGTTCTCCATTACCAAAGACCAACATCATATCCTTAGTTCTTCTCAAGTACTTAAGGATACATTTCACAGAAGTCCAGTGTTCTTCACCTGGATTTGACTGATATCTGCTTGTGACACTCACAGCATGGGCTATATCAGGTCGTGTACATAGCATGGCATACATGAGGCTCCCTATTGCAGAAGCATAAGGGATCTTGCTCATGCGTTCTATTTCCTCAGGTGTGCTAGGGCACATCTTCTTGGAAAGATGAATACCATGTCTGAAGGGTATTAATCCCCTCTTAGAGTTTTCCATACTAAACCTCTTTAGTACTTCCTCTATGTACATCTTCTGTGAAAGTCCTAGCATCCTATTCGGTCTATCCCTATAGACCTTAATTCCTAGAATAAAGGATGCTTCACCTAGGTCTTTCATGGAGAATTCCTTGGACAACCACATTTTGACTGATGTCAACATGGGAATATCATTCCCAATAAGGAGGATGTCATCCACGTACAATACGAGGAAGACAACAGCGCTCCCACTGACCTTTTTGAAAACACATGGTTCCTCTTCATTTTTGATGAAACCAAACTTTTTGATCACATCATTGAAATGAGTGTTCCAGCTCCGAGATGCTTGCTTAAGTCCATATATGGACCTTTGCAGCTTGCAAACCTTGTGATCAGTATCACTGGATGTGAAACCTAGCGGCTGTTCCATATAGATATCTTCCTCAAGATATCCATTTAAGAATGCCATTTTCACGTCCATTTGCCATATTTCATAATCGAAATAGGCTGCAATGGCAAGCAATGTGCGGATGGATTTTAGCATAGCCTACTGGGAAAAAAGGTATCCTGATAGTCAATGCCTTCGCGTTGACTATAACCTTTTGCCACTAGTCTAGCCTTGAATGTCTCCACATTCCCATCTGCACCAATCTTTCTCTTGAAGATCCATTTACACCCAATAGGTACTATACCTTCTGGTGGATCTACCAAGGTCCAGACTTGGTTTGAGTGCATCGAGTCAATTTCTGACTTGCATTGCCTCTAGCCATTTCTCGGAGTCGATATCTGATATCGCCTCGTTGTAGGTTTTGGGATCATCACCATGAGCACCATTACCTACGAGGAACATTTTCTCTACTTCCTCTGAAATAATACCTAAGTATCTTTCAGGGGGATGGAAAACTCTTTCCGATCTACGAGGTGGAGGAGGTAGTGTTCTTATTGGCTCAACCTGATTTGGTTCCAATTGGTCCTTAGCTCGTTGTACTTGTGAGACTTTCTCATCAAGCTTAATCTGCTTTCCAATGCCGCTATCTTGAATAAACTATTTTTCAAGAAAGATGGCATGTCGACTCACAATCACATTGTGGTCTTCTGGAATGTAGAAATAGTATCCTAATGACTCTTTAGGATATCCTATGAATCGAGCTCTAAAGGACCTAAACTCTAACTTGTCCGCTTGTTGTCTTTTGACATGAGCCGGACAACCCCAAATTCTGAGATGACTCAGACTTGGTTTCTTACCATGCCATATCTCATACGGTGTGGTAGGAACGGTTTTAGAGGGAACCCTATTCAGTAGATAAATTGAAGTTAACAATGAGTGTCCCCAAAGAAAATCAGGGAGGTCTGTGAAGCTCATCATGGATCGAACCATATCCAATAGAGTCCGATTTCTCCATTCTGAAATCCCGTTGAGTTGAGGTGTTCCTGGTGGAGTCCATTGAGAGACTATGCCATTTTTCTTGAGATAGTCTAGGAATTTTCCCGGCTAAGGTATTCACCTCCTCGATCTGATCGAAGAACCTTAATGGGTTTTTCAGTTTGTTTTTCTACTTCATGTCTGAATTCTTTGAACTTTTCAAAAGCTTCAGACTTGTGTCTCATAAGATACACATACCCATACCTAGACAGATCATCGGATAAAGGTAATGAAGTAGACAAAATTGCCTCTAGCCGGCACATCAAATGGGCCGCACACATCAGTATGTACTAGGGCAAGGAGATCTGTGGCCCTTTCCCCATGTCCAACAAAAGGGAGTTTAGTCATTTTGCCTTGAAGACAAGATTCACAAGTTGGATATGACTCAAAAGTCAATGGACTCAATAGCCCATTTTTCTCCAATTTGTTGATCCTATCTTCTGCTATATGACCTAATCTCAGGTGCCATAGATATCTATCATTTGGACTATCCCTAGGTCGTTTGGCATTCACGTTTTGCTCGATAGTTAGAATAGGTACATCAATATGTAGCTGATAAAGACCATTAATAAGGAAACCATTTGCAATTTTATTTCTTTCATAAAGAATGTTACAATGGTCCTTAAAGAAGGTAATCACATAGCCTTCTTGTGCTAAGCATGAAACAGAAATCAAATTCCTGCTAGCTGCAGGCACATAATAACAGTCTTTTCAAAACTAAGTCTAAACCAGATGGTAATCGAAGAGGGTATGTTCCCACGGCTACTGCAGCAACTCTTGCTCCATTTTACCGATGCGTAGGATCATGTCTCCATCCCTCAGCCTCCTGCTATCCTCAAGACCCTGCATGGAAGTGCACAGATGAGCACTAGAACCAGAGTCAAGCACCCAACTGGATGCAGAAGAAACCGTAAGGTTAGACTCAATAACGAGCATACCTCCAGAAGGACCTTCCTTCTTGTTCTTCAGGGTGGCCAGGTAAGTAGGGCAGTTCCGCTTCCAATGGCCGTCGCTGTTGCAATGGAAACACTTTCCTTTGACATCGGCCTTCTTCTTCGGCTCTGCCTTCTTCTTCTTTGATCCTTCCACCTTTTGCTTTTTCACAGACTTCTTTTTCTTTCCATAAGACTTTCTTTTGGAAGAAGTCCGTTCCATAGCAAGAACTGAGCCTTTAGAACCTTTCATAGAAAGCTCAGCGGTAACCAGCATATTCATTAATTCGGCCAAGGAATTTTGAAGTTTATGCATGTGGTAATTCATGATGAATTGCCCATATGCATCAGTCAAGGATTGCAGAATAATATCGTTCTGCAGATCCAAGTCTAACTTCACACCGAGCTTCTCAAGCTCTTCCATGTCCTTGATCATTCATCAGACAGTGATCTTGGACTGACTGCCCATCACGCATCTTAGCCTTAAAAAGTCATTTCGTGACTTGATATTTGGCTGCGCGACTCTGTTCACCAAACATCTCCTGCAGGTGAGCCAACATTTGGCGAGCAGTCCCGATATCTTCATGTTGGCGCTGGAGCTCATCAGACATCGAGCCCAACATGTAATATCTGGCCTTATTATCTTCGTCTATCCATTTTTCCAGAGACGCTCTCTGTTCAAGTGGATGGACGGAGCTGGTAAGGTGGGAGGGTCCTGGTCCAAATACATGGGTTAACTTCTCAGAACCCAAAATAATTTTGTAGTTCCTGAGCCAATCTTTATAATTGGGTCCAGTCAGTCTATGTGTGTCCAGGATACGTGCCTAATGGGTTGGACGCAGACATTTTTCTATAGAGAGTCAAAGATTCTAGTTAGATACTGTAATTTATGACTTGACCAATTTATTTAGGGATTTTATTTTTAAACAAATTAGCTCCCACTATTTTCTCGGATCCCTACACTCCCTCTGTAGAGATGCAAAAATCTCCACGATTAATGATTTCTAGTGGGTGGTGCGGTCTCACCAACTGACTCATCACCTCACCTAACAGTTATTGGTGATGGGTTAGCCAATGAGTGAACAACTCTTGTTCAATGATTCTCTAATCATGGTGCACCCAAACTTGGTCTCTAATTCATGAATCTCACCGTATCCAAAATATTGATCCACTCCTTAGTTAAGTCAGACCCACCATTTGCATAGACTGGGTTCCTAATTGAGTCTCTCACCGTATCCAAAATATTGAGCCCAACTCATCCTCCAGCCCATAGCATCCAATGCCTAATAGACATGGTTGCATCTTCCCGGTGCAACTGAGCCACTGTATCCAGCCGAGAACAATCAACCCCGGGAAGGGCCCGCACATCTACAATGGTGGAAGACCTCAGACTTAATCTTTTCTTAGGGAGAATTGATTCAGGTCTCATTAAACTAGACTTGTCATAGTCATAACAATTATGACTAACCTAGTGGCATGGGTTAGCTCGGATTATTGACCACCTCAAGATCAGAACTGTGTCAACAGATATGGCCAGGTAAGTGAGACCGGTGGAAGGAATATGCCATTAACTCGTACAAGAACGCATTCAGGTCGAGTAGCTTCCAATTAAAAATCAGTCGGTCGTATGTGCCAAACTTACCTTAGACACCAAATTGTTGAGTCAGAACCAATTGGGTTAGCCTACAATCCAGACTCTAACCTCTGAGCCTAATTAGGTCTTGCTTGATCGTGACTCGATCTTGACCCAGACTTAATCCTATTAGGCTGGTCAATTTAAGCATTGTTGATCCCATCTAACCAACTCTTGATTCGGTTTGATCAACCGCTTAGACCTAATTGAGCTACCCAAGCCCGAACCCAGTATTATGAATATGTCTTAGATCTAAAATTCTCAATTTTAGACCTAATTAATATTTCCATAATCTTAATTCTTAATTAAGTAGGGTTCATAAACAAAATATGCACAATAAATCCTAGGGTTTCAGGATCTAGGGTTTTGCAGAAAGTAAGTTTTGGGATTTCTGATTAAGGACGAACGCGCAGCACCCCTACACATCATAAGAACACCCCATCGAATGGGAAGAGAGGGCCTTTAAACCCTTCTTCATTCTTATGACCGGACGGCCAAGAGGAACGCCTTAATCAGGAACATGCAATACTACAAAACAGTTTTAGATCTATATCATATATCTCATATACAAATTAGATCTAATCATGGCATATTTTGCATACATCTCATGTATCGAATCATGCATATTTTTAGATCTAAATTATCTCATAATAATCTAAAAAATTAGATTTAAATTGATCTAATCAAAATAAATTCTAATCTAGACAATTATGTAGAACTATTCTACAACTAGTCTAGACATGCATCAATCATATCTCATATGATATTTAAAATTAAATAATTTTTATTTACTATTTTTTAGATGTTATTATAATAATTATAATATCAAAAAATAGTAAATAAATAGATCTAAAATATGATTTAATCAAATTAAATTCAAAACATGCAAGACTATTCTATAGAACTATTCTATTTTAGAACTAGTCATGCATATTTTCTAATCTTAGATCCAAATCATTTAATTTTAATTTTTTCTGATTTTCAGATCTGATCACATCTCATGTGACATCTAAAATCACTTATTTTTTAATTAAAATAAATTTAAAATCAGATCTAAACAACTTTTAGAACCATGGCTCTGATACCAGTTGAAGAAGGAAAATCCTGATTTTCCGGTCCAGGTTCGTTCAGATCTGATCAGATCAAGAGATATATTTCAAAAATTTTTTTTCTTTGATCTAATCAGATCTGAGATATTTTAGATCTGATTCTTATTATTTTAATAATAAAATAAAATTAGATAAATTAAATCAAATTTAATTTACCTTGATGTAGGGTAATCCTATTACCCGTTGATGATCCTGTAAGCAGCGGAAGGTTCTGGATCTAGCCACGCAAGTGCCTGGCCTCTACCGGTATCCACTCAGGACTGGATCTGGAGATCCTCTTCTTCTCTATCACATCTCCAAAAATTCAGATCTGGATCTGATTCTGGAGGATCTTCAAAACTACCTTTTGAAGATCAGCAGTTGTCCTTTGCAGCAGCGCAGCCTTCTAGCTTTCTGATCGCCTTTCTCTTGATCTGGATTCGCACCAACCTAAGATCCCAAACTACTTTTGGACATGGAGAGGAGAGGGAGAAGATGGGCTTGGCATGGAGGAGGAAGAGAGAGGCAGCCTTGGGGCATGGGAATTCAATTCCAATGCTCTCTTTGAGTTGGGCGCAGGGTCTTATTTATAGACTATGCGTGATCCAACTCCTCTTCTTCCCAACCAATCACAACCCTTTGTGAAATCAGATCTAAATCTGATTGGTGGGAAATAGAGTCCCCTTGGATTCCTCCTTAGAGGGTGCCTAAGACCAGTCAAAGTTGGTTCTTAGGAGAACTCTAATTGGAATCCAAAAAGGAGATGGAGTCCCTGTCCAACAAGGGACTCCTGGGCGCCTCCAGCTTGGGCACACGCCAAGGGTGGCGTGCGCCCTCCTCCTTGCCAGGTTCTGGTAGGGGGACAGGCCCCCACCAGCTCTCCAATAGGTGCATGACATGTGGACAAAAGTCAAAGTGTCAATGGTCAACATTTGACCAGTCAAAGGTCAGACTTTTGACCAAAGTCAAAGGAACAAGAAATGGCAGGTGACCAAAAATGGCAGGTAATGTCTTACAAAATAAGACAACCTTTTCTGACTTGGACAACCTCCAGTCAGACCATATGAAGGCCTCTGATTGAGCACAAACTCCTTTGGCTCAGTCAGGACAACTTATTTATGATAGTAAAAGAAGAACGTTAGGTTCAATCGAGTGCTAGCACGATTTTCTTGAACCTAATTGAATCTCATTCAGATCAATTGAACTGGATCAGTTCAATTGATGATCACCAGATTCAAACCCTTGTTTGTGTGACCCAGTTAGGTTCAGTTCTGTATGGTAATGGGATATGTCATGATCTCTATCATCGACATCATCGAAACTCCTTTCGATGGATCAGAACTCTTCTTGATTCGAACAGCTAGAATGATCGATCATCTAAATCATTCTAATTGCTCCCAAAATCCACCAGTGACACCTAGCAGTATATGGTGGCAACCCATCAGAGCTGAATGCGAACCTCTTGGTGCAGCTACCTGTGTGATTAAGTTCTTCTATCTTGAGCCCCGATCAGATTAGGGTTAAGGTGAACTCGTCAAACCCTAGTTCTCTGTCATATGATGTAATCATTCGATTCAAGTCCAATGTGAAAATCTAAATAGAAACTCTTTCTATTATTTCACTCTGCCATGGCCATGGGCTTCTGGACTTGATTCTCATGATCATCATAGGGCTGCTCCTCTACCACCGAGGTAGATAGATTCCATCTTGATGCAATCCAGTTCCTACAATGAACATGCTATAGCCAACATACACCTCAGGGTTCCATATGGCTAGGAGACCGAGTAATGGTGTAGTCAAACTATAACACCCTCAAGGTGAACTGCCGATGCACCTCAGGTCAAAGAACCAGACACACTACTGCAGCATCGAGTCAGTCATTGACGAGAAGGTAGACTTCCTAATGACTACTCGAGGTGGTCACGCTCAGTGCCCTCGTTCTCTAACGAGTATCTGTACTCTCATTCCGATGTTTTCACACCGTAGACTCAAGACTCATCTACTAAAGAGAAGTGATTATACTTCAACCTTTCGAATCAATCACTATCCTCGTGATGGTCCTATGGTCGGGAGCATTTTATGAGTTAATAATGATTATTCATGTCTTAAATTTTCAACTCTTGAAAATATGAATTATCATTACCATTAACTCAAAGAATATATCATAGACACTAAATACACATATGTGATAGAAAATAACCTATTTTATTGATTATAGTCAAAATTACAATTTTGCCCCTAGAAGTGTATTAGAAGTGTCAGCCAATTCTGGCTTTTAGGGTACATATATCTAACAGACGTGCACCCCTTCCTTTCCAAATTCTAGTGAGGAGATAAGCCCCTATTTGCTTTCCAATAAGTGCATGACACATGGGCAGATATCCAAGGGTCAAAGGTCAATGTTTGACCAAAGTCAAGGGGTAAGAATTAGCAGGTGATGAAAAATGGTAGGTGTTGTCTCAAATTTATCTCATAAATTAAGACAACCCTTTTCTGATCTGGATAGGCTCGAGTCAGACCAAATAAAGGTACTTGAGTGAGCACAAACTCATTTGGCTCAGTCGAGACAACTTATAATGATAGAAAAGGAGAATGTTAGGTTCAATCATATGCTAGCATAATTCTTTTGAACCTAATTGAATCTAATTCAATTCAATTAAACTGGGTTAGTCCAATTGATGATATCCAGATCTAAATCCTTGTTTGTGTGATCTAGTTAGGTTCAATTTTGTATGGTAATGGGATATGTCATGATCTCCATCATCAACATAATCGAAACTCCTTTTGATGGATCAGAACTCTTCTGATTCAGATAGCTAGAATGATCGATCATTTAAATCATTCTAATTACTTCCAAAATCCACCAGTGACACCTAGCAGTATATGATGGCAACCCATCAAAACTAAAAATGAACCTCTTGGTGCAACTACTTGTGTGATTAAGTTATTCTATCTTGAGCTCCGATCAGATTAGGGTTAAGGTGAACTCGTCAAACCCTAATTTCTATCATATGATTTAATCATTTGATTCAAATCCAATGTGAAAACCATAATAGAAACTCTTTCTATTATTTCACTCTCTGTCATGGCCATGGGCTTATGGACTTGATTCTCATGATTATCATAGGGCTGCTCCTCATCCATCAAGGTTGATAGATTCCATCTTGGTGCAATCCAATTCCTACAATGAACATGCTATAGCCAATATACACCTCAGGGTTCTGAATGGCAAGAAGATCGAGTCATGGTATAGTCAAACTATAACACCCTCAAGGTGAACTACCACTGCAGCTTCGAGTCAGTCATCGACAAGAAGGTAGACTTCCTTATGACTATTTGGGGTGGTCACGCATAGTGCCCTCGATCTCTAACGAATACTTATACTCCTGCTCCGATATCTCTACACCATAGACTCAAGACTCATATACTATAAAAAAGCGATTGAATACTAACCTTTCGGATCAATCACCATCCTTATGATGATCCTACAGTCAGGAGCATTTTATGAGTTAATAATGAAAATTCTTATCTTAAATTTTCAACTCTTGAAAATAAGAATTATCATTACCATTAACTCAATGGATGTGTCACAAACACTAAATACACATATGTGATAGAAAATAAACCATTTTATTATTTATAGTTAGAATTACAATTTTGCTCCTAGAAGTATATTACAAGTGTCAGTCAATTCTGGCTTTTAGGGCACACATATCTAAAACGATCATCCAAATCATTCTAATTGCTTCCAAAATCCATCAGTGACACTAAGCAGCATATGATGGCAATTCATCAGAACTAAAAGCAAACCTCTCGATGCAGTTACCTATTTGATTAGGTTCCTCTATCCTGAGCCCCAACCAAATTAGGGTTAAGGTGATCTCGTCAAACCCTAATATTTGTCATATGAATTAATCATTTGATTCAAGTCCAATGTGAAAACCCTAATAGAAACTCTTTTTATTATTTTACTCTGCCATGGCCATGGGCTTATGGACTTGATTCTCGTGATCATCATAAGGCTACTCCTTATCTATCAAGGTAGATAGATCTCCTATTGGTGCAATCCAATTTCTACAATAAACATGCTATAGCCAACATACACCTTAGGATTTTGAATGGCTAGGAGACTGAGTTATGGTGTAGTCAAACTATAACACCCTCAAGGTGAACTATCGATGCACCTCAGGTCAAAGAACTAGACACACCAATGCAGCCTAGAGCCAGTCATCGATGAGAAGTTAGACTTCCTCATGACTGCTCGAGGTGGTTACACTTAGTGCCCTTATTCTCTAACGAGTATCTGTACTCTCGCTCTAGTGTCAACCTTCTAGATCAATCACCATCATCATGATGATCCTATGGTTGGGAGCATTTTATGAGTTAATAATGAAAATTCATGTCTTAAATTTTTAACTCTTGAAAATATAAACTATCATTACCATTAACTCAAGGGATGTATCACAGACACTTTCAAATACACACTATGTTAGAAAATAAATTATTTTATTATTTATAGTCAAAATTATAATTTTGCCCTTAGAAGTGTATTACAAGTGTCAGCCAATCTGGCTTCTAGGGCACACATATCTAACAAACTCCCACTTGACCTAAAGCCAATTAACTACAAATCTAAGTCCCATCTTCTCAAGGTGGGCTTCGATATTCTACTGATCCAACGACTTTGTAAGTGCGTCTGCCACATTATCTATGGAGTTGACTCTCTTGACCTCGACGTAACCTTTCTTATGGTAATCATGGATGAGGTGGTATTGCCGCTCGATGTGGTTGGATTTTTAATGAGACCTCGGCTCCTTAGTAAGGGCTAGGTGTCATTATTATCGTAGTACAGAGGAATGGCATCCGATGGCATCACTCCGATCTCTGTAGTGAACTTCTTATACCAGAATCCTCCACAGCTTCTGACGCAGTGATGTACTCTGCTTTCATGGTGGAATCTGCTATCACTATCTACTTGAAATACTTCCAGCTGACAGCACCACCATTATGCGCAAATAGACTCCTAGATATCAATTTTTGATCATCTATATAGGATATAAAATTTGAGTCTATATACCCCGAGACTTGGAGTTCTCCATTACCAAAAGCCAACAACATATCCTTAGTTCTTCTGAAGTATTTAAGGATACATTTCACAGAAGTCCAGTGTTCTTCACCTGGATTTGACTAATATCTATTCGTGATACTCACAGCATGGGCTATATCAGGTCGTGCACATAACATAGCATACATGAGGCTCCCTACTGCTGAAGCATAAGGGATCTTGCTTATGCGTTCAATCTCCTCAAGTGTGTTGGGACACATTTTCTTGGAGAGATGAATACCATGTCTGAAGAATACCAATCCCCTCTTAGAGTTTTTCATGCTAAACCTCTTTAGCACTTTCTCTATGTATATCTTCTATGAAAGACCTAGCATTCTATTCGGTCTATCTCTATAGTCCTTAATTTTTAGAATGAAGGATGCTTCTGTTAGATATATGTACCCTAAAAGCCAGAATTGGCTGACACTTGTAATACACTTCTAGGGACAAAATTATAATTTTGATTATAATCAATAAAATAGATTATTTTCTATCACATATGTGTATTTAGTGCCTGTGATACATTCTTTGAGTTAATGATAATGATAATTCATATTTTCAAGAGTTGAAAATTTAAGACATGAATAATCATTATTAACTCATAAAATGCTCCCGACCATAGGATCATCACGAGGATGGTGATTGATCCAGAAGGTTGGTATACAATTGCTTATCTTTAGTAGATGAGTCTTGAGTCTATGGTGTGGAGACACCAGAGTGAAAGTACAGGTACTTGTTAGAGAATGAGGGCACTGAGTGTGACCACCTCAAGTAGTCATTAGAAAGTCTACCTTCTCGTCAATGACTGACTCGATGCTGCAGTGGTGTGTCTGGTTCTTTGATCTGAGGTGTGACTACACCATAACTCGATCTCCTAGCCATTTAAAATTCTGAGATGTATGTTGGCTGTAGCATGTTCATTGTAGGAACTGGATTGCATCAAGATGGAATCTATCTACCTCGGTGGTAGAGGAGCAGTCCTATGATGATCATGAGAATTAAGTTCAAAAGCCCATGGCCATGGCAGAGTGAAATAATAGAAAGAGTTTCTATTTAAGTTTTCACATCGGACTTGAATCGAATGATTACATCACATGACAGAAACTAGGGTTTGATGAGTTCACCTTAACCCTAATCTGATCGGGGCTCAAGATAGAAGAACCTAATCACACAGGTAGTTGCACCAAGAGGTTCGCATTCAGCTCTGATGGGTTGCCACCATATACTGCTAGGTGTCACTGATAAATTTTGGAAGCAATTAGAATGATTTAGATGATCGATCATTCTAGCTGTTCGAATCAGAAGAGTTCTGGTCTATCGAAAGGAGTTTCGATGATGTCGATGATAGAGATCATGACATATTCCATTATCATACAGAACTGAACCTAACTGGGTCATACAAATAAGGATTTGAATCTGGTGATCATCAATTGAACTTATCCAATTCAATTAATCTGAATGAGATTCAATTAGGTTTAAGGAAATCATGCTAGCACTCGATTGAACCTAACATTCTTCTTTTACTATCATAAATAGTTATCCTAACTGAGCTAAAGCAGTTTGTGCTCGATCAGAGGACTTCACTTAGTCTGATTGAAGCATGTCTAGATCAGAAAAGGGTTGTCTTATTTTGTAAGACAATACCTACCATTTTTGGTCACCTGCCATTTCTCGTCCTTTGACTTTGGTCAAAAATTAACCTTTGACTTATCAAATGTTAACCATTGACACTTTGACCTCTGTCCACATGTCATGCACCTATTGCAGAGCTGGTGGGAGCTTGTCCCCCTACCAAAAACTGCCAAGGAGGAGGGCGCACACCAAGGGTGGCGTGCGCCCAAGCTTGAGGCTCCCAGGAGTCCCTATTGGATAGGGACTCTATCTCCTTATTGGATTCTAATTAGACTCCTCCTAAGAACCAACTTTGACTAATCTTAGGTGCCATCTAAGGATGAATCTAAGAGACTCTATTCCCACCAATCAGATCTAAATCTGATTTCACAAAGGATTATGATTGGTTGGGATGAAGAGGAGTTGGATCACGCATAGTCTATAAATAAGATCCTGCGCCCAACTCAAAAAAGAATAATTCTTTACACCCCAATGCTGCCTCTCTCTTCATCCTCCACTCCAAGTTCATCTTCTCCCTCTCCTCTTCATGTCCAAAGAAGTTTGGGATCTCAGTTGGTGCAATCCAGGTGAGAGAAAGGCGACAGAAAGCTGGAAGGCTACGCTGCTGCAAAGGATAACTACTGATCTTCGAAATCTATTTTGAAGATCCTCCAAATCAGATTCAGATCTAATTTTTGAAAATATGATAGAGAAGAAGAAGATCTCTAGATCCAACCTGAGTGAATATCGATAGAGGCTAGGCACTTGCGTGGCTAGATCCAGAACCTTCCGCTGCTTACAGGATCATCAATGGGTAATAGGATTACCCTACATCAAGGTAAATTATCTAATTTAATTTATCTATATTTTATTTTAATTATTAGAATAATAAAAATTAGATCTAAAATATTTTAAATCTAATTTAGATCAAAGAGAAAAATTTTTAAAATATATCTCTTGATTCGATTAGATCTGAATGAATCTGGTCTGGAAAATCAAGATTTCCCTTCAACTGGTATCAGAGCCAAGATTCTAAAGCATTTAGATCTAATTTTAAATTTATTTTAATCAAAAAATAAGTAATTTTAGATGTCACATGAGATATATTCAGATTTGAAATTAAAAAAATTAAAATTAAATAATTTGAATCTAAGATTAGAAAATATGCATGACTAGTTCTAAAATAGAATAGTTCTATAGAATAGTCTTGCATGTTTACAATTTAATTTGATTAAATTATATTTTAGATCTATTTATTTACTATTTTCTAATATTATAATTATTATAATAACATCTATAAAATAGCAAATAAAAATTATTTAATTTTAACATCATATGAGATATGATTGATGCATGTCTAGACTAGTTGTAGAATAGTTCTACATAGTTGTCTAGATTAGATTTTGATAAGATCAATTTAAATCTAATTTTTTAAATTATTATGAGATAATTTAGATCTAAAAACATACATGATTCGATACATGAGATGTATGCAAAATATGCCATGATTAGATCTAATTTGTATATAAGATATATGATATAGATCTAAAACTATTTTGTAGTATTCCATATTTCTGATTAAGGCGTTCCTCTTAGCCGTCCGGGCATAAGAACGAAGAAGGATTTAAAGGCCCTCTCCTTCCATCCGATGGGGTGTTCTTATGATGTGTAGGGGTGCTGCACGTTCGTCCTTAATCAGAAATCCAAAACTTACTTTCTGCAAAACCCTAGATCCTGAAATCCTAGGATTTATTGTGCATATTTTATTTATGAACCCTACTTAATTAAAAATTAAGATTATGGAATATTAATTAGATCTAAAATTGAGAATTTTAGATCTAAGACATATTCATAATACTGGGTTCGGGCTTGGGTAGCTCAATTAGGTCTAAGCGGTTGATCAAACCGAATCAAGAGTTGGTTAGATGGGATCAACAATGCTTAAATTGACCAGCCTAATAGGATTAAGTCTGGGTCAAGATCGAGTCACGATCAAGCAAGACCTAATTAGGCTCAGAGGTTAGAGTCTGGATTGTAGGCTAACCCAATTGGTTCTGGCTCAATAATTTGGTGTCTAAGGTAAGTTTGGCACATACGACCGACTGATTTTTAATTGGGAGCTACTCGACCTGAATGCATTCTTGTACGAGTTAATGGCATATCCCTTCCACCGATCTCACTTACCTGGCCATATCTATTGACTCAGTTCTGATTTGAGGTGGTCAATAATCCGAGCTAACCCATGCCACTAGGTTAGTCATAATTGTTATGACTATGACAAGTCTAGTTTAATGAGACCTGAATCAATTCTCCCTAAGAAAAGATTAAGTCTGAGGTCTTCCACCATTGTAGATGTGCGGGCCCTTCCCGGGGTTGATTGTTCTCGACTGGATACAGTGGCTCAGTTGCACCTGGAAGATGCAACCATGTCTATTAGGCATTGGATGCTATGGGCTGGAGGATGAGTTGGGCTCAATATTCTGGATACGGTGAGAGACTCAATTAGAAATTCCAAGTCTATGCAAATGGTGGGTCTGACTTAACTAAGGAGTGGATCAATATTTCGGATACGGTGAGATTCATGAATTAGAGACCAAGTTTGGGTGCACCATGATTAGAGAATCATTGAACAAGAGTTGTTCACTCATTGGCTAACCCATCACCAATAACTGTTAGGTGAGGTGATGAGTCAGTTGGTGAGACCGCACCACCCACTAGAAATCATTAATCATGGAAGATTTTTGCATCTCTACAGAGAGAGTGTAGGGATCCGAGAAAATAGTGGAGAGCTAATTTATTTAAAAATAAAATTTCTAAATAAATTGGTCAAGTCATAATTATAGTATCTAACTAGAATCTTTGACTCTCTATAGGAAAATGTCTGCATCCAATCCATTAGCACGTATCCTGGACACACATAGACTGACCGAACCCAATTATAAAGATTGGCTCAGAAACTATAAAATCATTTTGGGTTCCGAGAAGTTAACCCATGTATTGGATCAGGACCCTCCCACCTTACCAGTCCGTCCATCCGCTGAACAGAGAGCGTCTTTAGAAAAATGGATAGATGAAAATAATAAGGCCAAATATTACATGTTGGGCTCGATGTCTGATGAGCTCCAGCGCCAACATGAAGATATCAGGACTGCTCGCCAAATATTGGCTCACCTGTAAGAGATGTTTGGTGAACAGAGTTGCGCAGCCAAGTATCAAGTCACGAAACAACTTTTTAAGGCTAAGATGCATAATGGGCAGTCTGCCCAAGATCACTGTCCGATGATGATCGAGGAATTGGAAGAGCTTAAGAAGCTCGGTGTGAAGTTAGACATGGATCTATAGAATGATGTTATTCTGCAATCCTTGGCTGATAAATATGGGCAATTCATCATTAATTACTACATGCATAAACTTCAAAATTTCTTGGCCGAATTAATGAACATGCTTGTCACCGCGGAGCTTTCTATGAAAGGTTCTAAAGGCTCAGTTCTTGCAATGGAATAAACTTCTTCCCAAAGAAAGTCTTCTGAAAAGAAAAAGAAGTCTGTGAAAATGCAGAAGGTGAAAGGAGGAAAGAAGAAGAAGGCAAAGCCAAAAAAAGAGGCTGCTGTCAAAGAAAATTATTTCCATTGCAACAGCGACGACCACTGAAAGCAGAACTGCCCCACTTACCTGGCCACTCTGAACAATAAGAAGGAAGGTCTTTTTGGAGGTATGCTCATTATTGAGTCTAACCTTATGATTTCTTCTGCATCCAGTTGGGTTCTTGACTCCGGTTCTAGTGCTCATCTGTGCACTTTCATGTAGGGTCTTGAGGATAGCCGGAGGCTGAGGGATGGAGATATGATCCTATGCATTGAAAATGGAGCAAGAGTTGCTGCAGTGGCGGTGGGAACATACCCTCTTCGATTATCATCTGTTAGACTTATTTTGAAAGACTGTTATTATGTGCTGCATAGTAGGAATTTGATTTCTGTTTCATGCTTGCATAGAAGGCTATGGTTAGTTTTTAAGGACATTAAATATCTTTATGAAAAAATAAAATTGCAAATTCGAAAGTCTTGATAAGTGGTAAAAATATACTAATAAAAGTATTAAATTATAAAATAAATTAATCTATTTTATTAGAAATTGATACTTTTATTAATCTTATGTAGGAAAGAAGGCCACCAATGTGAAGATCTCATTTTTCTGGTTCAGATGAAAAAAATTTCAGGCAAAACGGACTTCAAACGAGCCCAGAATTGAATTTCAAAAAAAAAAAAAAAAACCGACGCAACGCTGACGTCAGCATTTTTCGCGGCGCACGGTGGACCATCTGAAGGGTAATTCGGGAATTTCATAGCATAAAGAGCGCGCTGATTGGCTGAAGAACGCGGCGGTCCATGCAACACCGGGCTCGCGCACGGTCCACGGAGGGCAATTTGGGAATTCTGGCTGATCCAACGGGCGGTTTTCACTGAAGCTTGATCGGACGGACGAGAAGAAGGCGCTGATGGACGGCATCCGCAGCTCCCGATCGAGATCCAACGGTCGAGATTCATCCCGACATAAAACTAAAGGTCTGAAGGCTTATTTCAATACGATCGGACGGCCCAGATTCGATCCAATGGATGATCCAACGGCTGATATTAAATCCGACTTGATCTGGGTTATTTTAAGGGGTTTTTGAGTGGTTTTTGGACCGTTTGATCAAGATCTAACGGGCAGAATTACTCAGATCTTAATTTGAGTTGATTTAGGAGTCCTAAACCTAATTTTTGATGGATTTTAAGGGGAATCAAATACTTCATCTATAAAAAAAGCCTGTTGCCGTGAAATAAAAAAAAAAGAAAAAGAGAGAGAGACAAAGAGAGAGACGGGGAGAAAGAGAGAGAGGGAGAAAGAGAGAGAGAAAGAGAGAGGAGAGAGATAAAAAAAAGTGATTTGTGAGAAAATCAAAAAAGGTTTTTTTTTGATTTTTCTTCGACGATCAAGACATCGATCAAGGAGCCTCTTCTTCTTCGCCAAGTTCTCCACATCAAGAGCAGCAGACAATCAATTTCAGCAATCAAACAGTCTAATTTCTTCATGCTTTTTATTTTATTTGCTATTTTTGAATTTGTTATCATGAACTAAATTTTATTTTACTAAGGCTAAGGTGTAGCCACTCTTTTGATGCAATATTCAATATGACTTATTTTTAAATTTTATTCATGAGGAGTATATAAATCTGATCTTAATGCTTTTAGATTACTGGCCATCTTCTAATTGATCTGATGAACATAGATGTTACGGACCAAGTACATCTATGTTAATGCTTCTTGATTATATACCTTGTATTATGAATCAAATTAGAATTCATATGCATGCGGGAATTTTAGTGCGCTTTGGACGCAGCGTATTTTAATTAGAGGGTTTCACAAAACCTAATGCATTAATATTTATTTAAATTACACCTGGACCAAAGGATAATTAATAAATATTAATAGTTTTGCTATGCCTGGACCAAAGGGATAGTGAATAAATTAGGAGACTCCACCGTCACATGAAATAAAATTAATCTAAAAATCTGAATATTGTATTGACTGAGTTGGTGAACCGATTGCCTTAGTAATCCATTGCTCTTGAATTTAAAACCCTAATAATTTACACTCTCTCTATTTAATTAAAAACTTTTAATTATTTTTTTTATTTTTTTTAATTTCTTATTCTCATAAATCGATCTTCTAAATAAAGCATAGGAAAGAGCTTTTCAGTACTTATTTTCCAATCCTCTAGGGACGATACTCTACTCATTCACTTTATTACTTGATCGACTGGTGCACTTGCCATAGCTATAAATTAGCACGCATCAAGTTTTTGGCGCCGTTGCCGGGGATTGTGTCTAAAACAATATTAAAATTTTGATCCTAGCTTTACTTTAGAAATTTATTTTTAATTTTTATTATTAAAAAAAAAAATTTAGTGCATGACACGTACTGGACATAGTAACTTACTACCTCTAGATCCAGAAATTGAAAGAACTATTAGAAGACTACAACAAGAGAGAAACATGGCAGCTGAAGATCCTAACGACATCAATCTAGGATTGGATATGGCGACTGAAGGACAGCATGAAGCTATTCGACCAGTACATCGTCCATTAAATGATTACATCACACCATCTGTAGCCGATGCAGCTTCGAGCATCAGGAGACCGCCTGTACGAGCAAACAACTTCGAAATAAAATCGACGATGATCCAGATGATTCAATCAACTGTCCAATTCAGTGGACACATGCATGATGATCCGAATGCCCATATTTCTAATTTTCTTGAACTTTGCGATACTTTTAAAATTAATGGGGTGTCGGATGATGCTATTAGATTAAGGTTATTTCCTTTCTCTTTACGGGATAAAGCTAAAAATTGGCTTCATTCTCTTCCTGCAGGTTCTATCACAACTTGGGATGTCCTAGCCCAAAAATTCTTAGCCAAGTACTTTCCACCTTCCAAAACTGCTAAGATGCGCAACGATATCACTTCTTTTATGCAGATGGATATGGAGACTTCTTTTATATATGATGGATATGGAGACAAGCTATATGAGGCTTGGGAGGCATTTCAAGGAACTGCTGAGGAGATGTCCACATCATCAACTACCCGTATGGCTTCAGGTACAAACTTTCTATAATGGTTTATCTCCTACTAATCGATCTATGATTGATGCAGCAGCAGGAGGAACCATTAATCAAAAAATGGAGGAAGAAGCCTTCGATCTGATCGATGAGATGGCATCAAATAGCTATCAATGGCAGACAGAGCGCATGATGCCAAAAAGACTAGCAGCTGTGCAGGGAGTAGATTGCGTGCCAACTTTACTAGCTGAAATTGCAGCCCTTAGAGCCGAAGTCAACAACTTAAAGGGAACAGCTATGCATGTTC
>QRFJ01003130.1:0-126324 GCA_006176705.1 Cocos nucifera | reverse complement strand
CTTTCTATGAAAGATTCTAAAGGCTCAGTTCTTGCCATGGAACAAACTTCTTCCAAAAGAAAGTCTTATAGAAAGAAAAAGAAGTATGCAAAAAAGCAGAAGGTGGAAGGAGCAAAGAAGAAGAAGACAGAACCAAAGAAAAGGACCGATGTCAAAGGAAAGTGTTTCCGTTGTAACAGCGACGGCCATTGAAAGCGGAACTGCCCTACTTACCTGGCTACCCTGAAGAACAAGAAGGAAGGTCCTTCTGAAGGTATGCTCATTATTGAGTCTAACGTTATGGTTTCTTCTGCATCCAGTTAGGTGCTTGACTTTGGTTCTAGTGCTCATCTGTGCACTTCCATGAAGGGTCTTGAGGATAGCAGGAGGTTGAGGGATGGAGATATGATCCTACGCATCGATAATGGAGCAAGAGTTGCTGTAGTAGCCGTGGGAACATACCCTCTTCGGTTACCATCTGGTTTAGACTTAGTTTTGAAAGACTGTTATTATGTACCTGCAGCTAGCAGGAATTTGATTTCTGTTTCATGCTTAGCACAAGAAGGCTATGTGATTACCTTCTTTAAGGACCATTGTAACATTCTTTATGAAAGAAATAAAATTGCAAATGATTTTCTTATTAATGGTCTTTATCAGCTACATATTGTACCTATTCTAACTATCATGCAAAACGTGAATGCCAAACGACCTAGGGATAGTCCAAACGACAGATATCTATGGCAACTAAGATTAGGTCATATAGCAGAAGATAGGATCAACAATTGGAGAAAAATGGACTATTGAGTCTATTGACTTCTGAGTCATATCCAACTTGTGAATCTTGCCTTCAAGGCAAAATGACCAAACTCCCTTTTGTTGGACATGGGGAGAAGGCCATAGATCTCCTTGCCCTAGCACATACTGACGTGTGCGGCCCATTTGATGTGTCGGCTAGAGGCAATTTTGTCTACTTCATTACCTTTACCAATGATCTGTCTAGGTATGGATATGTGTATCTAATGAGACACAAGTCTGAAGCTTTTGAAAAGTTCAAAGAATTCAGACATGAAGTAGAAAAACAAACTGGAAAACCCATTAAGGTTCTTCGATCAGATCGAGGAGGTGAATACCTTAGCTGGGAATTCCTAGACTATCTAAAAAAAAATGGCATAGTCTCTCAATGGACTCCACCAGGAACACCTCAACTCAACGGGATTTCAGAACGGAGAAATCGGACCCTATTGGATATGGTTCGATCCATGATGAGCTTCACAGACCTTCCTGATTTCCTTTGGGGACACTCATTGTTAACTTCAATTTATCTACTGAATAGGGTTCCCTCTAAAACCGTTCCTACCACACCGTATGAGATATGGCACGGTAAGAAACCAAGTCTGAGTCATCTCAGAATTTGGGGTTGTCCGGCTCATGTCAAAAGACAACAAGCGGACAAGTTAGAGTTTAGGTCCTTTAGAGCTCGATTCATAGGATATCCTAAAGAGTCATTAGGATACTATTTCTACATTCCAGAAGACCACAATGTGATTGTGAGTCGACATGCCATCTTTCTTGAAAAATAGTTTATTCAAGATAGCGGCATTGGAAAACAGATCAAGCTTGATGAGAAAGTCTCACAAGTACAATGAGCTAAGGACCAATTGGAACCAAATCAGGTTGAGCCAATAAGAACACTACCTCCTCCACCTCGTAGATCGGAAAGAGTTTTCCATCCCCCTGAGAGATACTTAGGTATTATTTTAGAGGACGTAGAGAAAATGTTCCTCGTAGGCAATGGTGCTCATGGTGATGATCCCAAAACCTACAACGAGGCGATATCAGATATCGACTCCGAGAAATGGCTAGAGGCAATGCAGTCAGAAATTGACTCGATGCACTCAAACCAAGTCTGGACCTTGGTAGATCCACCAGAAGGTATAGTACCTATTGGGTGTAAATGGATCTTCAAGAGAAAGATTGGTGCAGATGGGAATGTGGAGACATTCAAGGCTAGACTAGTGGCAAAAGGTTATAGTCAACATGAAGGCATTGACTATCAGGATACCTTTTTCCCAGTGGCTATGCTAAAATCCATCCACACATTGCTTGCCGTTGCAGCCTATTTCGATTATGAAATATGGCAAATGGACGTAAAAATGGCATTCTTAAACGAATATCTTGAGGAAGATATCTATATGGAACAGCCGCTAGGTTTCACATCCAGTGATACTGATCACAAGGTTTGCAAGCTGCAAAGGTCCATATATGGACTTAAGCAAGCATCTCGGAGCTGGAACACTCGTTTCAATGATGTGATCAAAAAGTTTGGTTTCATCAAAAACGAAGAGGAACCATGTATTTTCAGAAAGGTCAGTGGGAGCGCTGTTGTCTTCCTCGTATTGTACGTGGATGACATCCTCCTTATTGGGAATGATATTCCCATGATGACAACAGTCAAATTATGGTTGTCCAAGGAATTCTCCATGAAAGACCTAGGTGAAGCATCCTTTATTTTAGGAATTAAGGTCTATAGGGATAGACCGAATAGGATGCTAAGACTTTCATAGAAGATGTACATAGAGAAAGTACTAAAGAGGTTTAGTATGGAAAACTCTAAGAGGGGATTAATACCCTTCAGACATGGTATTCATCTTTCCAAGAAGATGTGCCCCAGCACACCTGAGGAAATAGAATGCATGAGCAAGATCCCTTATGCTTCTGCAATAGGGAGCCTCATGTATGCCATGCTATGTACACGACCTGATATAGCCCATGCTGTGAGTGTCACAAGCAGATATCAGTCAAATCCAGGTGAAGAACACTGGACTTCTATGAAATGTATCCTTAAGTACTTGAGAAGAACTAAGGATATGATGTTGGTCTTTGGTAACGGAGAACTCCAAGTCCAGGGATACATAGACTCAGATTTCATGTCTGATATAGATGATCGAAAGTTGACATCTAGGAGTATGTTTATGTGCAATGGTGGTGCTGTCAGCTGGAAGAGTTCCAAGCAAACGGTGATAGCAGATTCCATCATGGAAGCAGAATATATCGCTGCATCAAAGGCTGTGAAGGAAGCATTCTGGCATAAAAAGTTTACTGTAGAAATCAGAGTAATGCCATCAGATGCCATTCCTCTATATTGCGACAACAATGGCACCATAGCCCTTGCTAAGGAGCTGAGGTCTCACCAAAAATCTAAGCATATTGAGCGGCGATACCATCTCATCCACAATTACCTCGAGAAGGGTTACGTCGAGGTCAAGAGAGTTAACTCTACAGATAATGTGGCAGACCCACTTACAAAGCCGTTGGGCCAACAGAGGATCGAAGCCCACCTTGAGAAGATGGGACTTAGACTTGTAGCCAATTGGCTTTAGGACAAGTGGAAGATTGTTAGATATATGTGCCCTAGAAGCCAGAATTGGCTGACACTTGTAATACACTTCTAGGGGCAAAATTGTAATTTTGACTATAATAAATAAAATGGATTATTTTCTATCACATATGTGTATTTAGTGTCTGTGATACATCCTTTGAGTTAATGGTAATGATAATTCATATTTTCAAGAGTTGAAAATTTAAGACATGAATAATCATTGTTAACTCATAAAATGCTTCCGACCATAGGATCATCACGAGGATGGTGATTGATCCAGAAGGTTGGTGTACAATCACTTCTCTTTAGTAGATGAGTCTTGAGTCTACGGTGTGGAGACACCGGAGTGAGAGTATAGGTACTCGTTAGAGAATGAGGGCACTGAGCGTGACCATCCTCGAGTAGTCATTAGGGAGTCTACCTTCTCGTCAATGACTGACTCGATGCTGCAGTAGTGTGTCTGGTTCTTTGACCTGAGGTGCATCGACAGTTCACCTTGAGGGTGTTATAGTTTGACTACACCATTACTCGATCTCCTAGCCATATCGAACCCTGAGGTGTATGTTGGCTATAGCATGTTCATTGTAGGAACTGGATTGCATCAAGATGGAATCTATCTACCTCGGTGGTAGAGGAGCAGCCCTATGATAATCATGAGAATCAAGTCCAGAAGTCCATGGCCATGGTAGAGTGAAATAATAGAAAGAGTTTCTATTTAGATTTTCACATCGGACTCGAATCGAATGATTACATCATATGATAGAAACTAGGGTTTGACGAGTTTACCTTAACCCTAATCTAATCGGGGTTCAAGATAGAAGGCCTTAATCACACAGGTAGCTGCACCAAGAGGTTCACATTCAGCTCTGATGGGTTGCCACCATATACTACTAGGTGTCATTGGTGGATTTTGGGAGAAATTAGAATGATTTAGATGATCGATCATTCTAGCTATTCGAATCAGAAGAGTTCTGATCCATCGAAAGGAGTTTCGATGATGTCAATGATAGAGATCATGACATATCCCATTACCATACAGAACTGAACCTAACTGGATCACACAAACAAGGGTTTGAATCTGGTGATCATCAATTGAACTGATCCAGTTCAATTGATCTGAATGAGATTCAATTAGGTTCAAAGAAATCGTGCTAGCACTCAATTGAACCTAACGTTCTTCTTTTGCTATCGTAAATTAGTTGTCCTGACTGAGCCAAAGAAGATTGTGCTCAATCAGAGGCCTTGATATGGTCTGACTGGAGGTTGTCCAAGTCAGAAAAGGTTGTCTTATTTTGTAAGACATTACTTGCCATTTTTGGTCACCTGCCATTTCTTGTTCTTTGACTTTGGTCAAAAGTCTACCTTTGATTGGTCAAATGTTGACCATTGACACTTTGACTTTTGACCACATGTCACGCACCTATTGGAGAGCTGGTGGGGGCCTATCCCCCTACCAAAACCTGGCAAGGAAGAGGGTGCATGCCACCCTTGGCATGTGCCCAAGTTGGAGGCGCCTAGGAGTCCCTGTTGGATAGGGACTCCATCTCCTTTTTGGATTCCAATTAGAGTTCTCCTAAGAACCAACTTTGACTAGTCTTAGGCGCCCTCTAAGGAGGAATCCAGGGTACTCTATTCCCACCAATCAAATTTAGATCTGATTTCACAAAGAGTTGTGATTGGTTGGGAAGAAGAGAAGTTGGATCACAGACAGTCTATAAATAAGACCCTGCGCCCAACCCAGATTGTGATTGGAAGTGATTGAAAGGAATCACAATTCCCCATGCCCAAGGCTGCCTCTCCCCTCTTCCTCCATGCCAAACCACCTTCTCCCCTTCCTCTCCACGTCCAAAAGGAGTTTTGGATTTTTGGTTGGTGCAATTCTGATCAAAGAAAGGTGACTGAAAGCTAGAAGGCTGCGCTGTTGCAAAGGACGACTGCTGATCTTCAAAAGAAGTTTTAAAGATCCTCCAGATTAGATGCAAATCTGATTTCTGGAGACGTGATAGAGAAGAAGAGGATCTCCAGATCCAGCCTGAGTGGATACCGATAGATGCCAGGCACTTGCGTGGCTAGATCCAGAACCTTTCGCTGCATGTAGGATCATCAACAGGTAATAGGATTACCCATATCAAGGTAAATTAAATTTGATTTAATTTATCTAGATTTAATTTTATTTCTAAAATAATAATAATCATATCTGAAACATCTTAGATCCGATCTAGATCAAAGAGAAAAAAATTTGAAATATATCTCTTGATCTGATCAGATCTGAACGAACTTGGTTCGGAAAATTAGGATTTTCCTTCACTTGTATCAAGATCACCAGCATAATTTGCATCAACAAACCCTTTCAGAGGACCTGAACCTTTACACATCTTCATAGATTGTTCTCCAAATCCTCCTGGTTGCCTACCAAACATCAAACCATAATCCCTTGTTTCATGCAGATATCTCAATATCCATTTTAGTGCTTTCCAGTGTTCCTTCTCAAGGTTAGCCATGTATCTACTAACCGTGCTCACAGCATGTGCTATATCTGGTCTACAGTACACCATAGTGTACATCACACTACCTATAGTATTTGCATAAGGGACTCATTCTATGTACTCTCTCTCCTCTTCTAACTAGGGGTATTGTAACTTGAAGAGAGACATATGGCTCAGTAATGGCATCTCTGTAGGTTTGGCCTTCTCCATCCCAAAACTCTTCAGAACCTTCTGGACATACTTTTCTTGTGACAAATGAAGCACTCCTTTGCACCTATCTCTATAAATCTCCATTCCAATGATTTTTTTAGCTAGATGATAATGCCCTTTTCAACCTTTTCATAGCATCCATACTTCTACTAGCTACGAGCATATCATCTACATACAATAACAAGTATAGGGCATCCTTCTCATCTACATCTTTGACGTAGACACAACAATCATGTTCACATCTGCTGAAACCTAGGCTCAAGACAAGGCTATCAAACCTTCGATACCACTGATGAGGAGATTGTTTCAAGCCATATAAAGACTTCCTGAGTAAGCATACCTTTTCTTCCTGTCTCATCTCCATGAAATCATCCGGCTACTTCATGTAGATTCTTTTCTCTAAAGTTTCATGAAGGAAGGCCATCTTTACGTCTATCTATTCCAATTTCATGTTACGCTGTGCCACCAGTGACAGCAAAACTCGAATAGATGTATGATGCACCATAGGAGAGAAAATTTCTATCTAGTCAATCCCATCCCTTTGTGAGTATCTCTTTGCTACCAGTCTTGCTTTGAATCTGATTCCACCTTATTCTGAAGGTGCTTCTTTCTTTGTGAACACCCACTTTGAGCCAATAGGTCAAGCACCCTCAGGAAGATCCACTGGTTGCCATATCTGATTCTTCTCAAGTGATTCCATCACCTCCATCATGGCCTGCATCCATGAATCATGATCCTCACTCTCCATGGCCTCTACATAATTCTCTGGATCTCCATTAGCAGTGATGAGTGCATAGGAGATAACCTCATCAATGCCATATCTGACCGATCTCCTAATTGTATGCTGGAACTTGTGCAAAGCCACTCCCACTGGCACATCTCTACTTGATGTCTGTGGTTGCTCCTGCACATCTGTCTAAACTGTCGATCCTCCATGCTGATTTTCAATCTGAGATAATACTTTTCTGCCCAGCTCCACCTTAATAGGAACACTCCTGCAAGTGGATGTAACCTGCATGCCATCATTCTCTGACTGGCCACCGTTGTTCATCTTTGTTTTTCCAGTTCCATCTATCCCAGACCTCCTCAAGATGCTCTACTCATCAAAGATAACATCCCTACTGATCACTGACTTCTGTGTCTGAGAGTCCCACAGTAGGTACCCCTTGACTCCTTGTGGCCCCTTGACTCCTTTTGAAATTTTGGGTCTAATTTGCACCTCTCGATTGCCTCCACATGTGCATAGACCATGCAATCGAAGACTTTCAGGTGGCCAAGCTCCACCTTCTTCCCACTCCAAACTTCTTCTGCAATGCCTCTATTCAACTTATAATGAGGGGACCTATTCACAAGAAAATAAAAAAAATGTTAGAGCATCACCCGAAAAGAACTTTGGAAGTGATGTCTGTAGCCTCAAACTCCATACCTTCTCGGTCAGTGTCTGGTTCATTCTCTCCATGACACCATTCTGCTGGAGAGTCATCCTCATCGTGTACTAGCATTTGATGACATTTTTCTTATAGTACCTTCTAAACTCCAGGCTAGTATACTCCCCTCCATTGTCCGACCTCAGACACTTTACCTATCTCCCTGACTCCTCTACTTCAGCTCTCCAGGCTCTGAACCAAGAAAACACCTCTGATTTTTCTCTGATTAGATAAACCCATACCTTTCTTGAGAAATCATTAATGAAAGTAACAAAGTATTTTGCCCCACCTCTAGCTGATACAAGAGCTGGTCCTCACACATCCAAGTGCACTAAATTCAGCACTCCCTCACTATGCTTGGAACTTCTGGCAAACTTCGTGCTATGCTATTTGCCAAAGATACATGGCTCACAAAGATCTACGCCCTCCTTCTTCAGGGCTGGGATCATACCTCATCTGCTTAGTTTTGTGAGCTCATAGTCACTCTTATGATCCATCCGATAGTGCCACAATCGATATAAAATCTGCTCCTCCTATGCTACTGCTAGCACCTCTGCACTATCATTTACCATTGAGCCTTTCATTTTGTAAAGATTGTTGCTCAGTCTTCTACCTCTCATCACCACCAAAGTTCTCTTAAAAATTTTCAGACATCCACTCCCAGCCTGGCTACTAAAAGCATAACCCTGCTCCTCCAAGTAGCCCAAAGAAATCAATTTTTTTTTCAACTCTGGTACATGCTTGATATTTGATAATGTACGAATGATCCCATCATACATCCTCATCCTGATAGAACCAATTCTAACTATTTTGCATGGATGACCATCTCCAAGGCTGACACTTCCACCATCAACCTTCTGATAGGTAGCAAATCATTCCTAATGAGAAGTATGGTGGTGCGAGCATGCTGAATCTAATATCCATATAGAATCGCACTCTATAGATCCATCTGATACAACTAGCAGGTCTTCTCCACTGCTCATAGAAGTTGTATCATCTCCCTTGCTGGCCTTCCCTTTTTCTAATCTCAAAAGGGGATAATCTCTCCTCAGGTATTCAGGTTGATGACATTTATAATATTTCAATGTCATCTTCCTCTGATCGTGAGACTTTAACCTATCCTTGGATTTTCCTCTTGTCTTCTCTTTTGATCTTCCCTGCCTTTCGTTCACAGCCAAGATCTTAGACTTAGGATCTCCCTTGCAGACCTTCTCCCTTTGCTCATTTGATCTGAGCACACCAATAACCTCTTCATAGTTTAGGGTCTCCTTCCCATAAACTAGAGTTGTTATGAGACCATCATAAGAACCTGGGAGAGAACATAATAGCAGCAATGCCCGATCCTCCTCATCAATCTTCACATCCAAACTCATTACCTCATAACACACCTGATTGAACCTTTGGATATGTGCAATAAGATCTCCATCTTCGGACATCCTCAGACTATACTGCTATTTTTTCAACCACAGCTTGTTTGTCATATTCTTTCCTATGTATATGTTCTCCAGTCTCTCTCAGAGCCCCTTTGCTGTAGTCTCTGTGCAAACCTCGAGCAAAATCTGATCAGCCAAGCACATCTGGATTATGCTAAAAGCAATTTTCTTCAACTCTTTCCAATTCTCAGCACTGATCTTTTTCGGCCTTTCTTTTGTCAAGACCTTGTAGATCCTCTGCTGAACCAACAAGTTCTTTACTCTTTGCTACCATAAGGTAAAGTTTTCCTTGCCATCAACCTTCTTCAAATTTACCTTGAATCCACTTGATCCCATGACTTCAAACAAGTCAAGAACAGATCCCTAACACCCTTCACGATCACGCACTAGTAAAACTACCCTTCATAGAAGATCTAACTAGTCCTAGATCCTCTTTCCAAACTTTTGTATCATCGTTCCTCCATGTAAACAATCTCCATCTCAATCTAGAGATAACCACAAAGCAAACTAAAAATTTTAGGATAAAATCTGATGCAATAGATCCTGGATGTAGTAAACCCTACGTGTCTTCCTTCCTTCCACGCAACACTGCTCTGATACCAAATATTAAGAATATGTGCTCTTCCCACATGTATCGACATGGCCGTCAGTGATTAGCCAAGCAATCAAGGAAGTACTTCTTAGAGATCTCTGTGGAAGCATAATCAAATAAATCAAGAAATAAAGAAGAATAGAAGAAGAGATTTTTGGAAGAAAATAGCTTTTATTCAGTATATTTCAGCACTTTTACAACCTTGACCTATTTTCAGTATATATACTTTACAAAGGGTCAAATCCAAGCTCATAGAATAACTCTCTAAATATAAACAACCCACGTTCATAAAATAATAATCCATGAAAATTGAGCAATCTAATTTCAGACTAAGCTGGCTAACCTACGACTGGATTGGCTTAGTCTAAGACTGAGCCGACCTAGTTATGTACCATGCCAATAGTCCAAAAATACTGCTCTCTATCTAGATTTTTCTCTGAGATCAAGTTGATTCTATCTTGGACTGAGTCGATCCAGTTTTCAACTAAGTCATCTCAGTCTCAGAGTGAGCCGATCCAGTTTCTGAACTTTACTATTGAGACTGATTATTCTTTTGACTCTCTCCCAACTTTTCATGACCTATCTTCTCATGTTTACAAGACTTGAGAATACCACTTCTGAGCTCACAAGGTGGTGAGCCAATTGGTGGGACCGCACCATCTACTAGATATCTATGATCATGAAGATTTTTGCATCTCTACCAAGGGAGTGTAGAGATCTAAAAAAATAATGAGAGCCTAATTTATTTAAAAGTAAAACTTTTAAATAAATTAGTTAAATATAATTATAAAGTTTAACTAGAAATTTCGACTCTTTATAGAAAAATATTTGCATCAAATCTACTAGCCCAAATCCTAGACACCTACAGACTGACCAGACCTAATTATAATGATTGGCTGAGGAACATCAAAATTATTTTATGTTATGAGAAGCTAACCTATATATTGGATCAGAACCTCCCACCTTGCTAGCCCATCCAACAGCTAGACAGAAAGCATCTCTAGAGAAGTGGACAGATGATGATAACAAAGCTAGGTAGTATATGTTGGGCTTAATGTCAGATGAATTGCAATGTCAACATGAAGACATTAACACTGCTCGTTAAATGTTGGCTTACTTGCAAGAGTCATTTGGTGAGCAAAGTCATGCATCTCGATATCAAGTCTTCTGAAGACTTTTTAAGGCTCAGATGTATAATGGGCAGTCGATCCAAGATTATTATTTGATAATGATCAAGGATCTAGAGAAGCTTGAGAATCTCAGTGTCATATTAGAAAAGGATCAGTAGATTGATATGATCCTGTAGTCTTTGACTGATGCATATGAGCAGTTTATCATGAACTTTTATATGGATAAATTGTAATGTATCTTAGCAGAACTTATGAACATCTGGTTACTGCTGAGCTTTCTATAAAAGGTTCAAAGAGCTTAGTACTTGCTATGGAAAAGACTTTCTCTAAAAGAAAGTCTTTTGAAATGATGAAGAAGTCTGTGAAGAAGTAGAAGGTAGAAGGCAAGAAGATGAAAAAGGGAGAGCCAAAGAAGAAGGCTGTTGATAAGAAAAAGTATTTTCATTGCAACATTAACGACCATTGAAAATGGAACTGCTCTTTATACCTAGCCAGCCTGAAGAATAGGAAGGAAACAAGTCCTTATAGAGGAATGCTCGTCATTGAATCTAACCTTATAATTTCTTTTGCATCTAGTTGGATGCTTGAGTCTGGTTCTAGTGCTCACTTATGCACTTCTATGTAGGATCTTGAGGAGAGCAGGAGGCTGAGAGATGTTGAGATGATCCTATGCATAAAAAATGGAGCAAGAGTTATTGCTATGACCATGGGAACCTACCCTCTTCAACTACCATCTAGTTTAGTTTTAATACTTAGGGACTATTATTATGTGCCTGTAGTAAGCAAGAATTTGATTTCTATTTCTTGTTTAGCATAAGAAGGTTATGTAACTAGCTTTCTTAAGGACTACTATACTATTTCTTTTGAAAAAAAAATACAAGTGGTTTCTTAATTAATGATCTCTATCAGTTGCATGTTGATATCTCTGTATTTAATATCAAGTAAAACATGAAAGCCATAGGATCTAAATGACCTAGGGATAGTCTAAACGAAAGGTATCTATGGCACATTAGGCTAGATCATATAGTAGAAGACAGAATTAATAAAATAGAAAAATCTGGACTAATGGGTCCATTGACTTTCGAGTTATATCCAATTTATGAATCATGCCTTCAAGGCAAAATGACCAAGCTCTCTTTTATAGGACATGGGGAAAGGGCCATGGACCTACCTACCCTCATTCATATAGATGTGTGTGCCCCATTTGATGAGCCAACTAGAGGCAATTATTTCTACTTCATTACCTTTACCGATGATATGTCTCGATATGGATATGTGTATCTAATGCGACATAAGTTTGAAGCCTTTGAAAAGTTTAAGAAATTTAGACATAAAGTAGGAAAGCAAACCAAAAAGCCCATTATGGTTCTTCGATTAGATTGTGTAGGTGAATACCTTAGTCAAAAATTTCTAAACTATCTTAAGAAAAATGGCATAGTCTCACAATGGATTCCACCTAGAATGCTTCAACTCAATGGGATTTTAGAATGAAGAAATTGGATCCTATTAGACATGGTTCGATCCATGATGAGCTTCATGGACCTCTTTATATTTTTTTGGGGACATAGTCTAATGACCGCTATATACCTACTAAATAGGGTTTCCTCAAAACTATTTCTACCACACCGTATGAGATATGGCATGGTAAGAAGTCAAGTATGAGTCATCTTAGAATTTGGGATTGTTTGGCCCATGTTAAGAGACAGCAGACGGACAAGTTAGAGTCTAGATCATTTAGAGCTTGGTTTGTCAGATATCCTAAAGAGTTATTAGGATATTATTTCTATCTTCAAGAAGACCATAATGTAATTATGAGTTGACACACTATTTCTTGAAAAATAGTTTATTCAAGATGGTGGCATCGAAAGATAAATTAAGCTCGAGAAGGTCTCCAAAGATCAACAAGCTAATGAATCTATGGAACCCAATTAGTCTAAGTCAGTCCAAACACAACCTCCTCCACCTCATAGATCAGGTAAAATTTTTCATCCTCCTGAGAAGTACTTAGGTACTATTTCAAAGGATGTAGAGAAAACGTTCCCCATAGAAAATGGGATTCATGGTAATGAACTCAAAACCTATGATGAGATGATATTAGATATCGACTCTAAAAAATGGTTAGAGGCAATGAAGTCAGAGATTGACTCAATGTGCTCGAACTAAGTCTAGACGTTGGTAGATCCACCTAAAGGTATTGTACCTATTGGGTATAAATAGATCTTCAAGAGAAAGATAGCTACCGATGAGAATGTAGAGACATTCTAGGCTAGGTTAGTTATGAAAGGGTATAGTCAGCATGAAGACATTGATTATCAGGATACCTTTTTATAGTAGCAATGCTAAAATCCATCCACACATTGCTTGCTGTTGTAGTCCATTTTGATTATGAAATATAGCAGATGAACATAAAAATGGCATTCTTAAATTGATATCTTGAGAAAGATATCTATATGAAACAACCACTCGATTTCACATCCAGTGATAGTGAACACAAGATCTGTAAATTGCAAAGATCCATATATGGACTTAAGCAAGCATCTCGAAGTTGGAATACTCATTTTAATAATGTGATCAAATCGTTTGGTTTCATCAAAAATGAGGAGGATCCCTGCATCTTCAAAAAGATTACTGAGAGCATTATTGACTTCCTCGTATTATACATGGATGACATCCTCCTAATTGAAAATGATATTTCTATATTGGCATTAGTCAAAATGTGATTATCAAAAGAATTTTCTATGAAAGATCTAAGAGAGGCATCCTTCATATTGGGAATAATGGTTTATAGGGATGGACTAAATAGGATGCTGGGTCTATCACAAAAAATGTACATAGAGGAGGTGCTGAAGAGGTTCAGCATGAAAAATTCCAGGAGAGGATTAGTGTCCTTTAGACATGGCATTCATCTCTCCAAGAAGATATGTCCCAACACACCTAAGGAGATTGAATGCATGAGCAAGATCCTTTATGCTTCGATGATAGGGAGCCTTATATATGCCATGTTGTGCACGCAACCTAATATCATGCATGCTGTGAGTGTCATGAGTAGGTATCAGTCAAATCCAGACGAAGAGCACTGGACTTCTATGAAGTGTATCCTTAAGTACTTGAGAAGGACTAAGGATATATTTTTTGTCTTAGATAATGGAGAACTCCAGGTCTAGAAGTATACAGACTCAGACTTTATGTCTAATATAGATGATCAAAAGTCAACATTTGGTAGTCTATTTGTGTGCAATAATAGTGTTGTTAGTTGGAAGAGTTCCAGGCAGACTGTGATAGCAGACTCCACCATAGAAGCTGAGTATATTATTGCATCAAAAGCTATGAAAGAAGCATTTTGGTATAAGAAGTTCACCACAGAGCTCAGAGTAATGCCATTGGATGTCGTCCCTCTGTACTGCAACAACAATGGTGCCATAGCCCTAGCTAAGGAGTTGAGGTCTTACCAGAAGTTGAAGCATATCGAGCGATGATATCACCTCATCCACGATTATCTTGAGAAAGGTTACGTTGAGGTCAAGAGAGTCGACACCGTACATAATGCGACTAACCCACTAACGAAGCCATTGAGCTAATAGAAGATCGAAGCCCATCTTAAGAAGATGGGACTTAAATTTGTAGCCAATTGGCTTTAGGATAAGTGAGAGTTTGTTAGATGAGTGCTCTAGAAGCTAGATTGGCTGACACTTATAATACACTTTCTAGAAATATTTTTATAATTTTAATTTAAAATTACTAAAGGATATTTTCTTTTATCACATGATATGTAATGTGTTTATGATACATTCTTTGAGTTGATGGGAATAATAATACATATTTTTGAGAGTTAAAAATTTAAGATGTATTTTCATAATTAACTCATAAACACCTCCCGATCATAAGATCATTACGAGGATGGTGATCGATCTAGAAGATCAGTATACAATCGCTCTCTTAGGATAGATGAGTCTTGAGTCTATAGTGTAGAGACACTGGAGCAAAAGTATAGGTACTCGTTGAAAATGAGGGTACTAAGCGTGACCATCTCGGGCAGTCATAAGGGAGCCTACCTTCTCGTCGATGACTAAAATTGATGCTATGGTTGTGTGTCTGGCTCATAGACCTGAGGTACATCAATAGTTCATCTTTTGTGTATTATAGTTTGACTACACCATAACTCGGTCTCCTAGCCATTCAGAATCCTAAGGTGTATGTTGGCTATGGCATATTCCTTGTAGGAACTGGATTGCACCAAGATGGGATCTATCAACCTTAGTAGATGAGGAGTAGTCCTATGATGATCATGAGATCAAGTTCTTAAGCTCATGGCTATGGCAGTGTGATATAATAGAAAAGCATTTTCTATTAGGGTTTTACATCGGACTCAAATCGAATCATTCAATCATATGATGGGTGTTGGGTTTGATGAGTTCACCTTAATCCTAATCCTATCAAGACTCATGATAGAAGAACCCAATCACATAGGTAGTTGCACCAAGAGGTTCACATTCAATTTTGATGGATTGCCACCATATACTGTTAGGTGTTGTTGGTGGGTCTTGGAAGCAATTAGAATGATCTTGATGATCGATCATTCTAATTGGATGAACCGAAAGAGTTTTGGTCCATCAAAAGATATTTCGATAATGTCGATGATAGAGATCATGACATATTTTATTACCATACAAAACTAAATCTAACTGGATCATACAAATAAAGATTTGAATCCAGATGTCATTAATTAAGCTAACCTAGTTTGATTGATTTAGATTAGATCCAATTAGGTTCAAGAAAATCATGCTAGTACATGATTGAGCCTAACATTCTCCTTCTGTAGTAATCTTGATTCATCTTGACTAAGTCAAATTTGATTTAGCTCATCCTGGGATCCTGAATGGATTTATTTTCATCTGGCTGGAACTTGTCTAGGTTGGATTAAGGCTTAAAATAAATCCATTCTAACGTTGACAGTTCTAGGGTCAATAGTTGTCCTAATTGATGGAGTTGAGGGTCATAGGGTCTGTGCCTCTTAGAGAATTATCTAGGGATTCATATCCTTTAATTTTTTAATATGGAGTTAGGCTCATATCACCCTTAGGCGTGCCAAATTTGGTGGAAACTGGTGATGCCTACATTGGGTTAAATCAGAGTTTGATTTGGATCAAACTCTAGAAGGAAGAGTCCCTGGCGCCCTGGACTCTTCCTTATCCTTTCATGATGCCACATGGGGAGCTGATTTGGGCGACAAAAACAAATAAGAATCTAGTGTTTGGCATGGGATTTCTGACCTAGAGTCCTAAGAAATCAAGCAAGCCATGTTGCTTGATGAAATGGGACACTAAGGTGGCGCAAGGGGTCTCTATAAAAACCCCTACACCCTAGGGCTCTTGTGATCTCTCCCATTCTCCAGGCCATAGGCTGCCATCCCCTCCCTTTCTCCATGCCTTCTCCTTTGGTTCTCTCCCTCTTCTCCATGCCCAAGTGTTGGGTAAAATTTCAGCAAGAAGGTTCAACCCAATTGGCGCAGGGATTCAAGCAAAAGATGATTAGTTCATGAGATGAACGTGTGATCTTCAAAGATAGTTTTGAAGGATCTATAAGAAGTCTTCATATCTAATATGTGGAGATTAGATCTAAAAGGTGAAGACACCTAGAACTAGCTTGAGTGGACTATGGTAAAGGCCGAGCACATGCATGGCTAGATGTAGAACCCTGGGTGCTAACAGATCATTGTCATGATAAAGAGTTTACCCTAATCAGGTAATAATAATTATTTTAATTTTTTTAAAAATTTTATTTTTATTATCAGATCATATGGATCAGATCTAAGAATTTTTTAATCTGATTAAAGTTATAAAAAAATTTAAAATTTTTTTGTTATAGATCTAATTAGATCAGATCGATCTAACGGTGGAAAATTATTTTTTCCTACACGTAGGTGTGACCAAGTGCAGATTTAGTTCTAAAGGAGGTGGTGCTTCTATTTAAAGGGGAAGCTATTGAAACTAGTATAATTTCATATTTCACAGTTCATGGGGGAGTGGTGCTAAAATTGAGCGGCTCTAATAATGTGTTCTCCTTTTTAGCACACTCATCTATTTAAAAATCATCCACTTCAAAAGGATCCCTACTTGTATGCACTGGGTCTTGAGAAATAGTTCTAGGATAGCTTTATTTATTACTTCATTAGGTACATCCATCTATAAATAATTTTTAGATTGTGTACTAGGTTGTTCTATAAGGGTTTCATGAACATTGGGGCTCTCAATCATATTTTAGTTCCCTTGGATTACTTATGGACTGACTAGAAAATTCTTCCTCCTCACAACTATTAAATGCAGCAGTTAGTTGACTGACTTCAATTTCCAACTTGGCTATTGATTAAGTGTGAGAGTGAGTGTTCATCTTGAGCCCTTCTAATATGTGTAAAACTTCTTCTTTAAATGCTGAGCTATAGGCACTTGAAGAGGCACTTGAAGAGGGTTGCTGATCATTTTGATATTGGTACACCATATAAGTTTCCTCTAGATAACTAGGTTCATAATCAATTATTGGTTGTGATGTCTCATAAAAATTTGAATAGTTTTTCCAACCTAGATTGTAGGTATTGGAGTAAAGATTTTAATAATTGGTAGTCTAGGTTTGAGTTGGGTAAGTTTGCTCATGTGGAAACTCCTAAGGTCTATATGTAGCTGGACATTCACTAACCAGGTGGTTGGGACCTAAACATATATCACACATATGCAAAGGTGAGGTAGGATTGTGTCTCATATTCAATAGATGATCAAGTTTTTAGGACAACTCATCTACCTTATTTTGGATATTTATGGAGTTTCCAACCTCGTAAATTCCACCTTTATTGGGTTCATACATGGGTATATAGGGGTCATAGGTATAAGGAGAAGGGATAAAGTATTCCTTCAATTAGCAAAAGGGTGTAGCCATAATTCTAGATTTGTTAACTCTAAAGGTTTATTAAATTTTAGGATCTAGGGGTTGAATTTTGGATCATGATGAACAATACCCAAGTAAATATCCTATAATTATACCTTAGACCAAACACGAAATGATTTTAGTTTTTTTTTATTATTTTTAAATTTTTTTTAGAATTTTATAATAAGATAAAAAGAGATGAAAGAAATTCTAAAGATGAGAGCCTATAGAGTCCTAAAACTAAGAAATAGATTAGAGAAGTTTAATTAGGTTTTAATGTTTGTTAACAATCAAGTTATACAGTCAATCCTGGCAAAGGGTTACCTTAGATCTAGATAACTCCTAACTGTCAAGGTCACCTTCAAGCCTTTCAAGTATAAAATTAGTCACTCAACTGATCAGATAAGTGAAAGGTCGGTGGAAGTCCCCCATTGCTTTTCTTAGACATCAATTATCTTTGCCAAGTAAGCTAACGGAATCAATTAAGTAACCACCATCCTTCGGGACATGATCCCTGAACTACTTGCCTTAGACACTAGTTAAACTGACTAACCCTGATCCGGTATAAGTTTTAGAGTTTCTTGTCCTAATGAGCATGAGTATTCTTAGGGGCCAACATCTAATTGATTTTAAAAATTAAAGGCTTGGATTAATGCAATATGAAGGTTTGTGATTTTTGGGCTAAGGGTGATCAAATCCCCACCTTATCCTATTTAATTGGATTTAGTGCCCTTAAAGTATCTTATGAAGATGAGATATAAAAAGTCAAGATGTTCAAGTGAAGTAAAACAATCAAATTTAAATTAGTTAATTTTACTTTTTAAGTTCTGTGATTAGATCTCTAATCCCTAGATAGCTTATGTGGTGTCAGTGTATGTTTTAAAAAAAATTTAAATATTTTTTTTAATTTTTTTATTTTTTTAATTATTTTTAATTTTTTAAAATAACTAAATTATGATCCCAGCAATGATGTCAAAATTTAATCGCTATCGTAAATAGTCAAAAAATAAAACCTAACTCACTACTATATAGATAGGATGAGTCGGGATCATATCCTTAGGGATCGTATTAATTACATTTAAATAATAGATTAAAATCAAGATTAAAATTAGTTAAAGTTGATTAATTAAAAGATTACTTAAATTAATTAAGAAAGAAAATAAATAGCAAAATTAATTAAAAATGGAGTTGCAAGTATGGAGATGGATTCTCAGGAGCTCAATTGATCTCTTATCTAATAGCTGGTATTCTTTTTAATATCTTGTAATTGATATCTAATCAATAAGGATATAACCTATCTTAGAGAGCATGATTTATACTCTTAGATCACAGCCCGTCCATTAAAGTTATAGGATTGTCTAAACTGATTTAGATATAATCAAAAGAATTAATCTAAAGATAATCTATCCCAAAAGCACGAACCGTAGCCATAGATCATCACTCATTCCAAGAGTCATAAACTATTCTAGATCAATTGCAAGAAAATAAAGATAAAAAGATATAATAAGATGAACAGTTTTTATTGCATATCAAAAAGAAATACAAAAGATAGGTAAATAGAAAATACCATCAAAATAAGATCACAATGATCTCTTGAGAACATGTCGATCAGCCATACGTCGAGAAGCTTCACGCTGATATCTTCATCCGTGAACTTGAGGTCTTCCTTTCAACAATTTGGAGCAGGGATCAAGAGCAGGATGAAAAGATTTTATGAAGAAGTAGGCTTAGAATTATGAAAAAAAGAAAGAAAGAAAGGTTGGCTTGGCTTGGCTTGGCTGTGGAGAAAGAATGAGAGAGAACCAGCTGTTGTTTGGAGAGGAAAGAGAGGCAGAGAGAGAGGGCCAAAGGGAAGGGAGAAGAGGCCTGGGAGGCCATTGGGTTCTCTATTGGCATCAGGAGGAGTTATTTATTAAGAGGAGGGTGAGGCAGACAGAGTTCAAATCAAAAAGAAATTCTTGCACAGAAGTTTGGAAGGAAATAAGAGAAATGACCGGCTCGCCCTTCTCATCTAAAACTACACCCGAACTGCACACTCGCCCGCTCGGACCGAACCCCATCGCCTGGGAGCCGTAGATGTGTGAAGATCGCCATCACACCTGCTAACACCAGTCTCATGGACCCGCTAGCACCACCTCACAGACCCGCTAACACCACATGCGCCCGCGAATGAACCCGCTCAGAAACCGCACCTACGAATTGCTTCTAGCCTTCCTTTCCTCTTATTTTCCAAAAGAAACTAATTCATATTTCATAATAAATACCATGCATATCCCTCTCTTATTTTGCTTTCACGATCATGTACAACTTTTTTTTAGAAAGAAACATTTGTTTCTTTCGAATGACGAGCACATCCTTTGGGATTCCTAGAATGGTATCTTCATGTTTTATAATACTATATACATCCTTTTTTTAATTTAAATCCATTTTAAGTCTAATTTGCTCTAAATTTGAGTCCTTTTGATCTATTAATCAAGCTCTTTATATCGGCGATCATCTTTCCTGCAAAACATAAAAAAAGTATAAAATTCTTAATAAATAATAATTAATTAAATATAATTTTATGCTTTAGGAGGCATAAATTAATTATTTATCAGCCTCCAAATACAAGCAAAAGTAATTCGGAGGAGGGGCACAAGCTCGGTAGCTTGATCTTGAAAGCTATAGATTCTGATTTGTGACAAGTCTTTAGGGGATAAAGAATAGGAAATAGTTTTAGGAATAAAGTTCGGACGAGGTGCATCCCTAAGCTCCATTTCCTCCCTAAAATTTAGATTTTGGGAGGTCGGGCTAGCCGAGCTCCAAGAACCAGTTGACCAAAAAATGTCAGAGGATATTTTGGATCTAACATAGTCTAGAAAATCTCCTAAAATCAAGCCAAAAATGATAGGTAGACGGAATAAATGAGAAGAAAGCTACAGATCCCTTCCTAAGAAGTTTCTAATGCCAAAAACCAAGAAAATGAATGAAGAAGTGCAAATAAAGGGTTCGGGCACTAACCTAAAGTGTCTGGAGGAGGCAAAAATACAGTCAAACAATTGAAGGATGAATGAAAATAAGATGACTGTAGGATTTGGTGATCAGGGCAGAAGCATGGATTTCAAAGCAAATTCTATGAAATCATAAAACCAAACCCTAACCCAATGACCACCTTATTAGAATTTAAATCATATAACATGCTATTATAATGTAAATTAGGATATAGGAATATACTTCTGATCGCTAAACCCTAACTTGCAGTAGTCCATCAGGGGTTCTACTAGGTGCCCATGTATTTGTCCTCCAACGATGATCCATATGGAGACTTGATCAACTCACTAGCACCTCTGATTAATTCAATTAAAATTCTTATAATAAGAGTTTTAATTTATTTGGGCAAAATCTTCTTTAGCCTTTACTGTCACCCTCCTAGCCTATCCTTTCCTTACTTTCTATTCTCCTTATCTTCTTTTACACTCTTTCTAAGCCCTTGTCCTAAAGTAGACCTTTTGTCCTAATTAGAACTTTATCTTAACAAGAAAAGGAAGAGAGAAATTAGATAATTATGAAGAGGATACTAGAAAAAAGGAAGAGTTTTTGATGCATTAGACTCCCGGTGTGTGCCCCTATTTATAATCTACGTAGGGGCACCATAAATAATTTCTCACACCCATTCCTTGCTTATCTCACACCTATTCTAATATCTCATGCCTCTCAAATTTCTCATGACATGTGGAAGTATGATGAATTAATCCGAGGAGATGCCTTAAAGTAGAAGGACTGTTCGAACTAATTCAACATAGTTTCTCAAAGGTCGTGAAACTTGCACAAAAGGTGCAATTTAATCAATCATATAGATTAGATCTCTAGCCATCTAATGGCCCTTCTTTTGTGTGCCAATTCATATAGGAGGCATGGAGATAAGTAGGGCATGGAATGAGTCAAAGTCCTAGGCACCATGGACTCTCCAACAGGCGCCAAGCAAGGGACAGCTAGGAATCCAACATAATCCAAATTTCAAATAGATTATGGAGAAGTTTAAGAAGCAAAAGGACTCTCATCTATGCCTCCTTATAATCTAAAAATCACATAACAAAACTTACATAAAATAAAATTTGGATAAGAAGAAACATGGCGCGCCAACATCTCCATGCGCCACATGTCCCTAGCGCATGGATCAAAACCCCATGCACCAAGAGAGAGAGTCTTTGCCGCATGGGTCACTGATAGGTGACTCCCAGACCCCTAATCAACAAGCCTAAGGTTGACCCAATTAAAGAACTGTTGTGTCAAGAATTGATTTTGATAATTACAAAGCATTTGAGAGGATTACTAATGAATTTGGCTTAGAAAAAGACTTTTTGTATTTCAGGGGCAAAATTATAATTTTATCAAGTTTTGATCTGAGAGCCTTAAGAGCAAGTATAGCAGATTTGTAATCCTTTAGAGGTAGTCCCATTATTTTTGGATGCTTATTTTGGAAGAAAATCAAGTTTGAAGTGAAAGGGTCGACCCCTAGGTCGTCCCCTACTGAAAAGGGCTGTTTGGCATGCTATCTCTATGCCAAGGGTCAACCCCAGGGTCGACCTCTACTGTTCCAAAGGCTAAAAATATAGAATAGCAATTTTTTCAATTTTTTTCTCAGAGGTCGACCTCGAGGTCAACCCCTGTGCCATGAGTCGACCCTTGTACCATTAGTCGACCCATGAGTCGACCCCTGCAATGAAATTTTTTCTGTAACGACTATTTTTTTTTTATTTTGGTAGGTTTTAATGGTTTCTTTAATGTCTCCAATGACTACAAATCTTGCTCAGGATTCTCTCCACCACCTATTGAAGATCTAAAAGATTTTAAATAGAAAAAAACACAAGAGAATGAAGAACTAATTATCAGCCTTAAGCAAAAGTATTCATCAAGAAAAGAAGCTTTCATCTTCAAGTTCACTAACCTCTCAAGAGATCATTTAAGTCTCCAATAACCTTAAGAAATATCAGAGAAGCTTCCCCTACTATTGTGAAAAGCGTTCTTAAGGTTTTATTTGCTCACAAAGGGAGCTATACTTGTATTTGATTGTCATTAAATATTTTATTCTGCTTTACTATTTTAAATTCAAGTTTTGGGGGGTTTCAAAACTTAGGAAGGTTGATCCTAACCTTGAATAGGATTGTATTGGGTTGGCTTGTATTCGGAAAATAAATGTTCTAGCTTGGGATAGCTAGGTTGGAGGTTTCTATTAGTATATTCAGTTTGAATACGATTAGTAGATTTTAATTCCTAAGTAGAAGCTTGGAGAGTGGATGTAGGTGCAAGAAAAGCACCGAACCACTATAAATCTTGCTTATTTATGGTGTACTTGCTATCTTTTTTTCTTAGTTTGTTAAATTCTTGCTCCCTAATCTTTTATATTATTCTCTAACCTAAATTATTTCACACACACATCTTGCGTATCATCATTCAATCTTGATATCTTTAAATTAGCTTTAAAATTTTAGAAACCCAATTCACCCCTCCTCTTGGGTTGTATAGCTGGGGAACAAGTGGTATCAGAGTTCGGTGCTCTAGCCCTACTTTGATTTAACCATTAAAGAGTCAAAGATCTATGGCAACCCAAGTTAGTATTTCTCTAGCCGAGGGGTAGTCCACAAACCAACCTCCACTTTTCAATGGGACAAACTATACCTATTGGAAAGCTCGGAGGAGAATTTTCATACAAGCACTTGACTATGATATATGGAGTATCATAGTTAATGGACCACACACACACACTAGAAAAATTAATGGTGAGGAATCAATCAAATCCAAAAAGGAATGGGATGAGATTGATAAGAAAATGGCTCAACTCAATGCAAGAGCCATGAATATTTTATATTATGCTCTAGATGCTAATGAATTTAATTGCATTTCAACATGCATGTCGGCTAAGAAAATATGGGATAGATTAGAAGTAACTCATGAATGCACTAATCAAGTTAAGGAGTCAAAAATTAACATGCTTGTGCATAAATATGAACTTTTTAAAATGGAGCATGATGAGTCAATAACTATAATATTTACTAGATTTATGGATATTATAAATGGTCTTAAAAGTCTTGGCAAGTCTTATTCTAATAGTGACCTTGTGAGAAAGATTCTTAGATCTTTGCCAAGAACATGGGAGGCCAAAGTGACTACAATCCAAGAAGCCAAAGATCTAAATGTTTTATCCTTGGAGGAGCTTCTAGGATCACTAATGACGCACGAGCTAAGCATGAAACAAAATCAAGAAGAAGATATCAAGAAAAAGAAGATAATAGCCCTTAAATCCACCACTCAACAAGATGAGGAATTTGATGAAATGGAAGATGAATAACAAGATAAAGAAATAGCCCTCATCACAAGAAAGTTCAAGAGATTTTTGAAGAGAAAATAAAAGATGAGGAAGAGGCTACCTACCAAAGGGGAGCATAGCAAGAAAAAGGATAGGGAGTAGCTCCTTATTTGCTATGAATGTAAGAAGCCGGGGCACTTTAGGTCTGAATGTACTCAACTTAAAATGGTTTTCAAGAAATATAAGAAAAAGGCTATGGTGGCAACATGGAGTGGTAGTGATGACTCAAGCTCTGAAGAGGAAGAAGCTCATGAATAAGCCAACCTGTACCTTATGGCACATGAGAATGAGGTAAGTGCTGAAATCTCAAATGAATTTACATTTGAAGAACTTCAAGAAGCCTTCTATGATTTAGTAGATGATTTAAAGAAGTTAGGAACTGAAAACAAAGATCTAAAATTAAAAAATCAAGTCTTACTAATAGAAAATGAAACTATCCTAAGTAAAAAACTAGTCTCAACTCAAGAGAATTTAAATTTAAAAAATAAAATTGGTAATTTAAAATAGATAGTTGAAAAATTTACTTTGAGTTCAAATAAACTTCATATGATTCTTGAAAATCGAAAGGTTGTTTATGATAAGGCCGATCTAGGCTATAACCCCCTAAAAAAACAAAAATTTTTAAAAAATATTTTTATAAATTCATAAAGCAGCAAATTTTTAAATGTTACTTGCTTTAAATATGGTAAACTAGGACATAAATCTTATACATACTTCTCTAATAATTTAAATGTAAAAAAAATATGGGTTCCAAAAGGAACCATTGTGATTAACCTTAAAGGATCTAAGAAAACTTGGGTACCTAGAGTAAGGACTTGATTTTGCATGTAGGTATGTCTTGCATTCAAAGAAGAAAATCGAAGATGGTATCTTGACAGTGGATGCTCATGACACATGATCGGTGATGTCCCAATTCATCATGCTTGATGCTAAAAATGGAGGGATTGTTACATTTGAAGATAGTGGCAAAGAAAAGATCATTGGTATAGGTAATGTCGATATCACTCCCTCCAAGTATATTGAAAATATTTTATTAGTAGATGGTTCAAAACACAATCTCTTAAGTATTAGTCAACTTTGTGACAAGGGTTACAAAGTTATTTTTGAATCTTCATTATGCTTGGTAATTAGTCCCAATGATGATGGCATTAAGTTAGTTGGTCATAGGCATGGTAATGTTTATATGGTAGATTTGAATGAACTTTCTATGATAAATATGCAATGTCTAGTAGCTATGAATGCCAAAATTAATGAGACTAGTTGGCTTTGGCATCGTAGACTTGCACACATTAGTTTGCATTCACTTTCAAAGCATATTGATAGGGACGCGATGCTGTCGTTAAGACATCGTGTTTATCAGTTTAATTCGACTTCTTAAAATTATTGAAAATGCGTAGATAGTAGTGAGTCGGGTCGAATCCACAGGGAAGGTGGTGTTTTTAGATTTGAAATCTTTGATTTTTTTGAAAAGAAAAAAAAAATGATTTAAATTTTGAAATAAAAATTGAAGTCGGAAGATTGAAAATAAAAATTAAAAGGTGCAGAAATTTAAATTTGGTACTAAGATCTATTAGTTAGATCTTAGCATCTACTTGCAAAGCAATAATTTAAAGTGCAGAAATTAAATTACAATAAAAATAAAAAATAAGAAATTAAAATGTAAAAATAAAATTTTTATTAATTAAAATTTTAAAATTTAAATACATAAAATTTAAAAAAAATAAAAATAAAATAGCCTGATCTCTGATCTTGGATCGGCATTGGCAGAAAGATGGTGTAAAGCTCTTCTTCTCGACACCCGTTGCTTCGAAGCAGCCTTTAACCCATAGCCTGGCTTCGCTCTGTACCAAAGCTTCACCTTGATCGGAGATATCAATTTTTGATGGCCTGGATCCTTTTTATAGAGCTACGAGGGCTGGATATTTTTTCTAAAGGCAATATGGGACTAATGAATTTTGTAATCATCAAAATTTGAATAAAATTCAAATTAAAATAGCTCTGATATGACTTTGGTAAATCTGATAAAATCCAGCTGTTCAATAGAAATCCAACGGTCCAAAAATCATCAAAATCGGATGCAGATCAGCTCAGATCATGTCGGATTAAATTCTGGCCGTTGGATCGCGCTTGATCGAGGAAATCTGGCCGCAATTCATGCTTCGAGAGTTTTGATCACCACCGGCAGCATTCTGGACCGTCAGATCTTCATCACTTGGTTTTCCTGGTCGTTGGATCGCGCCAGATCGCTTAATAGAATTTGAATCAAGCCTGGAAATCACCACCGCCGTCCGATCATGACCGCAATCAACCGCAGCCGTCCGATCGCGCAATTACTATTCCCATGGACCGAATGGACCGGCCGCACCGCACACCGCAGCCAATCAGCGCTTCTATCACCGAGTGAAATGACCAGATTGCCCTGTGAGCCACGATAAATTTCTGTAGACCCTTTAAGGGTCTAGGTCCGCCACGTGGCAATCTCTAATTCGCCGGATTTTGCTGAGCTGCCGGTCCACGCCTGGATCGTAGACCGACTAATGGCTTCAATGGCTGAGTCGGCTTTGATGGCTTGGCTTAGCTTGGTAGCTCGGCTTGGCTTGGTGGCTCGGCTTGCGGAGCCGGCTGAGCCATTTTCTTTTTTTATTTAATTTTTATTTATTTTATATTTTTAAAAATTCATATCTTTTCCATTTTAGCTCCGTTTTTCTTAAAAATTATTTCATTATGATCAAAAAAATGATCTCCTTCTATTGATAATAAAATTTTATTTTTTAATTTTTATTATTTTTTTATTATTTTTTTATTAATTTTTTAATTAATAAAAATATGAATTTTTCAAAAATTATTTATTAATTCTTAAAAATTAATATCAATTAATTAATAAATTAATACTTTTATTGATGAATTTATTATACTTATCAAAAACTTGATAGGGACACGATGCTATCGTTAAGAAACCGTGTCTATCAGTTTAATCTGACTTCTTAAAATCATTGAAAATACGTAGATAGTAGTGAGTCGGATCGAATCCACAGAGAAGGTAGTGTTTTTAGATTTAAAATCTTTAATTTTTAAAAAAAAAAGAAGAAAAGGATTTTTAGAATCAAAAGTAAAGTCGAAAAATTAAAAGCAAAAATTAAAAGGTGCAGGAATTTAAATTTGGTACTAAGATCTACTAGTTAGATCTTAGCATCTACTTGCAAAGCAATAATTTAAAGTGCAGAAATTAAATTACAATAAAAATAAAAAACAAAAAATTAAAGTGCAAAAAATAAAATTTTTATTAATTAAAATTTTAAAATTTAAATATATAGAATTTAAAAAGAATAAAATAAAATAAAATAGCCTGATCTCTGATCTTGGATCGGCATTGGCAGAAAGATGGTGTAGAAGCTCGGCTCTTCTTCTCAGCACCCGTTGCTTCGAAGCAGCCTTTAACCCATAGCCTGGCTTTGTCCTGTACCAAAGCTTCACCTTGATCGGAGATGATGATTTTTGGAGGCCTAGGGTCCTTTTTATAGTGCTAGGAGGGTTGGATATTTTTTTCTAAAGGCAATATGGGACTAATGAACTTTGTAATCGTTAAAATTTGAATAAAATTCAAATTAAAATAGCTCTGATATGACTCTAGTAAATTTGATAAAATCTAGTCATTCAATAGAAATCCAACGGTCCAAAAATCATCAAAATCGGATGCAGATCAGCTCAGATCGGGTCGGATTAAATTCTGGCCGTTGGATCATGCTTGATCGAGGAAATCTGGCCGCAAATTGTGCTTCGGGAGTCTTGATCACCGTCGGCAGCATTCTGGACCGTCAGATCTTCATCACTTGGTTTTCTGGCCATTGGATCACGCCAGATCGCTTAATAGAATTTGAATCAAGCCTGGAAATCACCACCACCGTCCGATCATGACCGCAATTAACCGCAGCCGTCCGATCGCTCAATTACTATTCCCATGGATCGGATGGACCGGCTGCACCGCACACCGCAGCCAATCAGCGCTTCTATCACCAAGTGAAATGACCAGATTGCCCTGTGAGCAGCGATAAATTTCTGTAGACCCTTTAAGGGTCTAGGTCCGCCACGTGGCAATTTCTGATTCGCTGGATTTTGCTGAGCTGGCGGTCCACGCCTGGATCGTAGACCGACTGATGGCTTCAACGGCTGAGTCAGCTTTAATGGCTTGGCTTGGCTTGGTAGCTCGGCTTGGCTTGGTGGCTCGGCTTACGGAGCCGGCTGAGCCGTTTTCTTTTTTTATTTAATTTTTATTTATTTTATATTTTTAAAAATTCATATCTTTTCCATTTTAGCTCTATTTTTCTTAAAATTTATTTTGTTGTGATAAAAAAAATGAGCTCTTTCTATTGATAATAAAATTTTATTTTTTAATTTTTAATATTTTTTTTATTATTTTTTAATTAATTTTTTAATTAATAAAAATATGAATTTTTTAAAAATTATTTATTAATTTTTAAAAATTAATATCAATTAATTGATAAATTAATACTTTTATTGATGAATTTATTATACTTATCACACCCCCCAACTTAAGCTTTGCTCATCCTCGATTAAAGAAAGAATTTAGTTTTAAATACCTTTTAACTTTAGAGTTTCGAATTTTACCAAAGCAATTTTCAAAATAGCCATTGATATTCAGTAGAGCTTAAATGAGATATATCATTGGGGTATTAATACTAATCAATAGAAAAATTAAGTAAAGAACATTAAATTTTTCAGAACTTTTTCTAAATTATCCACTTTTATCTCTGATTTGTCTAAACTTTCATATAGGCAGGTGTATTGCTACTTCCATCTTCATTTATTAATTTTATTTCATATTGTCCACTTTTGATGCGAATATTATTGCTTACTTAGGCAACGGGACCCGGTTACTTGGTGGAAACCAATATTTATTTATTTATTTTTTTTTTTTTTTTTTTTTTAACGTTATACCACTATTGAGTGTCTTAACTCCTTAAGCTTTCTATTTGATCCATGTAGCGAGTCTTGGGCCAATGACTCTCAAACCAGTTGGCTTTAGGGCACTAGGATAGAATACCCTCGGACTTACTAGCTCGAATCAAATAGGCTACGAGTTAAGACTAGCTTTACAACGAGCTTCTTTGCCCTTCCCACCTTTTGATGCGAAACTCAATGCTTGCTAGGCAAGAGGCCCGGTTACTCAATGAAAGTACTTGGAAACTATTTTATTAAAATAAATTTTTATATGAAGAAATGTATAATTACCCTACACAAGTCCATAAAAAGTAGACTTCTTTTTGATGCTAGTAGAAATAATTAGAAATGCTCCAAGAAAAAAAATTTTATGTTCTAGACTTAACTCTTTATTGAATTTTCTTAATACTTGATTCCTCAATATCTCACAGATTCTCTGATCTGTGTATCAATTTTCCTTTTAAAATACTTAGTTTAATTCGATTCTTAAGCATAATCAGATATCTAAATACTAAATACTAACTTTTTCGAGGACTTAAAATTTTAAAATTTTTATTTTTCTCTCCCTCCAACTTAATCGACATTGTTCTCAATGGAGAAGAAGAAAAAATAAAGGATATAATAAAAAAATGGAAGAATACACCTAACGCAGTATATTTATTTATTTATTTATTTATTTATTTATTTATTTTTTGGTCCAACATATTACTTTATAAATTTGAGCTCTTCCTCCAACTTATTCAAATTATCCTAAAAAGAAAATAAGATAAATTAAATAAAAACTAAATATTGGGTTACCTCCCAATAAGCGCTAAGTTTACCATCTTCAGTCAGACACAATGTAGCTCACTATCCTGTGTCGAATATTAGATTGACAAATTCTAATGGTTTTGGATTGCCAATCTCAGAAAGTTGATGTTGATTTTTAATCCCATTATTGATATATTCACTATTAATTTTTGGGATATATTTTATGATTCCATTCTCAGACTCATGTTTATTAAGAATTACTTCTATTTGTTCTTCTAAAATGCTCATGAATGGAGTTTTTGTATTAGGAGTTAAGTTTGATTCAATGGGTGCTGGAATGGTGACTAAAGGCGGTTTTAATTCTGAAGGTAAATTAATGTAATCTTGTTTAAACAACTCCATTGACATTTCATTACATGCCTTTTGATTTTTATGAGAAGAACCAGCTTCTAGGAATGAAGGGAATAGGACATTAGGTTTATAAGTCTCGGATAAATCATCTATTCTCTTTTTTCCTATTTCTATCTCATTTAAATTGGAACTAGCATCAGTACTAATTCTTGGCTTGGGTTCTTCTATGTGGTTAGTCTCAGTACTAACCAGTTTCTCTAAATTTTCATTTTGGCTAGCATCAGTACTAGCCTCTCTCACCTGGTCTTGGTATGGGTCCATAAGAATCCTATAGCTTTTAAGTTCAGAAATTACTTTGGCAATCTCAAATTGAGGATTCTTAAGTGAAACATTAAATTGATAACTTAGTCCAGGTGGTTGGTGGTCATTAGGTGGGTTGTTTGAAATTGGTAGGTTCGGTAGTTGATCTAGTTCTCTCCTCATGTTAGACTCAACTAATTGTCCTATTTAAGCTTCTAGTCTGGGGATAGATTGCTGTTGAGTTAGAATTAATTGTTGAAGTTGGTTAAATCTATCATCAGCTAGATTGATCTGTTGAGGAGGTGGGTATGAAGGTTGATTATAATATGATGGCTGGTTAAACTGACTAGGCTGACCATTATTATAGGCATAATTTTGATAATTTTGCTCAAGTGAAATTTGGGTCTGAGCCTGAGTCTGTTGGGATGTCCAAGAAAAATTAAAGTTACTCCAATCTGAATTATATGAATTTGAAAAAGGATCATTAATCAATTTGGAGTATCTTTGAGCAGCTTGAACTTGTTCTTGGATAAAATATGGAAACTATGCAGTCATAGGACATTTCATAGGACATTCACTTAAATGATGGGTTGGACTAACACAGATTGAATAATTCTTCTGATAATTAGAAGATGATGTGAATTGTGTAGGAGATTGTTGACCTAGGGTTAGAAGTTGATCTATTTTCTGAGTAAGAAGGTCAACTTTATCTAATTTTTGGACAATTAGATTCATATTAGCCATTATTATATTTAATGTGAATCAACCATTCAATTAAGTTCAACTAAATCAGAAAAAATAATTTCCTACCATGCATGTATTAGTGTAACCCTAATGTATGGTTCAAAAAAAAAAAATTTAGAATATTTTTTTTATTATTTTTATTTTATTATAAATTAATTTTTTTATTTATTAATTTTAATTTAATTTAATTATTATTTTTAATATTTTTTAGTTAGTTTAATTTAATTTTTATTTTATTTTATTTTTATTTTATTTTTGAGGAGTAAGGAGAAGAGTTCTAAAGAAAGATCCTAAGGAGTCCTAGAACTAAGAAGAAAGAGAAGAATTAGGTTAATTAGATTTAATATTGGTTAGCAAATCAAGTTGGTCAATCAATCCTGACTAAAGGTTGTCTTAGATCTAAACAGCTCCTAACTGCCAAGATCACCTTCAAGCCCTCCAAGTGTAGGATTAGCCAATCAACTAGCCAGGTAAGTGTAAGGTCGATGGGAGTCCCCCCGTTGCTTGCCTTAGACACCAATTGTGCTTGGCCAGGTAAGCGAACGGAACCAATTAGAAACCACCTTCCTTCGGGCCCAGTCGTCCCTGAACCACTTTCTTAGTCACCAATCAAGTTGACTTAACCTAACCCAGTTCAACTCTTAGGATTTCTTGTCCTATTGAGCTCGAGTTCCTAGGGTGGATATCTAATTGATTTTAATTTAAAGGCTTAGGTCAATGCAGGATGTTGGTTGGTTGTTTGTGGGTCGGAAGGGTGATGGAATCCCCACCTTATCTTGTTTAATTGGGTTATGCCCTTAATTTGATTTAATATGATATGCAAAAAAAATTCAATCAAAGGGTTCTATGCAATTTAAACTAGATGCATGTAACTAATTGTATTCTAAAAGGCTTACCTTGCCTCCAGCAATCACCAAAAAAAATAAAAATAAAAATAAAAATAAAACTAATATGATGCATGCTCTAAACATTTAGGGTTTCAAATCTTATCATGAGGCTTTTAATTAGGTTTAAGTGAATATTTTTTTAAATTAATTTAAAAATAAAATAAATAAATAAAAAGGAAAGAGGACTAGGGTTAGGATTGATCTCACCAAAATTTGATGCTTTCTTCGTTTTCTCTTTTTTTTTCTATAAAATAAACAAAAAATTAGTAAACAATATTAAAAAAAAATAATTAATTTATAAAAAAAAATCAAAGAAATCAAAGAAATAAAATAGCATCTATTCCTTCCCCGGCAACGGTGCCAAAAACTTGATAGGGACGCGATGCTGTCGTTAAGATACCATGTTTATTAGTTTAATCCGACTTCTTAAAATTATTGAAAATGCGTAAAGAGTAGTTGAGTCGGATCGAATCCACAGGGAAGGTGGTGATTTTTAGATTTGAAATCTTTAATTTTTTTTGAGAAGAAAAAGAAAATGATTTGAATTTTGAAATAAAAACTGAAGTCGAAAGATTGAAAATAAAAATTAAAAGATGCAGAAATTTAAATTTGGTACTAAGATCTACTAGTTAGATCTTAGCATCTACTTGCAAAGCAATAATTTAAAGTGCAGAAATTAAATTACAATAAAAATAAAAAGTAAGAAATTAAAATGCAAAAATAAAATTTTTATTAATTAAAATTTTAGAATTTAAATACATAAAATTTAAAAAGAAATAAAATAAAATAGCCTGATCTCTGATCTTGGATCGGCATTGGCAGAAAGATGGTGTAGAAGCTCGGCTCTTCTTCTCGGCACCCGTTGCTTCGAAGCAGCCTTTAACCCATAGCCTGGCTTCGCCCTGTACCAAAGCTTCACCTTGATCGGAGATATTGATTTTTGATGGCCTGGGGTCCTTTTTATAGAGCTAGGAGGGCTGGATATTTTTTCTAAAGGCAATATGGGACTAATGAATTTTGTAATCATCAAAATTTGAATAAAATTCAAATTAAAATAGCTCTGATATAACTCTGGATAAAATCCAGCCATTCAATAGAAATCCAACGGTCCAAAAATCATCAAAATCGGATGCAGATCAAGCTCAGATCGGGTCGGATTAAATTCTGGCCGTTGGATCGCGCTTGATCGAGGAAATCTGGCCGCAAATCGCGCTTCGGGAGTCTTGATCACCGTCGGCAGCATTCTGGACCGTCAGATCTTCATCACTTGGTTTTCTGGCCGTTGGATCGCGCCAGATCGCTTAATAGAATTTGAATCAAGCCTGGAAATCACCACCGCCGTCCGATCATGACCGCAATCAACCGCAGCCGTCCGATCGCGCAATTACTATTCCCATGGACCGGATGGACCGGCCGCACCGCACACCGCAGCCAATCAGCGCTTCTGTCGCCGAGTGAAATGACCAGATTGCCCTGTGAGCCGCGATAAATTTCTGTAGACCCTTTAAGGGTCTAGGTCCGCCACGTGGCAATCTCTGATTCGCCGGATTTTGCTGAGCTGGCGGTCCACGCCTGGATCGTGGACCGGCTGATGGCTTCAATGGCTGAGTCGGCTTTGATGGCTTGGCTTGGCTTGGTGGCTCGGCTTGGCTTGGTGGCTCGGCTTGCGGAGCCGGCTGAGCCATTTTCTTTTTTTATTTAATTTTTATTTATTTTATATTTTTAAAAATTTATATCTTTTCCATTTTAGCTTCGTTTTTTTTGAAATTTATTTCATTATGATCAAAAAAATGATCTCTTTCTATTGATAATAAAATTTTATTTTTTAATTTTTATTATTTTTTTATTATTTTTTAATTAATTTTTTAATTAATAAAAATATGAATTTTTCAAAAATTATTTATTAATTCTTAAAAATTAATATCAATTAATTGATAAATTAATACTTTTATTGATGAATTTATTATACTTATCACTTATCAAAAAGAAATTAGTTACCAGTTTACTAAAATTAAACTTTGAAAAAGATAAAATTTATGATGCATGCCAACTAGGTAAATAAAAAAGAGTTTCATTCAAATCTAAGAACATTGTTTCAACTTCTAGGCCATTTGAACTTTTGCACATGGATTTGTTTGGTCTTACAAGAACAACAAGCTTAGGTGAAAAATGTTATGGTTTTATAATTATCGATGACTACTCACGTTTTACATGAATTTTTTTTTTGACACACAAAGATGAAACTTTTCATGTTTTCATAAAGTTTTATCGAAAAATTATAAATAAAAAAGGATTTTCAATTCAAAACATTCGAAGTGATCATGGAACCAAATTTGAAAATCAAGACTTTGAAAAATTTTGTGATGAAAAAGTAATTAGCCATAATTTTTTAGCACCAAGGACACCCTAACAAAATGGAGTACTAGAAAGAAAAAATAGAACTCTAGAAGAAATGGCCCATACTATGCTATGTGAAAGCAACCTTCCAAGATATTTTTGGATGGAAGCAATTAATACAGCATGTTACATCTTAAACCATGCCCTAATCAGACCAATTTTAAAGAAAACATCTTATGAGCTTTGGAAAGAAAGAAAGCATGACATTGCATATTTTCATGTTTTTGGTTGCCGATGTTTTGTTTCGAATAATGAAAAAGAAAAACTAGGTAAATTTGATGCAAAATTTGATGAATATATATTTTTTTTGTTACTCTTCTTCTAGTAAAGCTTTTAAAGTTTTTAACAAAAGAACCTTAGTAGTAGAGGAGTCAATACATGTTATTTTTTATGAGACTAATGATCTTCCATCAAGGAAGAGTAAGCGTATTGATGATATAAATCCTCTTATAGAAGGAATGAAGGAGATCACCCTAAAGAATTAAATAATTCAAAATGAAGAGAATCATGAAGACAAGCAAAAAATTGAGGATGAAGGACAATAAGAACAACCTCAAGGTACAAATGATCTTCCAAAAGAATGGAGGTATGTTTACAATCACTCCAAAGAACTAATTATTGGTGATTCTACACATGGGATAAGAACTCGCTCTTCAATTAGAGATGTATACAATCATTTTGCATTTGTTTATCATTTTGAACCCAAAACCATTGATGAAGCCAAAAAAGATTATAATTTGATAAATGCAATGCAAGAGGAACTTAATTAATTTGAAAGAAATAATATATGGACCTTAGTTTCAAGACATAAAAATTATCTAATAATTAGTACAAAATGGGTATATAAAAATAAATTGGATAAAAATAAAAATATAATTAGGAATAAAGCAAGATTAGTTGCAAAGGATTATAATCAAGAAGAAGAAATTGATTTTGGTGAAACCTTTGCATCCGTTACTAGATGAGAAGCAATTAGACTTTTACTCACTTATGCATGCTTTATGAATTTCAAGCTATTTCAAATGTATGTTAAAAGTGCTTTCCTAAATGAATATATTTTCGAAGAATTTTATGTAGAACAACCTTTCAATTTTGAAAATCATGCTTTTTCAAATTAAACAAAGCATTATATGGTTTAAAACAAGCACTTAGGGCTTTGTATGAAAGACTAAGTAAATTCTTGTTTAATAATGAATTTTCAAGAGGAAATATAGATACAACCCTTTTCATCAAAAGAGATTATAATGACATCTTAGAAATACAAATATATGTTGATAACATTATATTTGGATCTACTAATGAAACTTTATGTGAAGATTTTGCTAAGCTCATGCAGGGGGAGTTCGAGATGAGCATGATGGGTGAACTAATATTTTTTCTTGGACTTCAAATTAAGCAAACGAAAGAAGGGATATCCATCACTCAAAGCAAGAACACAAGAGAACTACTCAAAAGATTTAGGATGGAGAGCTCCAAAGTAATTAGTACCTCCATGAGTCCATCATGTAAGCTTGACAAGGATGAATGAGGTAAAAATGTTGATAAAAAATTTTATAGAGGCATGATTGGTTCTTTATTGTATTTAACTACTAGTAGATTAGATATCATGTTTAGTGTTTGTTTATATACATGATTTCAATCTAATCCAAAAGAATCATATTTAAATGCTGTAAAAAGAATACTTAAATACCTAAAAGGAACTCAATCCATAGGTTTATGGTACTCTAAGAATTCATCAATCGATGTCATTGGATATTCAGATGCAGACTTTGTTGGATGTAAATTAGATAGAAAAAGTACTAGTGGAACTTGCCAATTTCTAGGAGTTAACTTAATCTCTTGGTTTAGCGAGAAGCAAAATTCGGTAGTATTGTCTACGGTCGAGGCCGAATACATTGCAGTCGAAAGTTGCTGTACACAAATCTTATGGATTAAGCAACAACTTGAGAACTTTGGCATCAAACTAAACAAAACTCCCATAAGATGTGATAATACTAGTGCCATAAATATAACTAAGAATCCTATCCAACACTCTAGCTCAAAACACATTGAAATAAGACATCATTTCATAAGAGAGCATGTTCAAAACAATGACATAATTCTTGATTATGCTTGTACTGAAAAATAATTGGTTGATATTTTTACTAAGATCTTAAGTGAAGATAAATTCTATGAGATTGGAAGAGAATTAGAAATTCTTGATCCCCTAGCTTAAACATCTTTATGATTCCAAGCTCTCTTCTATTAAAATATCATCTTAAACTATCTTGACCCTATATCTCACTTTTCTTTCTTAAAATGCTCAAATCTAACCATCTTTTGATCACTCTCATGTGTAAAATTCAACCCCTAAAATCTCAGATTTTTTCAAAATTTTTCATCAATTTTTGGATCAGTCCTTGAGACTTAATTTCATTACTTTAAGTTAAAAATTATCCATCCTTCTTGTCTTTTTCTTGACTATAAGAAGAAAAACTATTTTTGAACTTAATAAGAAAAATCATGGATAAACAATTGTACTTTATTTATCTCATGAATTTATTTGATCATTCTAATAATTTTGATCATTTGATTCATTTTAAGCAACTATATATATTTTACATATTTTGATCATATCATTTATTCTTTTTGAAAATTAATTGGTATCAAGAAATCATTTTTGATCTTAAAAGGGGATTTTAGTTTTTTAATCAATTGATATCAGACAACTTACTATTTATTTTATATTTTATTGATCTTAAAATATATATATATATATAATAAAAGAAAAGAAGAGATGATCCCTGAAAAATTGAATATATCTTATAATTTGCTTTGAATGATCTATTTAAAATCTTTAATCTTTAAATTGTTCCATCTCTCTTGAATCTTTGAAGTTCAAAATAATTTTGTTTAATGCATTTATATTATCCAAAAAGGAAGAGATGTATTTTTAATCCATGTTGTTCATAAATAGAATTAAAAAAAAAGATATTCATTCTAAATTTATTTTATTCATTCAAAATGGGGAAGAAAAGCTAAAAGATAAATTTATCCAATAGTAATTATGAAAATGAGGGGGAGAAAATATTATGTGATGAATTTTATGGTATTTACTCTTAAAAAATAAGGGAAAAGATGTTTGTTTGTTAAATATTATCTAGTAAGCCTTGATTGAATATTCTAATTAATTTGAGTTAAGGACAATGAACTTTGATAGTTTTATGATCCTTTGAACTTAAGCTTTTATGTGATTATTCAGTTTAAATTCAATTGATTTGATTGCCAAATCATTTTTGATAACTAATTGGAGTTAAAACTAATTTGAAATATATTCTCACTTCAAAATAATAATAATAATAATTTTGATACATACTTCTAATTTTAATACTCATTTAAAAATATGAATATAATATAAAATTTTTAATGTGCCTTTAAAAATCTTTATAAAATTATTTTTGCTCTAATACTATCTTTGTTTTGCTCGATACATTTCAGATATATATCTTTTTCGAGCTTAATTGACTAAAATTTATTTTAAAAAAAAATGAATAATAAATTAAATATTATACTTGATTCTATTATTTAAATCATTGAAAAGCTTTAATCCTCTTAAAGCTTAAAAGTACATACTTAAAAATCTGTTCAAAGAATCATATTCATTCAAAAAGGAGGAGAGCCTTTGATATTTGACTTTAAGCTAATTTTTTGTAAAGAAAGAAATTTTAAATAATAAGCTTTTAAAGAGAAGCTGATTCATTTGATTTGATTTAATTTTTTAAATTTTTTATTTAATTTTTTGAATTTGATACATCTGATTCAGATGCTTCCAGTCGTGATCTCTACTAGATTTAGTTTAGTCATCTTTGTATTAGGTTATGATCTAGTATCTCTTAGTTGTTTCTATAAGCTATTGATCAAGTCACGGTTGGTTATTTTTTTTGGATCAAACTTCTGGCATTGGTACTATTAGCTGTTTGGATCATGGATAGTTGTATCCATAAATTTTGTATATTTTGATGGCCTAATTCTCATGAATACTTTTGATACCTTTATATTTTATATGTTTAGCATTTATATATTTTGATGACTTGATGTTATGATAATCATTTGGATGTAAATATGTGATGATGTCATTTGAATGATGTGAAATGAAACCTTTATGAATTGGCAAATTTCATTATGATCATTATGTTGTAAATTAAAAGTTTTGTTATAAACTCTTCTTCTAATAGAAAAACATATGGAATAATTTAAGGAAAAGGCTTTATTATTTTTGAATTCTAAAATCCTTTAAGATCTTACTTGATGATATCAAAAAGAGGGAGTAGAGTAAATAAAATTGGGCTATAAGCAAAATTGAAGTAAAATTGACAAAAAAATAAAATAGAAGTAAAATTGACAAAAGGAATAAGTAAGTTAAACACTTTTGCAAATCATTTTAATGCTTGACTATAAGTAATCATCAAACTGCTCTTGATGCCATATGGTCAAATAATTGAATATAATATCTTACTATGTGATGTAGCATGTTCCTTCAAAATTTTTGAAACCCTCAATCAATGCTTCTACATGCTTTATTTTTGCTTATGCTCAAATATTTTGTCATCATCAAAAAGAGAAAGATTGTTACTCCAAGAATTGATTTTGATGATTACAAAGTATTTGAGGGGATTACTAATGAATTTAACTTGGAAACAAACCTTTTGTATTTCAGGAGAAAAATCATAATTTTATCAAGTTTTAATTTAAGAGCCTCAAGAGCAAGTATAGAAGATTTCTAATCCTTTAGAGGCAGTCCTATGATTTTTGGATGTTTATTTTGGAAGAAAATCAAGTTTGAAGTGAAAGGATCGACCCCTAGGTCATCCCATACTGAAAAGGGCTATTTGGCACACTATCTCTATGCCAAAGGTCGACCCTAGGGTCGATCTCTACTGTTCTAAAGGCTAAAAATATAGAATGGATATTTTTCTAAATTTTATCTTAGAGGTCGACCTCGAGGTCGACCCCTGTACCATGAGTCGACCCATGCAATGAAACTTTTTTTGCAACAACTATTTTTTTCTTGTTTTGGCAGGTTTTAATGATTTCTTTAATATCTCCAATGGCTACAAATCTTATCCAGGATCCTCTCCTCTACCTATTGAAGATCTAAAAGGCTTTATATAGAAAAAACACAAGAGATTGAAGAACTAATTATCAACCCTAAGCAAAAGTATTCACCAAGAAAAGAAGCTTTCATCTTCAAATTTACCAATCTTTCAAGAGCTCATTCAAGTATCCAACAACCTTGAGGAAAATCAGAGAAGCTTCCTCCACTATTATGAAAAGCATTCTTAAGATTTTATTTGCTCACATAGGGAGCTATACTTATATTTGATTGTCATTAAATCTTTTACTCTACTATTTTAAATTTAAGTTTTGGGAGGGTTCCAAAACTTGGAAAGATTGATCCTAACCTTGAATAGGATTGTATTGGATTGGCTTGTACCTAAAAAATAAGTGTTCTAGCTTGGAATAGCTAGGTTGGAGGTTTCCAATGGTGTATTCAGTTTGAATATGGTTAGTGGATTTTAATTCCTAAGTAGGAGCTTAGGGAGTGGATGTAGGTGCAAGAGAAGCACCGAACCACTATAAATCTTGCTTGTTTGTTATGTGCTTGCTATCTTTCTTTTCTTAGTTTGTTAAATTCTTGCTCTCTAATCTTTTATATTTTTCTCTAACCTAAATCGCTTCACACACACATCTTGCATATCATCATTTAATCTTGATATCTTTAAATTAGCTTTAAAGTTTTAAAAATCCAATTCATCCCCCTCTTGGGTTGTATAGCTGGGCAATAAGAACCAAGTTTGATTTGACTTAAATTGGATCTAATTAGCCCAAATTAGAACCTGATTTGAATCCAATTCGAATCTAGATGTTAGGATTTGTAACATGTGTTAGAATGTTCAACCTGCAAACTTGATATGATCCAATTAGATTCTTGATCAATTTTCTTTGTGTATGACCCATTGGATTCCACATCTAGCTAGTAGTAGATTCGAATGAAATTTGATCTAATTTGGTTAGAACTCAATCAAACCGATTTAGGTCAAATCGAGCTGACCGATTCGATCAATTAGAATACTTTCTAATTAATGATCAAATTAAACTCTTTAATTCGATCGAACCCACAAGACAAGATTAACGTCTAGCAATGTATCATGTCTATCCAAAAGATATGAAATTTTGATAGAAATACTAAAAATATTCTTCAATGAAAAGTTACCGTGTAATAAAATCCTTCGATCACCCTGCATCCTAAATATGCCTTTGGATATGAAAACATGTCAAACCCAATATCATATTCATATTCTATCAATCTTATGATTCGATTAATGAAACATTAGAAACCATTTCTAATTTTCATCACACATTGATCAAAGTCTTCCTGAATCATTATTTGTTTTGAATCAAGTAGGATGCGATCTCCTCTTACTAGGAGTGATCGATTCTATGTTTTGATTATTTAAAATTATTTATAATTTTTTAGAACTATAAGTAAATTTATCAACTAAAGGCTTTAATTTATTCAACTCATCCTTTAGGATTTTGTTTTCTTCTTTTAACTTATTGTGGCTACTAATTACCTCTTTCTTTTCTTTCAAGAGTGTTTGAATCATTTTCTTAAGATTTTTATTTTTTGAGCTTATCTTTTTGAAATCTTTCATCAAGTCATAAAAAGCATCTTGAAGCTCTTCAAAGGTAAAATCTAAATCAAGTGGAGGATACCTTATCATCTTGTGTCATGAAATACAAGTTTGCTTCATTTTGATTTTCTTCCTTCGAGCTTGACTCATCGCTGTCGCTCCCAGTTGCTAGCATGGATTTTTCTTGTATTTTTTTTGGCTCCTTCTTTAATAGAGGATATTTAGCCCTAAAATATCCTGGCTTCTTGCATTTGTAGCAAGTGGACTGATCCCTCTCTTTTTCTTTTTCTTTCTTCCTACTGGCTTCTCCTCTAATGAAACTCCTCTTCTTGAATTCTTGTCTTCTTCTTTCCATAAATTTCTTGAATTTTCTAATCACCAGGGCCATATCTTCATCATTTTCCTCACTGGTGGATAGATCATCTTCTTCTTCATCAGCCATGGATTTTAGGGCTATTATTTTTTTTTTCTTATTGTCTTCCTCATTATGCCGACTCATGGTAAGCACATGTGACATTAAGGATCTAATGAGCTCCTCTAGAGATAGTATGTTCAGATCCTTTACCTCCTGGATTGCTGTTACTTTGGCTTTCCATGACCTAGGCAAAGATCTGAGGATCTTTCGCACCAATTCACTATTAGTGTAAACATTACCTAAGCTTTTTAAATTATTTATAATATCAGTGAATCTTGTGTACATGCTAGTGATAGATTCAGTGGAGTCCATTTTAAATAACTCATATTGGTGAACTAGCATGTTAATTTTAGTTTCTTTTACTTGATTTGTCCCTTCATGTGTGATCTCAAGTCTATCCCAAATTTTCTTTGCAAAATTGCAAGTGAAGATTTGGTTAAACTCATTTACATCAAGGGCATAATAGAGTATATTTATTGCCTTGGCATTTAATTGGACAAGTTTCTTGTCCATTTCATCACAATCCTTCTCCAGCTTAGGAGAGGATGTGCCATTGACAATGACTATGGGTGTGTGTGGACCATTGACAAGGACACTCAATATGTCATAGTTAAGGGCTTGAATGAAAATGCACATGCGAGCTTTCCAATAGGTATAGTTGGACCCATTGAAAAGAGGTGGCCTATTTGTGGATTGCCATTCGGCAAGTGAACCTCCTAGTTGGGTTGACATGATCTTTGTCTCTAGTTGAAAAAATCAAAAATTAGTAAAGAACTTGGCTCTGATAATGATTGTTGCTTAGATAGACAACCCAAGAGGGAGGGGTGAATTAAGTTTTTAAAAATATAAAGTAGATATATGTGGTGATAAATGATTAAATCCTAAGTGAACCAAATGTGAGAGCAAATAGAAGACACAATCAAGAGTACACACACAAACAAGAAAATTTTATAGTAGTTCGGTGCTCTTCCAGCACCTACGTCCACTCTCCAAGCAAACTCTTGAAAATTTCACTATAATCCCGCAAGATTACAGTCGGATAGTTTTTTCAAGCTCACTATCCAAAAATCTAGTTGGGTTTTTCTTAGGTTCACCAACCACAATCCTTACAAAGATCAGACAAACCAATCTAAATAAACAGAGGAGAGATAAACTCCAAAACCCAAGTTTCAGCCCCTGTTGAAACCAAGTACACGGAAAGAGAAAAAAAATTTTCCAACTCAAAATGCTCCTTTGAATGAGCAGAAATGTTATCCTTGCAGTTTGTTGAAAGCCTCTTTGAATACATGGAGTTAATACACTTGAGGATTCTTCAAAGCTTGAAAGAATTGATTGATTGGAGATTGGGTATTCATTTAAGAATAGAGAGTGCTTCACTTTCTCTCATTTTTCTTGGATCAATTAAAAATAAGCCTTCTTTCTTTTATATCTACAGCATTTTCTCTCTTTTGGTGATGATTGGAGCCCAAAAAAAGTGAAATCTGATCGTTTGAGAGCAGTAACTAGCTATTAGGATTGAAAAAATTTAATTTGGAATGCCCCATCAAAAGGTTGTCGTTGAGTCTCGAGACCTCTTGATTTATCTCGAGACATCTTGCTAGGTTATGAGGCCTCTCAGTTTGATCAGGAAAGCTCTTGCCTTCAGTCGCATGAAAAATCAGCTTTCTAAAAAAAATGGCTCATCTGAGATCGAGACCTCTCGATTATGAACGAGACGTCTCACTGGAACCATGAGATCTCTCAAAAATCCTATGAGACCTCTTGCTCTTAGAGCATAGAAACTAGATTTCTATCACCTATGATTGAAAGCTCTCAAGATTCACTCGAGACCACTCGAAATCGAGCCAGAATTACATTTAGGACGTGTTGGTCCACTCGAGAGCTCTTGAAAAAATTTTGAGACTTCTCGAAGACTACTCCAAGATAATTTTAAGAAAATTTTTGCACCAATCAAGGAGATTCAATTTTTATTTGAATTTCACTTTATGTCTTCCTTATTTTGGTTAAAGAGCTCTCTTTCTTCTGATATTGGAATACTTAAAATAAAATATATTAGTAATCATTTGCTTTAATGTTTGGTCATCATCAAAATCACTTAGAAGGTTCAACAAGCTTTAAAATTTTAAAAACCCAATTCACCCACCCTTTAGGGTTGCATAGCTGGGCAATAAGTGGTATCAAAGCAGGTGCTCTATTATTAGTTATTGACCTAACCATCAAGAGCCAAAGATCTTAGCAACCCAAAATGAAATATTTTTTAATGATGGGCATTTTATAGATAGACCCTCATTGTTTGATGGCATAAATTATACTTATTAAAAATCTAGGATAAAAATATTATTCAAGCACATGACTATAATTTATGAAAAATTATAATCAATGGCCTATATACACCCAATGCATCAATTCATGATAAAGAAATGATTCAAATGAATGCTAAAGCAATGAATTTACTTTATTGTTCATTAGGCATAAATATTTTTCATATAATTTTTTCATGTAATTCAGCAAATCAAATATGAAAGAAATTAGAAACTACTTTTGAGAGAGCAAACCAAGAAAAATATTAAGCTCCTAAGAAGAAAAGAAAACTCACCCCAACTCATGCCTCGTAGTGCATAAGGATGAAAAGAAGAAGAAGAAGAAGAAATAGAAGAAAAAGAAAGTATTGATTAAGGGAAAGCAAAGCAAAGAAGAGAAGAATAAGAAATAGGAGGAAGGTATAGCAAGTTATTGCCTCATGGCTCAAAATGATGAGGTATATCATGAACACTCTTCTAAATTTATTTTTAATAAATTATATGAAGCCTTCAATAAGTTAATGGATGAACACAAAAAGATAAGACTACCGAATAAAGAACTTAAAAAATCTAATCTATCTTTCATTGAAGAGGAAAATAAAATTTTGAGTGAAAAATAAGATCTATTAAAAAATATGAAAAACATGGTCAAAGAAAAGAAAAACTTTTTGAAATAAATTAAAACTTTAGCTACGGAAAAGAAAAATCTTACATAATCTGAAAAATTTCTAGTTAAAGAAAAGATAAACTTGTGAAATCATAAAGATCTTTAAAAAATGAAAGAGAAAAATATTTAAAATCTAAAAATCTTTAATAAAAGAAAATAAAAATCTTTTAAATGAAAAGAAAGAAATCTTGGTAGAAAATAAAAAATTAAGAAGAAAAGTTGAGGTTTTGAGATCCATTGCTGAAAGTTTATAATTAGATTTCAAAATCTCCAATCTATGGTAAAAATCAATGGGGCTATTTTCAATAAATTAGAAATTGGTTCTAATATATCAAGAAAATAGCAAAATACTAAAAATATTTTCACAAGAGCATCAACTAAAGATCATTCTATTAAGTACTTTAAATATAATCAAATTGGCCATAAAATTTTAAAGTATAATTTTAAAAGAATTAGCCAAACTTTGATTAAATAAATTTGGATTTCGAAGGAAACTTTGAATACTAACTCCTATGGACTCAAGATGACTTGGGTACTAAAAATCATTAAGTGATTTTGCAGGTGCACCAAGGATTCAAATGAAATGAAAGAAAGAAAATTTTTATGGTTGTCTTGAAAATGAAAAGAGATGAGTATTGATATATGGTATAATTTAAACTTTTCTCATATCATACCATCAATGATTGTTAAAGTTATTTTAATTAAATCTATTGACTTTAATATAATTTCATATTATGTTTACTTGCTTGAAATTCTTTTCATATATTAGTAAGATTAGTATGATTGATTGATTTTGATGATTTAAATACTTTAATTTTAAAGATTAATATACTCTCCTCTAAGTATCATGTTATGATATAAATTGAAATTATCTTAAAATTAAACATGATATAATAGCTTTTCCAATCAATTTTGCAATTGATAAACTTAAATTAAAAGATGTTTAATTGAATATGAATATTTTTAAGTTGCTGAACATACAAGTAAAACTATATTTGACATTCTTCCATAAAATGCTAAATTATTAAAATTTTAATTAACTTTTTTTATGAAATAAAATACTTGAAGATAAGATATTCAATCACAAAAATTAAGTACTTAATGTGTTGGATTACATTGCATATTAGCTTATCCCTAAGGATTTGAAATTTCATAGTTCAATCAAAACTCATAAAGCCTATGGCTAGATTTTCTTTTACAAGAGTTCTTTGACTTGATAATCTTGTCCCCATGATTGATTAATTCTTGATCCTCTAATTTGACCTAAATATCTTTCTTGATCATCGATTTGATTGTCTATTGATTCTTATTCAACTTGATTAAATTTTCTTGAATAAAAAACTGCTTGAACTATTTTCTGCTTTAAGGAGCCGAATCTTAGTTCTATTGTAGTCGACCTTTCTTCAGAAGCTGACTCTTCATTTAGCAGAAATCGACCCCTTTTTTCTAGGATTAGTTCTCCTATTGAAAAATATCCCAAGGCTCTATCATTCCATTGTCAATTTTCTCGAGCCGTAATTCCTTTCAAACCCCTCTCCTACTAAAATTGAATTTTTTCTCTCAATTTCTATTCTAATCTTGTAGTTCTTGTACTTCAATGGCATCCTGAAAGTATTTTGCCCAAAAAAAGAGAAAGTCTAGTTTTCAAAATAAAAGGTGTGTAGATTGAGATAAATGTTCATAGCATTGGATGCACGTATACATATACAAACTAGTAGGAGCATCTTGGATTATTTGAAGCAGTTGCACATTTAAGATCTGTATTTAATCAAGATGATGATTAAGGGTGTTGTATCAGCTCTTAAGCTATAGTAGATGATGATGATGAGACTCCTACAGTAGATCCTATTGTAGTATATATCAGGATAAAAAGCCAACAGAGCAACATAAATAAATAGAGATAGCCTCATTTTCACACACCAGCCATCTAGATACTAGCTTATGATTACCTGATAGACTGGATAAGGATGCATTTATTGAGAGACTCTCCATCATGATTGTAGCGTCAATCCATGTAGAGCTTTAGAGGTACATATCAGAGGCACACCAAACAAGATGAGATAAAATGAAGGTATTATCATTGGTCAGAGATGAGTTAGAAAGATTGATTCGGGCACTCACTGCAGCAAGGGAGGATGTTCACCATCAAATCTAGTTATTTGGAGATATTAGACTACACTCTCCTTCTACCTAGCCCAGACCTACATCTTAGGATTATCCTGATATATACTTGCTTAAGATGTTAGGATTTCTTTCCACAGCTTTACTGACCCTTTCAATCTTTTTTTGGCATCTATATAGGATATAGCTCAAATAGATTTTACATGCTTTCATAATTTATCTTTGTAATCACCATTGGCTAATCAATGAAAATTTTATCTTTTATGAAAATTCAATGTATTCGATACTATTTGTTTGACTCAATATGTGCTTTGCTTGCAAAACAAAAGAAGAAAAATGATTGGTTGTTTAAATTAATTAAATATACCTGATTTAAAAGAAATAAAAAAGAATTAAGAAAAGTTAATTTTTCGACATAGGAGGAGAGTTAAGAAAGTCAAGTTTTCTAGCATTTTTTATAAAAAATAGGAAAGAAATAATTTTAAACTAAATAAGAGAAAATATTATTAAAATATTAAAAGTAAAATTATTTTGATCTATTTATGCCCTCTTATTGTTCTAGTTATTTAATTTGCTTTAGAAAAATTATTTCTATTTTACATTTTATTCAAGCATACTTTGCATGGTTTGATCCTATCATGATTTTTAAAAATTAATTGGTATCAAGCTAAATCTTGAAAAATATTTTACTTCAAATAAAAATCCTAGATAAATAACTTTTGAATCTCATGAAAAATCAGTAATAGGCATTTATTTATTGCTTGACTTGTTGGTTGACTCATACTTGAGCTTGCATGTAATTTTGTTTATTCATGTTTTACATTGGTATCAAAGAATTCATCATTAAGTAAAGTTTCACAATTTGTATCAAATAATTTTTTTTTGTCTTGCACTCCATTATCTTTTTTTGGCATAAAAAAAATATTTTATCTCGAATCTAATTTTGCATAGCTTATATGATATCTTTTGAGATAAATTCAAAGAATTTTATTTTTTTTTGAACTAAATTAAGTGATATTTCTTAAGAAAAGAAAGATCTAAATTTAAATATTAAATCTCTCTTTGTTTTGTTTGCATAATCTATTGGTATCTATTCAAAATGGCTTATCAAAATAATTTGATCTGAACTTAACGAATTCATTCTTTTTTTAATCAAAAACTAAAATAAATTGGTATCATATTTTATCACCTTGTACCCTATCTTTTAGCAAAAAAAAAAGAGAAAGAAAAGAATGCTTTGTCTCAAATCTAAATTTGCACAGCCATATTTTAATATGGTATTATTTGAGACAAATTACAAATATTTGCTACCTTTTCTAAACTCAATGTGTAATATTTCTTGAGAAAAGAAAAAAAATAATTTTTAAACATGAAAAGAAATCACTTATATTACTTGATTTGTTCATTTTTTGATTGAAGCATTTATATATTTTTCAACTTATCGATTCATTCTTTGATTGATTTGATTGTATCATCATTTTTAATGATCAATGAATATTTAAAAAATACTTAACACTAATTGATCATTTTAATGTTGTCATGATTGAAGACATCTTGTTGTAAATATTTTATTTTAAAATTAATGATAGCAAAATTTTCATTAAAAAAAATTCATGGTACCATGATTATGATTGATTATTTAATTGACGGTTGATTATTTGAAACTCAATATGCTTACTTTAAAGTAAGTGTAATAGAGGAAGAAAATACAAAAAAAATAATTTGATCTTAAAAGACTATTTAATTGAAAATGCCTTTATTTGCAAAACTAAGAGGGAGAATTCATTTAAGATGAATTAGTTAAAAAATTAGTATCAATCAAATTTAAAAATTTGAGCTTAAAAGTCAAATTAATATTATTAAAGATTAATGTAGTATTAATTAACGATGCTTAACTTAAAAAAAGGAGGAGAATAAATTTAAAAGTATCATGTGATGAATTTTATGGTATTCACTTTTAAAAATAGGAGGAGAGACATTTGCTGCAAATTGGTATTGAAAATATCGATATAAATCTTAAATTCTCAATCATTTACTTTATATTTCTCTCAAATTTATACTTTATTTCAATTGATTTCAAACTCTCAATCGTCTTATAGTCTTTTCAATTTGTGCTTTCTTATGTTTATTCAATTTAATTTACTTGATTTAAAGTGCTATTAATTTAAAGTAGTATCAAATAAACAAATTATTCTCAAATGTTGAAACTTACTTAAAGTTGTATCATTTATATACTGATTTTATAATTTAATTTATCTAAACATTCTTGACATTCTTGGAGTTGAATTGAATTGAAAACTCTTCTTACTCCTAAAGTAAAATTTATAAAATTTTTAATGTACAATGTAAGATCTTTATAAAACTATTTTTTAGCTTTGATACTATCTTTCATACTCTTCCGATACATATATTTTTAAAGTTTAATTGACCAAAACTTCTTAAAAAAAGTAAAGAAAAAATATTAAAATTGGTGTCATTTTTTTAATGTTATACTTATTTTATTTGAAAATCTCTATTTTTTGAAATTAAATTAAAAATCTAAATTGATGGTATCAAATAGAAATTTGACATCAGACATACTTTTTTTGGTATCAAATATTCTAAAATATATTGAAAAGCTCTATCCCTCAATATTGACTTAAAATATCTAAATTAAAACTTTTTAGAAAGAAGGAGAGTGACATCAATACAAATTTGATATCAAACATAGTTATTTTCATATTAAATATCCCATAAAGTTCAAATTTAATATCCTCTTGAAATTAAATCAAAATTTTTTGAATTTGATATATATATTTTGAATTTTAATTAATTTTGATGATATATTTCAATGATTTATTTGATTCATAAAAAAAAATGTTATGCTTGATTTCTTTTTTCAAAACTTTGAAATGCTCTATTTCTCTTAAAGCTTATAAAATATATATTTAAAAATTTGATTATAAAAGTTGTAATCATTTAATACAGGGGAGAGCCTTTAATATTTGAATTCAAATAAGTTTCTAAAAGAAAAGTTATATTTTAAGCATGTTTTAAATCCAAAGATAAGTTTTCAAAAGGAAGATGATTAATTTGATTTTATTTTTTGAATTTGATACATCTTTTATTTGATACACTTCTATATCTTATTAATTTTGATGGTTTTCTTAATGCTTTTCATAAGCTTTTTAATGATTATCAAAAATAAAAAGAGAAATGTTGAGTATATGCTTAATGAATGATACTTAAAATACTCAATAATTTGATGCTTGAAATCTTAATACTCATTGATTTGAATTGAGATATTATAGTGTAATGAGTATATAAAAAATATGTAATAAACTAAAGATAAATTAAGAATATTCATGAACTATGCATTCATATATTTAAATTAATTACTTCATGATATATTGGTTAATTTTGATTGTATGTAATTCTTATTTTGTATGGCTAACTATTTATACTTCTGATATGTAATGTAAACTTCATGTCACATCTTTTTGTATTTTGGCTAGAACTATTTACTTGATGCATGACTCTTATATATTTTGATTGTTGGCATCTTATTTTGTCATGAATATGAAATATATTTTTCATATATAACATCAATTATATTATGAATTGTCTTTTAAGGAGCAGGTTCTTCCTTCTTATTAGAAAGAGGAAGTAAATTTTATTAAAACAAGGGAAGAATAGTTTTTTTCTTAATTGATAATGTCAAAAAGGGGGAGTAGAGAAATAGAAATGGGCAATAAGAAAAATTATGAAAAATTATCAAAGGCAATTGGGCAATAAGCAAATGTGTCAAGAGAAATTGTCAAAAGAAAAATTGTCAAGGAAAATAATCTTATAAGCAATCTTCAAACTTCAAATTACTCATGATGCACTTTATTCAAATGATTAGCTATTATGTTCAAGTGGCGTATCTTTGTAAATTTAAAACTCTAAATCAATGCTTCATATATGTTATATTTTGCTTTTGCTTAAGTATTTTGTCATTATCAAAAAGGAGGAGATTGTTTCTCTAAGAATTGATTTTGATGATTACAAAATATTTAAGGTGACACTAATGATTTCGGCTTGGAAATAGATTCATTATGTATTTCAGGTTTAATAAAAAATTTCAAGTTTATTAAAAAAAGTGATGAGGGGTAAAATTATAATTTTATAAAGTTGGAGAAAATTTATTTTGGAAGCCTTAAGAACAAGCTTAGAAGATTTCTGATCTTTTAGAGGCAATTTCATAAATTTTAGATGCAAGAATTGGAAGAAAAATAGGTTTTAGCTAATGGATCAACCCTTGGATTGACCCCTAGATCGACCTCTACTAAAATAGGCTGATTAGCATGCTAATTTTTGACGAGCACCCCAAAGGGGATGATCCTAAGGTCGACCCCTATGCTAGTGATCAATCCTAGGGTTGACCTCTACTATTTCTATAGGCTAGAAAATAGAAACTAGCCATTTTCTATTTTTCTGCCATAGAGGTTGACTCCTCGATTGATTCCTATGCAGGGGACGACATAGGGATCGACCCCTATGATGGAAAAACTCTACAATGATTATTGTTCAGTTCATTTTGGCTATATTTAATGTATATTTAATGCCCTCCAATGGCTCTAATCCTACCTAGATTTTTTTGTAACACTTATTAAAGATATAAAGGCTCCGAAAGAAGGAAAAAAAAGAAGAGATTCAAGCATTCATTTCAGCCCTAAGCAAAAAGCCCTCTTCAAGCAAAGAAGCTTTCATTTCAAGCTCACCAACTCCTTAAATGCTCATTCAAGTCTTCAGCAACTTTAATAAAAATCAAAAAAAGTTTCTTCCTTTATTGTGTAAAGAGTTTTCAATATTTTATTTGCTCATTAAAGGGGCTAACTTTGTATTTCATTATTGTTAACACTCATACTCTATTTTATTATTTTGATTTTAAGTTTTAGGGATTTCAAAACTTAAGAAGGCTGATTTGAACCTTGAATTGGATTGTATTGAGTTGGCTTGTACTTGAAAAATAAGTATTCTAGCTTGGGATAGCTAGGGTCGAAGATACTGACTTTCTATTCTTGTTGAATATATTTAGTGGATTTGAATTCTCAAGTGGAAGCTTAGAAAGTATATGTAGGTGCAAGATTGGCATCGATCTACTATAAATCTTACTTATTTGTGGTGTGCTTGCTCTCTTTCCATCCTTATTTTATTAAATACTTGCTCTCTTACTATTTATCTTTTCACCTCACTTAAATCACCGACCTCATACAAATTGCATATCATGACATTGTCTTTGTTATTCTAATTTAGCTTTAAAATTTTAAAAATCTAATTCATCCCTCCTCTTAGGTTGCATAGTCGGACAACAGCGGTCAATCATATCTTGACTCGCACACCGATTTTACAAGTACTTGATTGTATCTAGAAATCTTCTGTCACTATATTACAAATTCAAGTAGTCTGGCACCAAAGTATAGTGAGTTTCTTGTAAGTCATCGTGGTGATCTTAGGTCAGAGGGATTCATATACCTATAGCCTTTGTGAGCTACTCTTGATAGCAAAGTGCTCCATAAATTTGTCACACTCAATGTAGATGTACTTTTACATCTTACCTTCATGCCAATACTAGTGTCTTCACACTCTATGGTTATGAGGATAGCCAATGCATATGGCACACAGTAACCTATACTCGATAAGTTATCATCCTAGTTAATAACATATCATTTGATCGTGAATAATTTTAAGAATCATTCTATAAATTCTTCTTTATCAATTGAAAGTGGTTCTATGAATTTCATCATAACACATGAGTTTGTTTAAGAAAGATAGACAATTTATGATGAAAGAGCTAAACAACTTTTATTAATCAATAATTCATATACAAATTATAAGAGGAGCACAATCATCTACGACTTAGATAATTGGCTTTAGAACATAATTCCCAACAACACATCCTTTGGCATTTAAGTATTCTCATATGGTCCAAACTCTTTGCTTTCTATGTGAAATAAATGAGTTGCATGGAAAAGAAAAGAAAAAGTTGTAAAGTAGAAGGACTCTTCCTTCTACACACAAAACCCAAGGCACCATCAGATATCGTGCATAGATTTGTGGCAATGGATTTAAGAGGAGTAATCGAGAATGACTTCTTCCTTTTGGGTGCCAATTAATAACTAGCATTAATGTGAGGCATGGAGGTAGAGTTTGCTTCACTGCTAATTAATAACTGGAATTAATGTAGGGCATGTTGAAGAAAAAATCTAGTTTTCCAGATCAGGTTCGTTTAGATCTGATTGGATCAAGAGAGATATTTCAAAAATTTTTCTCTTGAATTCAAATCAAATCTGAGACTTTTCAAATTTGATAATATTGATCTAATAAAAAAATAAAATAAAATAAAAGATAAATTAAATCTAATTTAATTTTACCTTGTTGCGGGCAATCTGATTACCCTATGATGATCTCGATGTCTGCCTGAGGTTTTGGATCTAGCCATGCAAGTGCCTGGCCTCGACCGATATCCACTTGGATAGGATCTAGAGATCTCCTTCTTCTTTATCACTTCTCCAAAAATCAGACCTTGATCTGATTTTGAAGATCTTCAAAACTCCTTTCGAAGATGTGAAATGTCTCTTGCAGCAATGCTGCCTTCTTCCTTTTTCTGTCGCCTTTCTCTTGCTTGGATCGTACCAAACTTGTGCCCAAAAATTCTTGAACGTGGATAGAAGAGAGAACACTTGAAGGTGGCATGGAGGAGGAAGAGGGGCAGCCTTGTGGCATGGGCAATGGGTCAAGCATCTTTGATCTTGGCATAGATAGGGTTTTTATAGACCCTGTTGCACCATGCAGTGCCACATCATCCCAACCAATCATGACTTTCTATGAAATCAGATCTAAATCTGATTGATGGGATGACATCATCTGATCCAATCAGATGAGAGCCCCTCTGAATCATCCTTAGATGGTGAAAAGACTGGGTCAAAGTAGTCTTCTAGGCACCATCCAAGTAGAATCCCCAAAGCAACTAGAGTCCCATCTGTATGAGACTCCAAATGCTTTATACATGGGCGCACGCCTCCCTAGGCATGCACCCCTTATCCATCTACTTTTTAGTAGGTGGACTGGTCCAAGAACTCTCTCCTATGATGGCTTGACACATGGGCAGATATCTAAGTGTCAAAGGTCAATGTTTGACCAAATATTCGAAACAGGATTTAGCAGGTGACCAAAAATGATAGGTGTTATCTCAAATTTATCTCATAAATTAAGATAACCATTTTTTAACCTAGACAAGCTCTAGTTAGACCAAGTAAAGATTCCTGAGTGAGCCCAGATACATTTGGCTCAATCGAGACAAATTTTAATGATAATTAAAAGAGAACATTAGGCTCAATCGTGTGCTAGCATGATTTCCTTGAACTTAATTGAATCTAATTCAAATCAATTGAACTGGATTAGTCCAATTGATGATATCCATATTGAAACCCTTATTTGTGTGACCCAATTAGGTTTAGTTTTGTATGGTAATGAGATATGTCATGATCTCTATCATCGACATCATCGAAACACCTTTCGATGGATCAAAACTTTTTTGATTCAGACAACTAGTATAATTGATCATCTAAATAATTCTAATTGCTCTCAAAATCCACCAGTGACACCTAGCAGCATATGGTGGCACTCCATTAGAACTGAAAATGAATCTCTTGGTATAGTTACCTATGTGATTAAGTTCTTCTATCTTGAGCCTTGATAGGATTGGGGTTAAGGTAATCTCGTCAAACCCTAATATCCATCATATGATTAATCATTCAATTCAAGTCTAATGTGAAAACCTTAATAGAAACTCTTTCTATTATTTCACTCTACCATGGCCATAGGCTTATGGACTTGATTCTCATGATCATTATAGGGCTACTCCTTATCTACTGAGGTAGATAGATTGCCTATTAGTGGATTCTAATTCCAACAATGAACATGCTATAGCCAACATACACCTCAAGATTTCAAATGGCTAGGAGATCGAGTCATGGTGTAGTCAAACTATAACACTCTCAAGGTGAACTATCGATGCACCTCAAGTCAAAGAACCAGACACACAACTGTAGCATCACGCCAGTCATCGACGAGAAGGTAGACTTCCTAATGACTGCTCGACGTGGTCACACTCAGTGCTCTCGTTCTCTAACGAGTACCTATACTCTCGCTCTGGTGTCTTTACACCATAGACTCAAGACTCATCCACTATAAAAAAGCAATTGTACACCAACTTTCTATATTAATCACCATCCTCATGATGATCCTATGGTCAGGAGCATTTTATGAGTTAATAATGAAAATTCATGTCTTAAATTTTCAACTCCTGAAAATAGGAGCTATCATTGCCATTAACTCAAGGGATGTATCACAGACACTAAATACACATTGTGATAGAAAATAATCCATTTTATTATTTATAGTCAAAATTATAATTTTATACTTAGAAGTGTATAACAAGTGTCAGCCAATTCTGGCTTCTAGGGCACACATATCTAACATATTCTCACTTGACCTAAAGCCAATTGGCTACAAATCTATGTCCCATCTTCTCAAGATGGGTTTCGATCTTTTGCTAGCCTAATGGCTTTGTAAGTAGGTCTACCGCATTGTCTGCAGAGTCAACTCTTTTGACCTCGATGTATCCTTTCTCGAGGTAATCGCGGATGAGGTGGTATCGCCACTCGATGTGTTTGAATTTTTGGTGAGATCTTGACTCCTTAGCAACGACTATGGCATCATTATTATCGTAGTACAGAGGAATAAAATTTGATAGCATCAATTCGATCTCTATGGTAAACTTCTTATACCAGAATACTTTCTTCATAGCTTCTGACGCAGTGATATATTGTACTTTCATGATGGAATCTTCTATTACATTCTGTTTGGAACTCTTCCAACTGACAGCACCACCATTACACACAAATAGATTCCTAGATGTCGACCTTCGATCATCTATATCAAACATAAAATCTGAGTCTGTATACCCTTGGAATTTGAGTTCTCCATTACCAAAAATCAAGAATATATTCTTAGTTCTTCTTAAGTACTTAAGGATACATTTCATAGAAGTCCAGTGTTCTTCTCCTGAATTTGACTGATATCTGCTTGTGACACTCATAGCATGGGCTATATCAGGTCATGTACATAACATGACATACATGAGACTTCCTATTGTAGAAGTATAAGGGATCTTGCTCATGCGTTCAATCTCCTCTGGTGTATTAGGATACATTTTCTTGGAGAGATGAATGCCATGTCTAAAGGATACCAATCCCCTCTTGGAGTTTTCCATGCTAAACCTCTTTAGCACTTCCTCTATGTACATCTTCTGTGAAAGACCTAGCATCCTATTCGATCTATCTCTATAGACTTTGATTCCAAGAATGAAGGATGCTTCTCCTAGGTCTTTCATGGAGAATTTTGATCACATTTTACATTACAGGAATCATTTATAGAGGATATCTCCACAAAATTCTAAAAAAAAAATTTCCTCGTTAAGAAACAATATCCATATTTTCATATTTGCTTAAGTTGGGGGGTGTGATAAGCATCATAAATTCATCAATAAAAGTATTAATTTATTAATTAATTTATATTAATTTTTAAGAATTAATAATCAATTTATATATAATTTTTGAAAAATTCATATTTTTATTAATTAAAAAATTAATTAAAAAATAATAAAAATAATAAAAATTAAAAAATAAAATTTTATTATCAATAGAAAGAGCTCATTTTTTTGATCACAACGAAATAAATTTCAAGTAAAACGGAGCTAAAATGGAAAAGATATGAATTTTTAAAGATATAAAATAAATAAAAATTAAATAAAAAAAAGAAAATGGCTCAGCCGGCTCCGTAAGCCGAGCCACCAAGCCAAGCCAAGCCATCAAGCCGACTCAGCCATTGAAGCCATCAGCCGGTCCACGATCTAGGCGTGGACCGCCAGCTCAGCAAATTCCGGCGAATCAGAGATTGCCACGTGGTGGACCTAGACCCCTTAAGGGTCTACAGAAATTTATCGCGGCTCACAAGGGTAATTTAGTCTTTTCGTCCGACAACAGCGGCGCTGATTGGTTGCGGTGTGCGGTGCGGCCGGTCCACGCGGTCCATGGGAACAGTTATTGCGCGATCGGACGGATGTGGTTGTTTGCGGTCAGGATCGGACGGCTGTGGTTGCTTCCGAATTTTATTCAGATACAAAACATCACGGCGGATCACCATCGGACGGCAGCGCTCGATCCAGGCGATGATCCGACGGTCCAGAATGCTGCCGACGGTGATCAAGACTCCCGAAGCATGATTTGCGGCCAGATTTCCTCGATCAAGCGCGATCCAACGGCCAGAATTTAATCCGACCCGATCTGAGCTTATCTGCATCCGATTTTGATGATTTTTGGACCGTTGGATTCCTATTGAATGGCTGGATTTTATCAGATTTATCAGAGTCATATCAGAGCTATTTTGATTCAAATTTTATCCAAATTTCTTTGTATTTTGATGATTACAAAGGCTATTAGTCCCATATTGCCTTTAGAAAAAATATCCAGCCCTCCTAGCTCTATAAAAAGGACCCCAGGCCATCAGAAAATTGAACATCTCCGATCAAGGTGAAGCTTTGGTACAGGGCGAAGCCAGGCTATGGGTTAAAGGCTGCTTCGAAGCAACGGGTGCCGAGAAGAAGAGCCGAGCTTCTACACCATCTTTCTGCCAATGCCGATCCAAGATCAGAGATCAGGCTATTTTATTTTATTTTTTTCTTTTTAAATTTTATGTATTTAAATTCTAAAATTTTAATTAATAAAAATTTTATTTTTGCATTTTAATTTCTTACTTTTTATTTTTATTGTAATTTAATTTCTGCACTTTAATTATTATTTTTTTTTTATTGCAAGTAGATGCTAAGATCTAACTAGTAGATCTTAGTACCAAGTTTAAATTTCCTGCATCTTTTAATTTTTATTTTTAATTTTCCGACTTCACTTTTGATTCCAAAACTCAAATCTTTTCTTTTTTTTTTTTAAAAATCAAAGATTTCAAATCTAAAAACACTACCTTCCCTGTGGATTCGACCCGACTCACTACTATCTACGCATTTTCAATGATTTTAAGAAGTCGGATTAAACTGATAAACACGGTGTCTTAACGACAACATCGCGTTCCTATCAAGTTTTTGGCGCCGTTGCCGGGGAAGGCACGGATATTAAATTTTTGATCTCTTTGATTTTTCTATAAATAAATTATAAATAAAATTTTTTTTATTATTGCTTACTAATTTTTTTTATTATTTTGTAGAAAAAAAAAAAGAACAAAAAGAATCAAAAGTTTTGGTGAGATCAATCCTAACCCTAGTCCTCTTTTCTTTTTATTTATTTATTTATTTATTTTATTTTTAAATTAATTTAAAAAAATATTCATTTAAACCTAATTAAAAGCCTCATGATAAGATTAGAAATCCCTAACTGCTTAGAGCATGCATCATATTAGTTTTATTTTTATTTTATTTTTATATTTTATTTTTTTTGGTGATTGCTGGAGGCAAGGTAAGCCTTTCAGAATACAATTAGTTGCATGCATCTAGTTTAAATTGCATAGAACCCTTTAATTGAAAATTTTTTATGCATATTCATATTAAATCAAATTAAGGGCGTAACCCAATTAAATAAGATAAGGTGGGGATTTGATCACCCTTCCTTGTGAAGGAAAATCCTGATTTCTCGGTCCAGGTTCATCCAGATCTGATTAGATCAAGAGATATATTTCAAAAATTTTATCTTGAACTCAATCAGATCTTGATATGTTTCAGATCTGATTCTTATTATTTTAATAAATAAAATAAAATAAGATAAATTAAATCAAATTCAATTTACCTGATTTGGGTAATCCTATTACCCTGTAGATGATCCTGATTGCAGCGGAAGGTTCTGGATCTTAGCCACGCAAGCGCCTGGCCTCTACCGGTATCCACTCGGGTTGGATCTGGAGATCCTCTTCTTCTCTATCACACCTCCAAAAATCAGATCTGGATCTGATCTGGAGGATCTTCAAAACTCTTTTGAAGATCTGCAGTCGTCCTTTTGCAGCAGCGCAGCCTTCTTGCTTTTGATCGCCTTTCCTTGATCTGAATCGCACCAAACTAAATCCAAAACACTTTTGGACGTGGAGAGCAAGGGGAGAAGAGACTATGGCGTGGAGAAGGAGGGGAGAGGCAGCCTTGGGGCATGGGAAATCTCATTGAATTCACTTAGGATTAGGGTTGGGCGCAGGGTCTTATTTATAGACCTCTTGTGATCCAACTCCTCTTCCTCTCAACCAATCACAACCCTTTGTGAAATCAGATCTAAATCTGATTGGTTGGAATAGAGACCCCTGGATTCCTCCTTAGAGGGCGCCTAAGACCAGTCAAACTGGATTCTTAGTAGAACTCTGATTGGAATCCAAAAGGGAGGTGGAGTCCTTGTCCAACAAGGACTCCTAGGCGCCTCCTACTTGGGCTCACGCCACCCTTGGCGTGCGCCCTTCTCCTTGCCAGGTTCTGGCAGGGGGACAGGCCCCCACCAGCTCTCCAATAGGTGCATGACATGTGGTCAAAAGTCAAAGGGTCAATGGTCAACGTTTGACCAGTCAAAGGTAGACTTTTGACCAAAGTCAAAGAACAAGAAATGGCAGGTGACCAAAAATGGCAGGTAATGTCTTACAAATAAGACAACCTATTCTGACTTGGACAACCTCCAGTCAGACCATATGAAGGCCTCTGATTGAGCACAAACTCCTTTGGCTCAGTCAGGACAACTTATTTATGATAGTAAAAGAAGAACGTTAGGTTCAATCGAGTGCTAGCACGATTTCCTTGAACCTAATTGAATCTCATTCAGATCAATTGAACTAGATCAGTTCAATTGATGATCACCAGATTCAAACCCTTGTTTGTGTGACCCAGTTAGGTTCAGTTCTGTATGGTAATGGGATATGTCATGATCTCTATCATAGACATCATCGAAACTCCTTTCGATGGATCAGAACTCTTCTGATTCGAACAGCTAGAATGATCGATCATCTAAATCATTCTAATTGCTCCCAAAATCCACCAGTGACACCTAGCAGTATATGGTGGCAACCCATCAGAGCTGAATGCGAACCTCTTGGTGCAGCTACCTGTGTGATTCAGTTCTTCTATCTTGAGCCCCGATCAGATTAGGGTTAAGGTGAACTCGTCAAACCCTAGTCTCTGTCATATGATGTAATCATTCGATTCAAGTCCAATGTGAAAATCTAAATAGAAACTCTTTCTATTATTTCACTCTACCATGGCCATGGATTTCTGGACTTGATTCTCATGATCATCATAGGGCTACTCCTCTACCACCGAGGTAGATAGATCCCATCTTGATGCAATCCAGTTCCTACAATGAACATGTCACAGCCAACATACACCTCAGGGTTCCATATGGCTAGGAGACCGAGTAATGGTGTAGTCAAACTATAACACCCTCAAGGTGAACTGCCGATGCATCTCAGGTCAAAGAACCAGACACACTACTGCAGCATCGAGTCAGTCATTGACGAGAAGGTAGACTTCCTAATGACTACTCGAGGTGGTCACGCTCAGTGCCCTCGTTCTCTAACGAGTACCTGTACTCTCGCTCCGGTGTCTCCACACCGTAGACTCAAGACTCATCTACTAAAGAGAAGCGATCGTACACCAACCTTCCAGATCAATCACCATCCTCGTGATGATCCTATGGTCGGGAGCTGTTTATGAGTTAATAATGATTATTCATGTCTTAAATTTTCAACTCTTGAAAATATGAATTATCATTACCATTAACTCAAAGGATGTATCACAGACACTAAATACACATGTGTGATAGAAACATAATCTATTTTATTATTTATGGTCAAAATTATAATTTTGTCCTTTGAAGTATATAACAAGTGTCAGCCAATTCTGGCTTCTAGGGCACACATATCTAACAAGGCATGAAAATATAGTTTACTTCATATGAAACTCTTTCATGTAAAGAGATTAAGGTGCCCCAAAGACCTTTTGACTTGTTCAAAACTCTAGGTTTAGATAAGATCAAATACCATTCGGTTAGGTTTGATTGGGAACTTGGATTAACCCATGTGCTAGCATGTCAATCCAATTACATTAGTCCATGATCAAATTCTTAAGTGTGTAACCCATCGGACTTCACATCTAGCTAGCAGTAGACTCAAGCTCATGACCAAACTAAATTAGAATAGATCAAGCATAAATGCATGAATTAATTAGAACACCTTCTAATTGATTACTGAATTAAACTCTTTAATTCTTGCGAGTCCACAAGTCAAGATTAATATCTAGCAATATGTCATGACTATCTAAAAGATATAAAATTTTGATAAAAATATCAAATATATCCTTTGGTCAAGAGTTACCATGCAATTTAATTCTTTGATCATATAACATCCCAGATAAGCTATGGGCATGGAACCATATCAAGTCTAAACACTTATCTATATATATCGCAATCTAAAAATGATGACTCGGTTGATGATATATTAGAACTTTTTCTAATTTTTATCCTGCTTTGCAAAGACTTCTTGAGTCATCATCCTACAAGATCACATAGGATATTCTCTCTCTTTACAAGGAGTGATTGATTTCTTGTTGACCATTCATAACTTTCATGCATACTTCACCATACCTAGAACATCCCACAGAAATCTTAGAGAGTCTTGCTAGGATATGAACCAAAATATAGATTCATATATATAAGGTACTATAATGATCTCAGGTCTGAGGATCACTAGCGCTACTTCCACTAAAGAACATTCAGCTGACATGCTCATAAGTCTCCATCAGATGTTCTCTCATTAGGTTAGTTCAGTAAACTCATTCTCCAATGAGCACCCACATTCTTGTATTAGTGTCACTATACAAGTGATTGTAAGATCAACCATCCTCTCCATCGAGCATACATAAGATGTGCTAGTCTTACCGATATCATTAATCTCTAACTCGATGATCCTACGACTAAAAATTTTTTAGATTCGAGCTATTAAGATTTTAGGTCTTACTGGTATGATCCCATCATGGCCCTAAATCATTGCCCTAGTCTATGGGATTCATTATAATCTTAATCAAGTATAAAGATGCAGCATATAATAAAACAAACTGCCTAATTTTATTAATAATTAATATCAAATATATGAGTTAGAAAGATAGATTATAGAAAATATCCCATCACATCATATATATGTGTTGTTCCTACGGCTGCTTGGAGCCACAGCCGTAGATCTGATCTCTTGCATGAATCTGGGTATTAATCTAGCAAACTGAAGAAGATCTAAGAAAGATGAGAGAAGCCAAAATTTTTGGCGTTGGAACTAGAGAGAAGAAAGAAGAGAGTTAGAAAGAAAAGCTCAATTATATTCCAACCTTATTGTAAAAGTTGCAATATCCTGATTTATATATCCTAGAGTTCCAACATGAACCCTAATAAACCCCAACTCAAAAACTCCCCTAGGCTAACCCAACCCGTACATGAATTAGCCCCCGTAAGACCTCTTGAACCAGGCCTTAAGACCCCTAGGATCAACCCAAACCCTAGTCCAAAATAGACCCTCGTGTAACTCTTCCCATGCACTAAGCTAGCTAAGTTCCACTGGGTCGACTCAGTCTGAAATTGAGCTGGCCCAATCCTGTGCTATGCCAGCAATTTCGAACGCGTAGCTCTCTATTTTATCTATGCTCTGGGACTTAGCCGACTCAGTTTTGGACTGAGCCAGCTAACCTGTAGAAATTTTTTTTTCTACAGCCTTCATGCTCTGACTTTGGTTTCTTGCTCCACCTTGTGTCCCAGGTCTTCGAAGCACCAACCAAGCCCCTTGAGACCCTTAATATCTGAACCTCAAGCCCATGAAGAGCTACATGCCGCCTCCACCCTAGGACAACTCTTGTCCAAGCCCTAGATCACACCTATCCTAGCCTCCCCGGAGCCCTCACCCTGGCTCCGCCCGTGGCCTCCCAAGGCTTGGGAGCACCATACCACCTACAATCTCCATCTTGGTGTGCCCAAGCCTTGGCACACCTAGCAACATCCTCCTGCACGATCCCACTATCCCTGCATATCCTGATAGCCCCTCGTGCTCACTTTGCCACTGCTATTCTTCTTCAGCTGCTGAGCTTCCTTTGAGGCCTTCGGGATGACCGCCTCCACCACTGAAGTCCTTGGCTTGTTCCTTTGCACCATTTTTGGAGTTATAGGTATCCTTCTACTTGGCAGCTGCATCACTTATCCTGAATTTTTTTGGAGATCATGCAACATTTCTTTGCCGACACTCGCCACATATCCTGATGCTCCACCTGACACTGTCCCTATAGAGCCATGCCTGTCTTCCTGCACAATCATCTCCACCTAGATCTGTACAACCTCGACACTGGTGTGGGATATAGGTCCTCCCTCTGCACTTTTTTACTCTGAAACTATGTCATAGCTTTCTCCACCCGTGAAGCCACCTCTGCCCGGTGCTCCATCTGAAGCTGAAGTCCCCCTGATGCTACAGAAGCTGACTCTGTCTCCGAGTCTCCCGAGGCCAACCATCCAATGCTGCAATGCTGGACCTGCTGCTATACCTCAAACACCTTTGCTGCCCCTTCAAACCCTCTACACTCTGCAGATCTATCCAAAACCCTCTCAGATACACCACTTCCTGCGGGCTTGTCCGAGACCACCAAGATTTCATCTGAATCTTTACTTTCAGCAACTGTACTGGAATCCGAGCTTTCTCCTCCCTTGCACTTCTTCCAAAGTGGACACTCCCGCTTAATGTGTCCTGCTTCTCCGCACTTGAAGCATCTCTTGGACCCTTTGCTGTCCCTCTATTCATCCTTATTCTTCCCTTTTCTATACTTCTTTGAAACCACAAGACTCTCCTAGAAGACCTTCCTCTTCATCATCCATTCTCATTGCTCATTGGATCTGAGCACTGATACAATCTCCTCATACATCAGTATCTCCTTACCATACAGCAAAGTTATCACCAATGGATCGAAGCTCTTAGGTAGCGAACACAGCAATAATATACTCTTGTCCTCCTCCCTCAAAATCCACCCCAATATTGAGCAAGTCCATGCTCATCTGTTCGAACCACTGAATATGCCCCACAACATCCTCATCCTCCTGCATCCGAAGGCTGTACAGTTGCTTCTTCAGTATCAACTTATTGCACATGTTCTTCCTTATGTACAACTACTGTAACCTTGATCATAATCCCTTGGATGTTCTCTCTTCCAACACACCATACAAAACCTTATCCGCCAAATAAGCTCTAATCATGGCACATGTCCTTTTCTCCAAGGACACCCACTCCTTGTCTGTCATCTCCCTCAGTCTATCCTCTAAGGTCGAATCCGGCCTCATCTGAACTAGCAGATCCTCCACCCTTACCATCCACATCATGAAACTTTTTTTTCCATCAAACTTCTCTAATCCTACCTTCAACTCATCGTTCTCCATGATCAATCCAAATCAAATAACAGCAACAGGTAGAGCTGAGAAATACCTTGACTAGGGATGGTGGACAGCAGTCCTATGATCTTTTCCTTCCTCACGAAGCCTGAAGAAAGCCTTTTGATCTGAATCTTACTACTGATCTCTTCTGAAAACTGATCTTCTTCCTCCTCCATGCTCAACCAAACTCTAATACTAATTATTGTTTCTATGACTGCTCGGAGCCACAGCCATAGATTCGATCTTTTACGTGAACCTTGGTGTTAATCCAGCAAACTGAAGAAGATCTAAGAAAGATGAGAGAAGCTAGAATTTTTGGTGTTGGAACTAGAGAGAAGAGAGAAGTGAGTTAGGGAGAAAATCTCAATTGTATTTCAACCTTATTGTAAAAGTTACAATATCCTAGTTTATATACCCTAGAGTTTTCACAAGAATTTTAATAAACCCTAGCTCAAAAACTCTCCTAGGCTAACCTAACCCATATATGAATTAGCCCCCTTAAGACCTCTTGAACCAGGCCTTAAGGCCCCTAGGATCAACCAAGACCCTAGTCCAAAACTGACCCTCGCATAACTTTGCCCGTGCACTGAGCCGACTCAGTCTCAGCACTGAGTTAGCTAGGTTCCACTGGGTTGGCTCTGTCTGAAACTGAGCTGGCCCAGTCCTGTGCCTTGTCAGCAGTTTCGAACGCGCAGCTCTCTATTTTCTCTGTGCTCTGAGACTTAGTCGACCCAATTTTGGACTAAGCCAGCTAACCTATAGAAAATCTTTTTTATGCAGCCTTCAAGCTTCAACTTTGGGTTCTTGCTCCACCTTGTGTCCTAGGTCTCCGAAGCACCAATCAAGCCCCTTGAGGCCCTCAATATCTGAATCTCAAGCTCGTGAAGAGCTACATGCCGCCTCCATCCTAGGACAACTCCTATCCTAGTCCTAGGACCATACCTGTCCTAGTCTCCCCGGAGTCCTCACCCTAGCTCCGCCCATGGCCTCCCAAGGCTTGGGAGCACCACACCACCTACAATATGATTGGCTTGTAGGGTACTATTCTTTCAATATCCTATAGAGCTTTAGTTCTCCCAAGCAATCAACTATTTTGGTAGTTGTACATGTCATACATTTTGGCCCTTTTGATGTTTGTTATTATTATAAACATCTTTTTATAAACATCTTTTGAAATTAATGAAAAGTAAACCTTTTGAAAAATTTAATGTCCAATTAGATGAATGCTTTGATTGATGCTCACATTTATGTATTTTGTCAAAAAAAGGATAATTCAAAAAAATAAATCTTTGGAATTCACTACTAAAAACATGGGGAGAAAATATTAAATATGAAATTATGCTATTAAAAATACATTTGATTGAAAATGGTTTTGCTTGCAAAATAATGGAGGAGAAATAATTAATTAATTATAATTACCATATATGCATAATTTGAAAGAAAAAGAGGGAGAAACAAGAAAAATAAATTTTCTAAAAAGAAAAAGGGGGAGAAGTAAGAAATTTTTTTTTTGATATTTACTCTTAAAAATAAGGAGAGAGAAGTTTGTTGAATATTATCTAATTTGATTTGATTAAAAATTCTAGTTAATTTATGTTGAGGAAAATGAACTTTGATCTTAAATCCTCAAATAATTATATTGTACTTTTCTTAATTTGAGCTTTCATGTGCTTTTAATCATTCAATTTGATTTACATGATTTGATTGTCTAATCTATTTTAATAGTTAATTCGAGTCAAACTGAATTTGAAACATCTTTCATATTTCGCTTCAAGAAATAATTTTGATACATATGTCTACATTTGAAATATATTTGTAAATCTGAATATGATATTGATCTTTTTATGTGCCTTGAGAAATCATTAGAAAATTATTTGTATCAAAGTGATTCTTGAAAAAAACTTTGCCACAATTATTTATTATTCCAAAAATGAATTTGAAAAATTGATTATCAAGTGCTGTGACACTACGTAATAGGACCATTGATTTGCTCAATACATTCTTGATACATACCTTTTCTAAATTTAATTGACTGATATTTATTAAGAAAAGAAAGAAGTGAATATTGAAGTAAATATTATGCTTAATTTCACTACATAATCCTTTGAAAAACTCCATTCTTCTTGAACTCTTAAAGCTTAAAGTACTTGAAATTGAAAATCTAATTAAAAGAATCAAATTCATTCAAAAAGAGGTAGAGCTATTTGTATCTAAATTTAAGATTAATTTTTGAAAAGGAAGAAATGTTTTGAGCATATTTTGAACAAAAGACAAGTTTCTTTTAAAAGAGGAGATAATTCATTTAAATTGATTTTCTAAATTTGATATATTTTAAATTTTGATATATTCTTAAACTTGAATTGATTTTGATGATTTATTTTTTAATCTTTTTCTTGAGCTTTTGGATGCTATCAAAAAGGAGGAGAGTGATATTAAGTATATGCTTAATGAATTAATGCTTAAGAAACTCAAAATTTTGATGCTTGAAATATAATGCTCATTGATTTGAATTGAAACACTCTTTTAAAATGAGTATATACAAAATGTGAAATTAACTAAAGACTAATTGGGAACACTCATGAAGTGTACATTCATATGTACTTGTGTTAAAATATATTATTTATTTTTATTATATTTATCACTATAATAAAACCAATATTTTGCAATGCAAAAAATTCATCACAAATAATCAATTTCTATCACTAATAATTATCAGTAATTGAAATTGCATCGCTAATTCATCATCATAAAAAATGGGGTCACAGATAATAATTAGCGACGAAGACCTAATTTTTGTCACTAATAAACTTTTTTTATGATGAAAAATTTTTATTAGAAATTTTTTTTTATTCATTAGATTATCTACGATGAAATTATTTGTGATGGAAAACCAAAATTTTACATCATAAATAACTTTTTCTCGATAAAAAATATTCCATCATAAATAAAAATTATTTATGATGGAAAATAATTCATCATAAATATTGATTATTTATGATAAAATTTTTCCATCATAAATAATATTTTATTTATGATGAAATTTTTTTATTATAAATAGTTTTTTATTTATGATGAAAAATTTCTATCGTAAATAATCTTTTTGCCATGAAAAATTTCCATCATAAATTATTTTTTTAAAAAAATTATAAATAAATATATTTTAGTATTTATATTTTTAATATTTATATTTATAATTTATAATATTAAAATAAAAAATTTATAAAGAAATTTTATCATTTTATTATATAAAAATATAATTATAAAATTTTTTTTTATAAATATAAAAGATCCAAAATAAAAATAAAAGTATACAAAAATAAGCCACTGACCATCAAGTATTGGCAGTATTTAGAGATGGGGAACGGGCCGAAGGAGGTTAGCACTCAGAGGAGCTTGGACCGGCCTGCTGTTGCCTCATCAACTACATCATCTGCTCCATTTGTGCCATTCGCTCCATCATTTGTATTTAGAATAGCTGGTACTCATCGACGCATGCAGTCAACTCAGCAGCCCGCTGTCGATCTTCAGCAGCCTGTTCTGTATCTTCACCAATCGAACATCATAAGTAGCATGGATCTCAGCCCTAGATGAACATAAAGATGTAGGAGATTTAACCCCATGCCCTAGCCCCTAACATAACAAGATCTTGTACCAAGCACCTGATCATAGATTTCGTCATCTGTGGGTGCGATTGAGCCCTCTGGGGTAGGTTAGGATCTAATGTCTATCATACGATCCTAAAAATTAAATTTATAGCTATTTTAAGTTTGTACTGAAAATTAAAATGTCAATGAAAAAATAGTTGAAAAAACTTATATAAAGCTCCTAGATCCTGGCCATCTAGGCCCCTGACCATCGCTGATGGATTCACTGGTAGATCTCAATCCTACCAGGAAGCTTCCTACTCTCTACATCTCTCTGCAATATAAGAATAATTAATAAAAATTTTTTCAAATAGTTAAAGAGTTAAAATATGATAATTAAAAATTACTTATCAATTGCTTCATATGGCAAGCGAATGGCCTCGAACCCCTAAAATATGAGACTGACTGTCTTGCTCGATTTGCGACATTTTTTGCATATCAATCATACATAACAAATTAGTTAGTAAGTAATTGAATTTAAAAATAAATTATTAAATTCTAAATAAAAATAAGTTACCTGATATGTCGGCATATGACATCCTAGTCCTCCAAAGTAATGCTGTCATATGGCTGCTGTCGCACTACCTCCACCCCCTAGTCATGCACTACAGCATACTAGTGGCAATGAATGCGATGTTGGTATTTCTTGAAACACGAGCATAAATGATCATCTACAGCTCGCTGCATGCGATCATGCTCAAAATCAATAATGTCAAATATAGCCTATGAATAATAAATATTATAAGAATACAATACTAATTAAATATTTAAATAAATATTATTGTACCTATAAGTGGCCATAGAAGATCTTTTTCTGAGGTCATGTAATCTGACGCCAATTAAAGAACACTGTCAGGGCATAGCCACGGCAAATGATGCCCAGCTCTATTTGCCATGGCTCACACCATCCTCTAATAGGCCTATGCCAAAATCTCGATATGGAGACACTGTCCCTCGTGCTCGCTTCTCTAATGCTCAAGGACGAGGTTCTTTGATAGACCTCACCCTTGCCTCACCATTGAAAGAGAATAGCCTAAAAAAATAATGAATAAATTATTAGTATAATAGCCATCTATAAATATTAAAATACCACTCGGGTCCACCTCACTCGGACCCACCTCTACAGGGTCCTCTGTAGTGGTGAAAATGGAGGAAGGCTTAGGGGTAGGCTGGGAACTCGAACACCTTTTCAATATTCAGGCAAGAAAATACCCCTGGCATTCATCCAACTTTTGTCGATATCTATCTGACAACAAAGAATAATGCTTCATGAATCCTAACTCTACCGACTCCTTCCTAATAGGTGTGGTTCTATCCTATTCAAAAATGCATCATTTTTATTATTGTCATAGCTTTGTTCTTTGTTCCATATCTAGAAAAAATCCGGCAGCATCTTCCTATAGTTCTCCAAGTATATGATAAAGATGGATCATATTTTAACCACATCTAATATATACCCAAAAAATAAAAGAATTTTTCATAATAGAATAAAGAATACCATGACAACAATAAAATATTGATGCATTTTTGAATCGCCTAAATCAGGGCATCTAAGAGCCATTCATAGAGTCCATTTTGGGGACCCTAGGACCGACTCTTAAATAGCAGTCTAAGGTTACATCAATGCATGCATTAAATCATTACCAGATAGAATCCTGGATTGGATCTCGGACCGAATCTCGATCCTAATCTCGATCGAGATCCGACCAAGATCATGATGCAAATCCTAAACTAGATCATGGACATGATCCCAGACCAAATCTCGAATAGGATCCCAGACCGGATCCTAGATTGAATCTCGATCTGGATCCTAACCTAGATCTCGATTGAGATCCAACCCAGATCATGACCCAAATCCAAACCAAATCACGAGCATGATCCTAGATCGGATCCTAGATAGGATCCCAGACTGGATCCCAAACTAAATCCTGATCTGTATCTCGACCTAGATCTTGATCGAGATCCGACCCAGATAATGACCCAAATCCCAAACTAGATCACGGACATGATCCCAGACTGGATCCCATACTAGATCCTGACCCAAGATCCCAATTGAGATCCAACTCGAATCATGACCCAAATCCCAAACCGGATCTCGGACATGATCCCAAACTGGATCCTGAACTGAATCCTGACCCAAATCATGACCCAATCCTGGACAGGATCCTAAACTAGATCCCTGATTAGATCTCGATCCGATACCCGGACTAGATAGTTCATATGCATTAAAAATTAAAACATTCGGTTAATGTAAATTAAAATATTAAATCATAATCACAATAAGATACAAGAACTAAACAAATAAAAAGATTAAATTATAATAATTAAAATCATAAAAATATAATTAAAAATCTAATTATTTTTATTATAAAAAATAACTTATATTTTTGAATATTTTATCAATCCATTTTAAAATTTATTTATCAATCAAATTATTATTATTACTTTTATTATCATTATTATTACTACTACTACTATTAATTATTATTACTATTATTCCTACTATTTCTATTATTATTCATAATACTACTATTACTACTATTATTACTATTATTATTATTATTTATAATATTATAATTACTTTTATTACTATTATTATTAATACCACTATTGCTATTATTATTATTTATTAAATTTTAAAAAATGATTAAGGAGGAGCCTAACCACCTATGGCCCTTTCGCCCCCCCACCCGTCGTGGCCCACCACCCCTGGGTGTTCCCTCTCTAGAGCCCACCACCCGTGGCCCCCACCCGACCTATCACCGCCGCCTCTCCACATCCCACCCCCGCAGCCCCCACCCCCTGTGGCCCCTTCACCCTCCCTCATCATGGCCCACCACCCCCTCCACGCCCCAACCCCACGGCACCCCAACCCCTATACCCTCTTCGCCCCCCACCCATCGTGGCCCACCATCACTTGTGGTGCCCCTCCAGCACCCACCGCCATGGACCCCACCTGACCTATCATTGCACCCCTCCATGCCCTAACCCCCATAGCCCCCCACCCCCTGCGGCCCCTTCGTCGCCCACCCGTTGTAGCCCACTACCTTTGGCCTCCCACCACGATCTGTCATTGCTGCCCTTCCACGCACCACCCCACATGGAACCCACCCCTGCGGCCCCTTCGCCCCTACCTATCACCCACCACCACTGCAGCACCCCTCCAACACCCCACTACCACAAACCCAACCTAGCCGATCACCACCGCCCATCAGTGCCCCACCCTCTCGGGCCCCCTCCTCCTGCGGTGCCCATCCGCCTCCCACCACCAACGGCCCCCACTGTCAACACCGCTATGCATGACTTGTTGGTACCCATCCCCTGCACCCCTCTGCCCGCCACCGATCACCGCATGGAAACACCTGCATGCCCCTCTGATGATCGAATTCAAGAACAAAAAAAAAAATAACTAGCCAGCTGTGGAACTTACATTCGACCGATTTAAGCATGGTAGTGGCGGCAGCAATAACGGTGGCAGTAGGAGATGCGATCGCCAGCCATTGGAAGCCTAGGAGGAGGGGGAGAGAAAGGAGAGGAGAGGGTTTCGGCCAAGAGAGAAGTGGATTTCGTGGGAAAGAGGACACATAGTGGAGAGGGATATTTAAAGAGATTTGGTGATGGACTATTAGCAATGCAAATTTCATCGCTTAAATTATTATTAATGATGAAAATAGATTTTTCATCACTAAAAATTACTACCAATTATTTTTTAGAAAATTTTTTCTCTTAAAAAAATATTAAAATACTTGATAAAATTATTTGTGATGAAATTAAATTTTTCATTGCTAATAGTATTTAGATAAATAAATTATTTATAAATTTAAAAGAATGGGATAATTTATGATGAAAATTTTTTATCATAAATAATTAGTTATTTATGATGAAACATTAATTTCATCGCTAATAGTATTTAGATAAACAAATTATTTATAAAATTAAAAGAATGGGATTATTTATGATGAAAAATTTTCATCATAAATAATTAGTTATTTATGATGAAACATTAATTTCTATCATAAATAATTAATTATTTATAATAAAAAAAATTATCATAAATAATCTAACATAAAAATATTATTTAAAAAATTCAAAGGGCTGGATTATTTATGATGAAAAATTTTCATCACAATCAATCAATTATTTTAGATTGCAAATAAAATTTCCAACATAAATAATAATTATTTATGATAAAAATTTTTCATCATAAATAATTGAGCCATTTAAATTTTTAAAATAATATTTTTACTCTAGATTATTTATGATGGAAATTTTTCATCACAAATAATGATTGTTTATGATGAAAATTAACTTTCTATCATAAATAATTAATTATTTATAATAAAAATTTTTCATCACAAATAATCTAGTCTTTTTTAAATTTTTGAATAATTTATTTTTTGATAATTATTTATGATGGAAAATTTTTATTGGAAATAATGGATTATTTATGATGCAAATAAAATTTTCATCATAAATAATCATTATTTGCAATAAAAATTTTTCATCATAAAAAATTATTGATAAATAAATCATTTAAAAAAATAAAAATTAAATTATTTATGAAAGAAAATTTTTATTATAAATAATTAATTATTTATGATGAAAAGTCAATTTTCATCATAAAAAATCTAGCACAAAAATATTATTTAAAAATTTAAAGGGTTGGATTATTTATGATGCAAAATTTTTACCATAAATAATTGATTATTTATGATAAAAATATTATTTTTATCATAAATAATCGATTATGTATGATGAAAATTTTTTATCATAAATAAAATTTTATAAATAAATTATTTAAAAAAGTTAAAAAAGGCTAGATTATTTTTGATGAAAAATTTTCATCATAAATAACTAATTATTTATAACAAAAAAATAATTTACATTGCAAATAATAGATTATTTATGATAAAAATTTTTCATCATAAATAATTTGATTTTCATTTAGAGGATAGAAAATGTGAACTATTTTTTAAAAAAAAGATCACAGATGCACCGTGTGCGGACGATGCGACAGGATTAAGGGGTGCAAGTGCATCCACAATTATTTAGCCTACGAGCAAATTAATATTTTTTTTAATTTTTTTTCAAAAATTAGTATTTTTTTAAAAAATTATTATTCTTAGAATATTAAATAATTTTAAATTTTAAAATCTATCTTTGCCATTCATTATTTAAGTAATTATCATGCAAGTATCGTCACAAAAGTCTGCCTTAATCTAGTTGCTTTAGCTATATAGATCAATAAAATTTGATTTCAACAGTTACAAATGATCGTATAATGATCTGATAGATTGAAATCACTGATAAATTCAAAAACTTACAATGATAATCTCTATGATATTTATAGTATACTATCAAAATTTTATTTTAAACAAATATAATTATCATAGTCAATTTAGCATGGGATGATTTGGATCGTTAAATAAAAAATGAGTGATTAAAAGGCCAAATGGTGGGTGATTATTGAAGAAAAAATCTAGTTTTTCCACCACAGGATCGATTTGATCTAAGCTGATCTATAGAAAAATATTTTAAAATTTTTCTATAAATTTTGATCAAATTTAAGAGTTCTCGGATCCAATTCTTATGATCTGATAATAAAAACAAAAATAAATTAAAATAGGAATAGCAGTTGTACTTGATTAGGATAAACTAGTTATCCTATCGATGATCTATCATTGTCCAAAATTCTAGATCTAGCCATGCACGTGCTTGGCCTCTACCAGAATCCACTTGGACTGGATCTGGATGTGCACTCCTTCCAGATCTAATCTCCAAAAATTAGATCTGGATCTAATTTGTAGAGCCTTCAAAATAATAATTGAAGGCGGCACGTTCGTCTTACGAATATGTTATCACTTGCTTGATCTTCATGCCAATGCCTTGGATCTTCTTTGATGGAATTTAGCCCAACCTTTAGGCATGGAGAAGAAGGAAAGAAGGAGGAAGAGGCATGGAATAGGGAAGGGTGGCAGCACTTTGGCATGAAGGAATTGGATGCATGAAAACCCTAGGTGCAGTAGGGGTTTAAATAAACTCTGCTACGCGACGTAGCATCACATAGTATCAACCAATCAAATTGGTTGATTTATTCTAATTTAGTTCTTATTGGCCACATGATGTCACCTGGACCAATTAAATTAAAGACCCATAAAAATCCTCCATAGATGGCACCAAGTTTGGATGAACATGACTCTTTTGGCGCCTAGGTCTTTGATTCCATCAAGAAACCCTAGAGTCCCATCCTTATGGGACTCTCTCATCTTTTCCCCATGTGCGCATGCCAACATGGGCCATGCACACATATTTGTGCATGAAAACCCAAGGGGGCATGCACCCCTAGAAAGTCTCCATGAGGCGCACACCCATGGCCTTTCTTTCCTACATCTGGGTCATCTCATGTCCTGACAGTGATAAGAATTGGTAGGTCTTGTCCCGTCGAATATAGAAATTGATAGGTGTTGTCCTATTCCCATTTGATGGATTAGGATAATATTTTTCTAACCTGGATAAAATTCAATCAAACCAAGACAAAGCCATATAGGATTTTTGGGTGAGCCCAAACCAATTTGGCTCAGCCGAGATGAACTAAAAAGACTACGAAATAAGAATGTTTGGCTCAATCATGTACTAGCATGATTTCTTGGAACCTAATTGGATCCAATCCAAATCAATCAAACTGATTTAGCTCAATTGATCACATTCGAACCCCAATTCTTGTTTGTATGATTCAGTTAGGTTCAGTTCCGTATGGTAATGAGATATGTCGTGATTTCTATCATCAACATCATCGAAATACCTTTTGATGGACCAAAACTCTTCTGATTCATCCAATTAGAATGATCGATCATCAAGATTATTCTAATTGTTTCCAAAATCCACTAGTGATACCTAGTAGTATATGATGGCAATCCATCAGAATTAAATGCGAACCTCTCGGTATAGCTACTTATGTAATTCAGTTCTTCTATCATGAGCCCCGATAGGATTAGGGTTAAGGTAAACTCGTCAAACCCAACATCCTGTCATATGATTGAATCATTCGATTTGAGTTCAATGTGAAACCCGAATAGAAAACTTTTTTCTATTATATTACATTATCATGGCCATATGCTCAAGGACTCGATCTCAAGATCATCATAGGACTACTCATCTATCAAGGTTGATGTTGGAAAATGTGTTCTAAAGTCAATCATTAGCCTGTTGATGATTGAACTACATTGCATCTATAATTGATTCATTAATAAATAAAATATATTTTTCATATTTTTTCATCATAAAGTATTCATCTTCTAATGAACTCCATTATTGTGATGAAGTTCTTAGGACTATTTAGCTTCGATAAAGAGAGGATTTATCAATTAGTCCTTAAATCTGTTCACGACCAAATCATAGGTTGTTAATTAGGACGACAGTATCTATCGAGCATAGATCGCTGTATGCCATATAGGTTGGTTGTCCTCTTAACTAAGAAGTGCGAAGACATTGATATGGCATACAAGTGAGATGTATGGGTACATCGTCATTGAACGAGACCAACTCCAGAGCATTTTGCTGTTGAGACTATCTCTGATGGAATATAGGTATAAGTGTCCCTTAGATCTGAGATTATTGTCATCCACAACATTCTAGGCATCCCCTAGCTCTAATACCAAATTGTAGACTCATGATATCGCTCGAACGCCAATTATCTTTGACATCACAAGCCTCGATACCATGTTGCGAAAGTTCTTGATCTTTAGCATGGACCTAAAGGAACCTATGGCGTTCTCTATGGCTAGCAAATCATAGATCCAACATCTAGATCTATACTAGGGCACCTCCCTCCTTAGGCTTGAGGGAGTTCCCCCCTCTCTCTAGGGCTTCTTCAAGAATCTAGGGCAACTACACTAGAGAGAAGAGAAGAAGAAAGAATTGAGGGAGAAAAGGTCTATATTCCATAGCATAATGAAATCCTAATACAACCTATGTATTTATACATAGCCATTAGGCTCGACCAAAAATTCTCCTGGCTAACCCAATACATGAAAGCACTCATCGAACCCATGTACACGCATGTCTCCCATGCTCTCATCCTTTAGATCTAGACCCGACCCATACATGAGTTAGCTTCCTTAAGACCTTCTGAACCAGGCCTTAAGATCCCTAGAATCAACCCAGACTTTAGCCCAAAATAGACCATCGCATAACTCTGCCCGTGCACTGAGCCAACTCAGTCTCAGCACTGAGCCGACTAAGTTCCACTAGGTCAGCTCAATCTAAAACTGAGCCGACCCAGTTCTATGTCGTGCTAGCAGTCCCAAATGCGCAGCTCTCTATTTTGCCTGTGCACTAAGACTTAGCCGACCTAGTTTTAGAATGAGCTGGCTAACCTATAGAAAATCTTCTTTCTACAATCTTGATTCTTCGGCTTTGGTTCCTTACTTTACCTTGAATCTCAGGTCTCCGAAGCACCAACCAAATCCCTAGAATCCCCAAAGCGAACACCCAGACTCCTTCCGTGGCCTCCCAAGGCTTGGGAGCACCATAAATCCTCATAATCTATATCTTAGTGCTCCTAAGCCTTGGCAAATCCCTCGATAATGCCTTCCTGCATGATCACACTGTCCCTCCGCACTGGACAGCACCTGTGCAAACATCACCTTCATCAATTCTCTTCAGTTGTTGTGCACCCTTGAGGCCTTTAGGATGACCGCCTCTACTACTAAAGACCTTGGTTTGTACCTTTATACCACCCTAGAATTGTAGGATCCCTTCTACTTAGCAGCTGCATCACTTTTTTGGGACTTTCCTAGAGAACCCGCAATGTTCTTGTACCGACACTTACTACAAATCCTGACATAGTCTCCTCAGAACTACGCCTGTCCTCCTACACATGCTCTACCTGAAAATGTGCATCACCGATGCTGGTGCTAGGATATCGATCCTCCCGCACCCCTCTATGCTGAACTCATATCAAATTTCTCTCCAATTAAAAGCCACCTCTTCGAAGCTCCACCTATATCCGAAGTCCATCTGATGCTGTAGAAGCCGACTTTATCATCGAGTCCCTCGAGGCCAACCACTCAACGTTGCACTACTGAGCCTGTCGCTGCACCTTGATCACCGTCGCTGCCCCTTCGAACCCTCCATACTCCACAGACCCCTTCGAAGCCATCTTGGATACCTCCGCAATCTGTGGGCACCTCCAAAACCCAAGAGCTCATCCAACTATTCTGAATTCAGTGACTGAATCCTAAGGAATTCTATCCTAGTCTTCTCTTCTACCCCTACACTAGCCATCACTTTAGTTGCGCTCGAAGAACCATCCTCCACCTGAATCGTGACTCTCCTTAGTACCCCTATAGAAGAAACCTGATCCATGATACTCCCAGTTGCCTGAGACCTCCTAGCACTCCCTGAGACCCCCTAGCTCTCCCTGAGACCTGCACCTGATCTTCTTGAGATACCATTGATACTCTCTACTAAGATACACTCCTCGGTTATTGCACCACTGAGCCTCTCTCAGCCTCGTGCCTCTAGGAAAGCACTATTGTAGCACTCCAGCGCTCCCTGACTCGTCTCTACGCCGCTCTATAGTCGCCCAGCCCTAACCTATTGGACCTCCATAGATCATCCATCTCCATCACTCCCAAGGCTTCACAAATACATGCTCTGGTTGAACTGCTGAATACATCTTCGATAACTTTCCTGCCTTCCTGACACCAAAGGACGTATAGTCACTTCTTCAGCCTTCCTTCGATAATTATCCCTTGAAAAACCTCTCTTCAATAGCCCTACACTACCCATCTTCCTAGAGAATCCTGATGCTCTTTACTAAGATACCTCCCTCGACTGCTACATCATCGAGCCTCTCTCAACCTTGCATCTCTAAGAAAGTGCTACTACAGTACTCCAGTGCTCCCTACCTGTCACATAACTATCATACACCCCGGCCTTTCCACCAAGATCGATCAGCAAATCATGCACCAAATTCTCCCACCCTGGTAAAATTCCTTTTTGTTAATCCTCTTAACCTCCACCTTCAATCTGCTATCCTGGTTGGCCAAACTACAGCAACAATAAGATAGATTTGAGACATACGGTGGAATCCTTGTGTAGATTTCTGATTTCACCTTGTATGACTTCTCCTTTTCTTTCATGCTCCATCAGGCTCTAAAACCTGGCTCTAATACTATATTATCATCCACAACATCCCAGACATCACCTAGCTCTGATACCAAATTGTAGACCCATGATATTGCTCGAATGCCAACCATCCTTGACATCACAAGTTTCAATACCATGTTGCGAAAGTTCTTGATCTTTAGCATGGATCTGAAGGAACCTGTGACATTCTCTATGGCCAGCAAATCATAGATCCAACACCTAGATCTATACTGGGGCACCTCCCTCCTTGGGCTTGAGGGAGGCGCCCCCTCTCTCTAAGGCTTCTTCAAGAATCTAGGGCAATTACACTAGAGAGAAGAGAAGAAGAAAGAATTGAGGAAGAAAAGATTTATATTCCATAGCATAATGGAATCCTAATACAACCTACGTATTTATGCATAGCCATTAAGCCGGGCCAAAAGTTCTCCTAGCTAACCCAATACATGAAAGCACTCACCGAGCCTTTGTACACCTATATCTTCCATGCTCTCATCCTCTAGATCTAGACCCAACCCATACATGAGTTAGCTCCCTTAAGACCTCTTGAACCAGGCCTTAAGACCCTGAGGATCAACCCAGATCCTAGCCCAAAATAGACCCTCGCATAACTCTATCCGCACACTAAGTCGGCTAAGTTCCACTAGGTCAGCTCAGTCTAAAACTAAGTCAGCCCAATTCTGTGCCATGCCAATAATTTCAAATGTGCAACTCTTTATTTTACCTTTGCACTGAGACTTAGCCGACCCCATTTTGGACTAAGCTAGCTAACCTACAGAAAATCTTCTTTTTGTAGTCTTGATTCTCCAGCTTTGGTTCATTACTTCACCTTGAATTTTAGATCTCTGAAGCACCAACCAAATCTCTAGAATCCCCAGAGCCAACACCTTGACTCCTCCCATGGCCTCCCAAGGCTTGGGAGCACCATAAATCCTCATAGAGATCACGTCAGTGACTTGCAAGGAACTTACTGTACTTTGATATCGGACTAACTAAATTTTTAATTTAGTAATGGAAGGCTTCTGGACATAGTCAAGTACTTGCAAAGTCAGAGTATGATCAAGATGGAATTAACCACTCCAAGAGTTGAAAAAAAATATATCACTATATTTCAGTATAGCAAAACCTTGGTCAAGATAATCCATCAGATGGATTAGATATTTTGAAATATAATGTGGACAACCTTATCAAAGTTGACATTTGAACTTTGTATCCTAAGAGCATTTTGGTCAAGGGGATGAATTATATAGAAACTATATCCGTATGGATTCTAAGGATGTTGTTCTACACATTCGACCTATTTGGTCATCGGATACCATTATTAGATGGTCACTTCAATTAGCATAAAATTTTTTTCTTATGCTACCAACTTAAGTTTGAACCTATGAGATCACATATGATCTGATCGGATGGTTGATCAATGATTAAGAATTATTCTAGGGTTAAACGATCAATACGATTGATGTTTAACCTAGTGCAAGTGTTGCAAGAGGATCGATTAGCAATTAGATTACTAATTAACTTAATTTGATTAAATTTAATTAAATATAATTTAATTAAATTTAGTTTGGGCTTGATTGAATCAAGTTCAATTGATTTATTAGATAAGCCAAGTGTAAGGAAGAACTAGTCCTAGTTCAACCAAGATTTGGATCAACCCAAATTCCTAATTTAATTAAAAATTAAATTAAAATTAAATTAAATTTAATCTAATTTAATTAAGTTCTTAATTAGTTTAGAATTTAATTTAATTAGGTTTAATTAATTTTAGTTTGATTTGATTTGAGAAACCATGTTGGACCAAGTCAAAATAAGAATCTTAGTAAGACTAGGAATTTCCCTCCTTGCGCCACCTTAGCCCCAATGCCCCCCCCCCCAACCAACTCCTATTTCTCTATGATTTTTCTATGGAAAATCCTCTCCCCAGACTCTCTCATGCATGCCCTTCTCTTCCTCTTCTATTTATTTGGGAATTCAAGTCAATAGATGGAAAGTTGTTGATATTTTGGACTCTATATGATAGAATCCCAACAAACTTGGACTCTTCCCATGTGTGCCGCCTCATCTTGATTCCTCTCTAATTTCCATGATGAAAAGGAAGTTTTTTGTGTGCACATTGCTACTGGTCCATGCCAATAATAATGGAGGGGGTGCCCAAGAGTTGGGCATCCCTTTTCTTGCCCAATTTGGACATTCCTTATCTAAGTATTTGACCTAGACAAGGACTCCTCTATATCTCTCTATATAGGATGAATTTTAGACTGATTTTTAGAGATATTCTATAACATTGAGAGATATTTGGGGTGTGTAAAAATCAAGAAGAAAGAGTATTGGAGCATGAGGATTTCATAGGCACCATTCTAGGTGTGTAGGTGAGAGAACAAAGAAGAAGAAGATGGGTTCTTCTTCTAGGATTTTTCCTTTGATCTCTTCATCCTTCTTTAGAGATTTTTGAGAGATATCTCAAGTTCAAAATCTCTTTTCTTTTCTGATAAAAATTAGAGAGTCTATGATTTGTAGAAGGTGGTTCCAAATCGACCGTCAAAGAAGGATCAGCATAGTACTAGCATACTGTGCTGATTTTCGGCATCGAAACTTCTGATCATGATCGTGGGCTCGCGTGGATGACTCCTTGAGGCCAAATATGTGTATGGCTCACAACTTTCTTTTCAAGCCTGAATCAGCAAGTTAGAATATCTAACTTGCACAGATAATAGATCTGATCTATTATTTTCATACCTGCATTAGATGTAGTGTATATACATGTTGATGTGATCAACATGTTTTAGTTTCTTCTTTAGATTTTAATTTTTGATTTAATAACATGCCATGATCATATAATAGATCTTATATTAGGATATTTTTAGATATTTAAAATTAATTTTGATTAATTTTAGTCTTCTGTTGCCTGATCTTGAAAAAGTTTCAAGATCTAGCCCTGAAACCTTAGATCTGGTTCCTTCAGTTGGTATTAGAGCCTAGATTTTTCATTACATGATTATTTGAGCATGTCTAGATTATTTCTTAAATTAGATCTAATTTATAATCTAATTATTAAATCTAAAATTAAAATTTTGATCATACAAACTGCTATAAGGTTGTCTTGCTGTAAGGTTTATCCCTTACAGTGGAAAGATTGTTCTAGTTCATGTTGATTTACTTCTAATCATAAATTTATTAGATTTAATCTAATTTTATTCTTAATTTAATAGATTTAAAATAATTTTAGATCTAAAAATAAAATTTTTTGATTGCACGGACTGTTATAAGGTTGTCCTACTGTAAGGTTTATCCCTTACAGTGGAAAAGTTGTCCTAATACATCCTGATCTAAAATATTGATCATAAAATTTTAGATTAGATCTAAGAAATTTTATGATCTAATTAAAAATATTTTAATCTAATTTTAATCATCATAAATATGTTAGATTTGATCTAAGATAATTTATGATTGATTATAGTTGAAATTATTTTAATTACATGAACCTGTTTAGATTAGATCTAAAGTAGTTTCATTCTTATTTTACTTGCATATTGATTATGAATCAAATATGCAACTTGGTTGATAGAACCATGTTGTAAAAATATTTTACAAACATGAAAATTATTTTTAAAAAGTCGAACTCCAATCCTCAGTCTAAAACTTAAATAAGAATTAAGAAGTTGTTTGATTAGGATCTAGGATTGTGAATTGAAGATCCTAAGAAACAAATCCTAACACATTGGATTAAATAGAATAATGGGGATTAGGTCCATTAATTGGGTTAGACCTTGGGATAGATTAAAGAATGGACTTAATTAGAAAATTTACTAAATCTAATCAATTGTTATCTTAGATTAGGTCAAGAATTCTCTAGATCAATTACAATAGTTGTAGTTGATCAAGTCCATGTTTTCAACATGACCCAAAATGGACTTGATTCTTTACTATGCGGTCTAGCATGAACTATTAGGTTGATCTAATTGAAACTAATTAAACCAATTGATGTTTAAGGTAAACCAGACCGATGGTCTTTAATTGCCAGCCTGCTTACCTGGCCATTTTTGATGGTATCTAAGGCAAGCTTTGGTAGACCCTTCTAATGATTGAACTTACCTGATCTCTTGATGAAATTATATTTTAGTTGGATCACTTGACTATTCGAGCTAACCTATGTCAGCTAGGTAAATCAATTTGACTGATTTAGGTGCTCCTAAACCAGCCTATTAATGGTCTCCCTTAAGCTAACTTGATGAAGTCAGTGGGAGGATCATGATAAGCTGGTTCATCTAACCTTCCCTCATCTTCAAATTAAATCCTCTAAAACTATTAGGTCCCCAAAATGAGATAGTATTATGATAACTAGATTATGGCCTCCCATTAAAGTGGATGATAATGGATCCATTAGTTGGATAATCATTGGAGGCCCAAAGGCCTGGTGTTTATCGGCTAATAAAATTATCATTCATTATGTGATTTCTTTCCTGCATCTTTCTAAATGGTGGTTAGATTGACCAACCATAGTTGGGCCTAATCATTCATTGGTTTGATGGGCCAAGTATGGTCATATTAATTATTGGACCTAACTGGACCTTTTCAGTGGAGGCCAAAGCCTATTCATTAGAAATTGAGATAAAATTTAATTACTAAAAATTATTTAAAAAAATAATTGGTTATGAATCTATCCTTAGATGTACATTGATTGGCCAACCAAAGTTGGGCTCGTGTGCAGTCTATGTGGATTCTAGTACCCACTAAGAAATTAGGATAATTCATCAAATTAGAGGTAGAGACTATCAATTCTAATAAAATAGTGGAAGAATATTTTGATTAAAGTTCAAATATTTAGGTTTATTGAATCAATTAATAATTAGGCTATGGTTCTTCTTTATATAGATATGGCCACTTTTCTATCACTCCGATCATTGTTGGACAATGATAAGTTGGTGAGACCCAACTTTGATAGCTGGTACCAAAAGTTAAAAGTTATCCTGGAGCATGAATGGATCCTATATGTATTAACGGATCCTACACCTAAGGAGCCAGCTGTCAATGTACGTGAAATAGTCAGAGATATTTATCAGAAGTGGCTCAGTGACAGGACCATGGTGCGCTGCATTATGCTAGCTACTATAAGCGACGAGTTCAGTCATAGATTTGAGATGGCTCAGCTAAAAGACATGCTTCAAGCATTTGAGGATTTTTTTAGCACACCCAACGATGTGGAGAGGCACAAGACTAGTTGTGCCATCTTCAATGCTAGGATGTGGGATGATGCCTCTATCACTGATCATGTATTGTACATGATTGAGCTGATAGAGCGATTGAGCAAGCTCGGCTTTTTCTTGCATAAATAACTTAGGAAGGATGCAATACTGAACTCATTGCCCCAGTCTTTTCTTCCATTTCTTACTCATTTAAGAATGATAAAGCCTGAAGCAGACTACCATGGGTTACTGTAGTTGCTCAGAACTGTTGGTGCGAAATCTGGTTGACGCCGGTGAAGGAAAAAATCTATTTCCATGTCAGGTTCATTCAGATCTAATTTGATCAAGAGGGATATTTCAAAAATTTTTCTCTTAGATCCAAATCTGATATGAGACTCTTCAAATTTGATTTTATCGATCTATTAAAATAAAATAAAATAAATCTAATTAATTGTACCTTGTTATGGATAATCCTATTATCATGTGATGATCCCGATGTTTGCCTGAGGTTTTGGATGTAGCCATACAAGTACCTGAACTCTACCAATATTCACTCGAACGGGATCTGGAGATCTTCTCCTTCTCAATTTGTTCTCCAAAAATTAAATCTAGATCTGATCTTAAAGGTCTTCAAAATATCTTTTGAAGATCAGCTGTTGTCTCTTGCAGCAGTGCTGCCTTCTTCCTTTTCTGTCGCCTTTCTCTTGCTCGGATTGCACCAAACTTGTGCCCAAAAAGTCTTGGACGTGGATAGGAGAGAGAGGACCTAGAGGTGGCATGGAGAGAGAGGGATAGAAGCTTTGTGGCATGGGCAAAGGGTAGAATCTCTCAATCCTAGGCACAGATAGGGTTTATATAGACCCTACTGTGCCATGCAGTGCCACATCATCCTGGCCAATCATGGCTCTTTGTACAATAAGATCTAAATCTGATTGATGGGATGACATCATCTAATCTAATCATATTAGAGTTCCTCACAAACCTCCTTAGGTGGCACCAAGATTGGTCAAAGAAGACTCTTTGGCGCCACCCAAGTTGAAAGCATGAAGCAACCTAGAGTCCCATCTGTTTGGGACTCCAGGCATGATCCTCATGGGATGCACACCTTCCTAGGCATGCACCCCCTCCCTTTCTACTTTTTTTTAAGGGGACAAAGCTCCATGTTCTCTCCTATGGGTGCATGACACATGGGCAGATGTCTAAGTGTGAAAGATCAACGTTTGACCAAAGTCAAAGGACAAGATCTAGCAGGTGCTGAAAAATGGTAGGTGTTGTCTCAAATTTATCTCATAAATTAAGACAACTCTTCCTTAACATGGACAAGCTCCGGTCAGATCATGTAAAGGTTCTTGAGTGAGCTCAAACATATTTGGCTCAGTCGAGCGAAGCTTTAATGATTGTTGAAGGAGAACATTAGGCTCAATCATGTGCTAGCACGATTTTTTTGAACCTAATTGAATCTTATTCAAATCAATTAAACTGGGTTAGTTCAATTGATGATATCTAGATCCAAACCCTTGTTTGTGTGACCCAATTAGATTTAGTTCCATATGGTAATGGGATACATCATGATCTCTATCATCGACATCATCGAAATACCTTCCGATGGATCAGAACATTTTTTATTCAGACAACTAGTATGATTGATCATCCAAATCATTCTAATTGCTCCCAAAATCCACCAGTGACACCTAGCAGCATATGGTGGCAACCCATCAAAATTGAAAACTAACCTCTCAGTGCAGTTACCTATGTGATTAAGTTCCTCCATCTTGAGTCCTGATTCGATTAGGGTTAAGGTGATCTCGTCAAACCCTAATTTCCATCATATGAATTAATCATTCGATTCAAGTCCAATGTGAAAACTCTAATAGAAACTCTTTCTATTATTTTACTCTGCCATGTCTATGGGCTTATAGACTTGATTCTCATGATCATCATAGGGTTGCTCCTTATCTACCGAGGTAGATAGATCTCCTATTGGTGCAATCCAATTCCTACAATGAACATGCTATAGCAAACATACACCTCAGGGTTCCGAATGGCTAGGAGATCGAGTTATGGTGTAGTCAAACTATAATACCCTCAAGATGAATTATCGATGCACCTCAGATCAAAGAATCAAACACACCACTTATGGTGTAGTCAAACTATAATACCCTCAAGATGAATTATCGATGCACCTTAGATCAAAGAATCAGACACACCACTACAGCTTCGAGCCAGTCATCGATGAGAAGGTAGACTTTCTCATGACTGCTTGAGATGGTCACGCTCAGTGCCCTCGTTCTCTAATGAGTACCTATACTCTCGATCCGATGTCTCTACACCATAGACTTAAGACTCATCTATCCTAAAAAAGCGATCGTACACCAACCTTCTAGATCAATCACCATCCTTATGATGATCCTACGGTTGGAAGCATTTTATGAGTTAATAATGAAAATTCATGTCTTAAATTTTCAACTCTTGAAAATATGAACTATCATTACCATTAACTCAAGGGATGTGTCACATATACTTTCAAATACATATTATGATAAAAAATAATCCATTTTATTATTTATAGTCAAAATTATAATTTTACCTTTAGATGTGTATTACAAGTGTTAGCCAATTCTGGCTTATAGGGCACACATATCTAACAAATTTCCACTTGACCTAAGCCAATTGGCTATAAATATAAGTTTCATCTTCTCAAGGTGGGTTTCAATCTTCTGCTGGCCCAACAACTTTGTGAGTAGGTCTGCTACATTATATGCTGAGTTGACTCTCTTGACCTCAACATAAGCTTTCTTGAGGTAATCGCGGGTGAGGTGATATCACCGCTCGATGTGCTTGAATTTCTGATGAGACCTCAACTTCTTAGCAAGGGCTATGGCACCATTATTATCACAGTACAAAGAAATAGCATCCGATGGCATCACTCCGATCTCTATGGTAAATTTCTTGTACCAAAATACCTCCTTCATAGCTTTTGATGTAGTGATATATTTTGCTTTCATGGTGGAATCTACTATCACTGTCTGCTTGAAACTCTTCCAACTAACAGCACCACTATTATACACAAATAGACTCCTAGATGTTGACTTTCGATCATCTATATTAGACATAAAATCCGAGTCTATATATTCCTGGACTTGGAGTTCTCCATTACCAAAAATCAACAACATATCCTTAGTTCTTCTCAAATACTTAAGGATACATTTTACAGAAGTCCAGTGTTCTTCATCTGGATTCGACTGATATCTACTCGTGATACTCACAGCATCGGCTATATCATATCGTGTACATAACATAGCATACATAAGGCTTCCTATTGCTAAAACATAAGGGATCTTGCTCATGCGTTCAATCTCCTCTGGTGTGTTGGGACACATTTTCTTGGAGAGATGAATGCCATGTCTAATGGGTACTAATCTCCTCTTCTAGTTTTCCATGCTAAACCTCTTTAGCACTTTCTTTATGTACATCTTCTGTGAAAGATCTAGCATCCTATTCGGTCTATCTCTATAGACTTTGATTCCTAGAATGAAGGATGCTTCTCCTAGGTCTTTTATGGAGAATTCTTTAGATAACCATTTTTTAACTATGGTCAACATGGAAATAAGGATATCATCCACGTATAGTATAAGAAAGACAATAGCGCTCCGACTGACCTTTCTGAAAATACATGGTTCCTCCTCATTTTTGATGAAACTAAATAATTTAATCACATCATTAAAATGAGTATTTTAGCTCCGAGATGCTTGCTTAAGTCCATATATGGACCTTTGTAGCTTGCATACTTTGTGATTAGCATCATTGGATGTGAAATCTAGCGGTTGTTCCATACAGATATCTTCCTCAAGGTATCCATTTAAGAATGCCATTTTCATGTTCATTTGCCATATTTCATGATTGAAATAGACTGCAATAGTAAGTAATATGCAGATGGATTTTAGCATAGTTACTGGCCTAAAGGTATACTGATAGTCAATACCTTCATGCTGATTATAACCTTTTGCCACTAATCTAGCTTTGAATGTCTCTACATTTCCATCTGTATCAATCTTTCTCTTGTAGATTCATTTACACCCAATAGGTATTATACCTTCTGGTGGATCTACCAAGGTCCAGACTTAGTTTGAATGCATTGAGTCAATTTCTGACTTCATTACCTCTAACCATTTCTCGGAGTCAATATCTAATATTGCCTCGTCATAGATTTTGGGATCACCATGAACCCCATTACCTACGAGAAATATTTCCTTTACTTCCTCTGAAATAGTACCTAAGTACCTTTTAGGGGGATGGGAAACTCTTTCCAATCTACAAGGTGGAGGAGGTAGTGATTGTATTGGCTCAACCTGATTTGGTTCCATGGGGTCCTTAGCTCGTTGCTCTTAAGAGACTTTCTCCTCTAGGTTGATCTACTTTCTAATGCCACTATCTTGAATAAACTATTTTTTAGAAAAAATGACATGCCGACGCACAATCATATTGTGGTCTTCTAGAATATAGAAATAATATTCTAATGACTCTTTAGGATATTTAATGAATCAGGCTCTATAGGATCTATATTCTAACTTGTTCGCTTGTTGTCTTTTGACATGAGCTGAACAACACCAAATTCTAAGATAACTCAGACTTGATTTCTTACCATGCCATATCTCATACGATATGGTAGGAATGATTTTAGAGAAAATCCTATTCAGTAAATATATTGCAGTTAACAGACTATGTCTCTAAAAAAAATTAGGAAGGTCTGTGAAGCTTATCATGGATCGGATCATATCTAATAGGGTCCGATTTCTTCATTCAAAAATCTCATTAAGTTGAGGTATTTCAGGTGGAGTCTATTGAGAGACTATGCCATTTTGCTTGAGATTGTTAGATATATGTGCCCTAGAAGCTAAAATTGGCTGACACTTATAATACACTTCTAGGGGCAAAATTGTAATTTTGACTAAAATCAATAAATAGGTTATTTTCTATCACATATGTGTATTTAGTGTCTGTGATACATCCTTTGAGTTAATGGTAATGATAATTCATATTTTCAAGAGTTGAAAATTTAAGACATGAATAATCATTATTAACTCATAAATTGCTCCTGACCATAGGATCATCACGAGGATGGTGATTGATCCGAAAGGTTGGTGTACAATCGCTTCTCTTTAGTAGATGAGTCTTGAGTCTACGGTGTGGAGACACCGGAGCGAGAGTACAGGTACTCGTTAGAGAACGAGGGCACTGAGCGTGACCACCTCGAGTAGTCATTAGGGAGTCTACCTTCTCGTCAATGACTGACTCGATGCTGCAGTAGTGTATGTCTGGTTCTTTGACCTGAGATGCATCGACAGTTCACCTTGAGGGTGTTATAGTTTGACTACACCATTACTCGGTCTCCTAGCCATATGGAACCCTGAGGTGTATGTTGGCTATGACATGTTCATTGTAGGAACTGGATTGCATCAAGATGGAATCTATCTACCTCGGTGGTAGAGGAGTAGCCCTATGATGATCATGAGAATCAAGTCCAGAAATCCATGGCCATGGTAGAGTGAAATAATAGAAAGAGTTTCTATTTAGATTTTCACATTGGACTCGAATCGAATGATTACATCATATGACAGAGACTAGGGTTTGACGAGTTCACCTTAACCCTAATCTGATCGGGGCTCAAGATAGAAGAACTGAATCACACAGGTAGCTGCACCAAGAGGTTCGCATTCAGCTCTGATGGGTTGCCACCATATACTGCTAGGTGTCACTGGTGGATTTTGGGAGCAATTAGAATGATTTAGATGATCGATCATTCTAGCTGTTCGAATCAGAAGAGTTCTGATCCATCGAAAGGAGTTTCGATGATGTCGATGATAGAGATCATGACATATCCCATTACCATACAGAACTGAACCTAACTGGGTCACACAAACAAGGGTTTGAATCTGGTGATCATCAATTGAACTGATCTAGTTCAATTGATCTGAATGAGATTCAATTAGGTTCAAGGAAATCGTGCTAGCACTCGATTGAACCTAACGTTCTTCTTTTGCTATCATAAATAAGTTGTCCTGTCTGAGCCAAAGGAGTTTGTGCTCAAATCAGAGGCCTTCATATGGTCTGACAGGAGGTTGTCCAAGTCAGAAAAGGTTGTCTTATTTGTAAGACATTACCTGCCATTTTTGGTCACCTGCCATTTCTTGTTCTTTGACTTTGGTCAAAAGTCTACCTTTGACTGGTCAAACGTTGACCATTGACACTTTGACTTTTGACCACATGTCATGCACCTATTGGAGAGCTGGTGGGGGCCTATCCCCCTGCCAGAACCTGGCAAGGAGAAGGGCGCACGCCACCCTAGGCGTGTGCCCAAGTTGGAGGCGCCTAGGAGTCCTTGTTGGACAAGGACTCCATCTCCTTTTTGGATTCCAATTAGAGTTTTTCTAAGAACCAACTTTGACTGGTCTTAGGCGCCCTCTAAGGAGGAATCCAGGGGTCTCTATTCCCACCAATCAGATTTAGATCTGATTTCACAAAGGGTTGTGATTGGTTGGGAGGAAGAGGAGTTGGATCACGCTTAGTCTATAAAATAGACCCTGCGCCCAACTCAGATTCTAAGCAATTCAATTGAGAAACCCCATGCCCCAAGGCTGCCTCTCCCCTCCTTCTCCATGCCATAGTCTCTTCTCCCCTTGCTCTCCACGTCCAAAAGGAGTTTTGGACCTTGGTTGGTGCGATTCAGATCAAAGAAAGGCGATCAAAAATAAGAAGGCTGCGCTGCTGCAAAGGACGACTGCTCATCTTCAAAAGAGTTTTGAAGATCCTCCAGATCAGATCTAGATCTAATTTTTGGAGGTGTGATAGAGAAGAAGAGGATCTCCAGATCCAACCCGAGTGGATACCGGTAGAGGCCAGGCGCTTGCGTGGCTAAGATCCAGAACCTTCCGCTGCAAACAGGATCATCAACAGGGTAATAGGATTACCCAGATCAGGTAAATTAAATTTGATTTAATTTATCTTTTAATTTTATTTTATTAAAATTATAAGAATCAGATCTAAAATATATAAAGATCTGATTGGGATCAAGAGAAAAAATTTTTGAAATATATCTCTTGATCTGATCAGATCTGAACGAACCTGGATCGGGAAATCAGGATTTCCCTTCAACTGGTATCAGAGCCAGGTTCTAAAATTATTTAGATCTAATTTTAAATTTATTTTAATTAGAAAATAATTGATTTTAGATGTCACATGAGATGTGATCAGATCTAAAATCAGAAAAAATTAAAATTAAATAATTTGGATCTAAGATTAGAAGATATGCATGACTAGTTCTAGAATAGAATAGTTCTATAGAATATTCTTGCATATTTTTTTTGATTTAATCCAATTAAATCATGTTTTAGATCTTTTTATTTACTATTTTTTGATATTATAAGTGTTATAATAATATTTGAAAAATAGTAAATAAAAATTATTTAATTTTTAAATATCATATGAGATATGATTGATGCATGTCTAGACTAGTTGTAGAATAGTTCTACATAATTATCTAGATTAGAATTTATTTTGATTAGATCAATTTAAATCTAATTTTTTAGATTATTATGAGATAATTTAGATCTAAAAACATGCATGATTTGATACATGAGATGTATGCAAAATATGCCATGATTAGATCTACTTTATATATGAGATATATGATATAGATCTGATATTGTTTTGTAGTATTGAATGTTCCTGATTAAGGCGTTCCTCTTGGCCGTCCGGTCATAAGAACGAAGAAGGGTTTAAAGGCCCTCTCTTTCCATTCGATGGGGTGTTCTTATGATGTGTAGGGGTGCTGCGTGTTCGTCCTTAATCAGAGAAATCCAAAACTTACTTTCTGCAAAACCCTAGATCCTGAAATCCTAGGATTTATTGTGCATATTTTGTTTATGAACCCTACTTAATTAAGAATTAAGTTTATGGAATATTAATTAGGTCTAAAATTGAGAATTTCAGATCTAAGACATATTCATAATACTGGGTTCGGGCTTGGGTAGCTCAATTAGGTCTAAGCGGTTGATCAAACCGAATCAAGAGTTGGTTAGATGGGATCAACAATGCTTAAATTGACCAGCCTAATAGGATTAAGTCTGGGTCAAGATCGAGTCACGATCAAGCAAGACCTAATTAGGCTCAGAGGTTAGAGTCTGGATTGTAGGCTAACCCAATTGGTTCTGACTCAACAATTTGGTGTCTAAGGTAAGTTTGGCACAGACGACCGACTGGTTTTTAATTGGAAGCTACTCGACCTGAATGCATTCTTGTACGAGTTAATGGCATATTCCTTCCACCGGTCTCACTTACCTGGCCATATCTATTGACACAGTTCTGATCTGAGGTGGTCAATAATCCGAGCTAACCCATGCCACTAGGTTAGTCATAATTGTTATGACTAAGCCAAGTCTAGTTTAATGAGACCTGAATCAATTCTCCCTAAGAAAAGATTAAGTCTGAGGTCTTCCACCATTGTAGATGTGCGGGCCCTTCCCGGGGTTGATTGTTCTCGGCTGGATACAGTGGCTCAGTTGCACCGGGAAGATGCAACCATGTCTATTAGGCATTGGATGCTATGGGCTGGAGGATGAGTTGGGCTCAATATTTTGGATACGGTGAGAGACTCAATTAGGAACCCAGTCTATGCAAATGGTGGGTCTGACTTAACTAAGGAGTGGATCAATATTCCAGATACGGTGAGATTCATGAATTAGAGACCAAGTTTGGGTGCACCATGATTAGAGAATCATTGAACAAGAGTTGTTCACTCATTGGCTAACCCATCACCAATAACTGTTAGGTGAGGTGATGAGTCAGTTGGTGAGACCGCACCACCCACTAGAAATCATTAATCATGGAGATTTTTGCATCTCTACAGAGGGAGTGTAGGGATCCGAGAAAATAGTGGAAGCTAATTTGTTTAAAAATAAAATTCCTAAACAAATTGGTCAAGTCAAAATTACAGTATCTAACTAGAATCTTTGACTCTCTACAGAAAAATGTCTGCGTCCAACCCATTGGCACGTATCCTGGACACACATAGACTGACCGGATCCAATTATAAAGATTGGCTCAGGAACTACAAAATTATTTTGGGTTTCGAGAAGTTAACTCATGTTTTGGATCAGGACCCTCCCACATTACCAGCCCGTCCATCTGTTGAACAGAGAGCATCTCTGGAAAAATGGATTGACGAAGATAATAAGGCCAGATATTACATGTTGGGCTCGATGTCTGATGAGCTCCAGCGCCAACATGAGGATATCGGGACTGCTCGCCAAATGTTGGCTCACCTGCAGGAGATGTTTGGTGAACAGAGTCGCGCAGCCAAATATCAAGTCACAAAATGACTTTTTAAGGCTAAGATGCGTGATGGGCAGTCAGTCCAAGATCACTGTCTGACAATGATCAAGGACATGGAAGAGCTTGAGAAGCTCGGTGTGAAGTTGGACTTGGACCTGCAGAATGATATTATTCTGCAATCCTTGACTGATGCATATGGGCAATTCATCATGAATTACCACATGCATAAACTTCAGAATTCCTTGGCCGAGTTAATGAATATGCTGGTTACCGCTGAGCTTTCTATGAAAGGTTCTAAAGGCTCAGTTCTTGCTATGGAACGAACTTCTTCCAAAAGAAAGTCTTATGGAAAGAAAAAGAAGTCTGTGAAAAAGCAAAAGGTGGAAGGATCAAAGAAGAAGAAGGCAGAATCGAAGAAAAAGGCCGATGGCAAAGGAAAGTGTTTCCATTGCAACAGCGACGGCCATTGGAAGCGGAACTGCCCTACTTACCGGGCCACCCTGAAGAACAAGAAGGAAGGTCCTTCTGGAGGTATGCTCGTTATTGAGTCTAACCTTACGGTTTCTTCTGCATCCAGTTGGGTGCTTGACTCTGGTTCTAGTGCTCATCTGTGCACTTCTATGCAGGGTCTTGAGGATAGCAGGAGGCTGAGGGATGGAGACATGATCCTACGCATTGGTAATGGAGCAAGAGTTGCTGCAGTAGCCGTGGGAACATACCCTCTTCGATTACCATCTGGTTTAGACTTAGTTTTATAAGACTGTTATTTTGTGCCTGCAGCCAGTAGGAATTTGATTTCTGTTTCATGCTTAGCACAAGAAGGTTATGTGATCACCTTCTTTAAGGACCATTGTAACATTCTTTATGAAAGAAATAAAATTGCAAATGATTTCCTTATTAATGGTCTTTATCAGCTACATATTGATGTGCCTATTCTAACTGTCGAGCAAAACATGAATGCCAAACGACCTAGGTATTATTTCAGAGGATGTAGAGGAAATGTTCCTCGTAGGTAATGGTGCTCATGGTGATGATCCCAAAACCTACAATGAGGCGATATTAGATATCGACTCCGAGAAATGGCTAGAGGCAATGCAGTCAGAAATTGACTCGATGCACTCAAACCAAGTCTGGGCCTTGGTAGATCCACCAGAAGGTATAGTACCTATTGGATGTAAATGGATCTTCAAGAGTAAGATTGGTGTAGATGGGAATGTGGAGACATTCAAGGCTAGACTAGTGGCAAAAGGTTATAGTCAACGCGAAGGCATTGACTATCAGGATACCTTTTTCCTAATGGCTATGCTAAAATCCATCCGCACATTGCTTGCCGTTGCGGCCTATTTCGATTACGAAATATGGCAAATGGATGTGAAAACGACGTTCTTGAATGGATATCTTGAGGAAGATATCTATATAAAACAGCCGCTAGGTTTCACATCCAGTGATGCTGATCACAAGATTTGCAAGCTGCAAAGGTCCATATATGGACTTAAGCAAGCATCTCGGAGCTGGAACACTCGTTTCAATGATGTGATCAAAACGTTTGGTTTCATCAAAAATGAAGAGGAATCGTGTGTTTTCAAAAGGGTCAGTGGGAGCGCTGTTGTCTTCCTCGTATTGTACGTGGATGACATCCTCCTTATTGGGAATGATATTCCCATGTTGACATCTGTCAAGATGTGGTTGTCCAAGGAATTCTCCATGAAAGACCTAGGTGAAGCATCCTTTATTCTAGAAATTAAGGTCTATAGAGATAGACCGAATAGGATGCTAGGACTTTCACAGAAGATGTACATAGAGAAAGTACTAAAGAGGTTTAGTATGGAAAACTCTAAGAGGGGATTAATACCCTTCAGACATGGTATTCATCTTTCCAAGAAGATATGCCCCAGCACACCTGAGGAAATAGAACGCATGAGCAAGATCCCTTATGCTTCTGCAATAAGGAGCCTCATGTATGCCATGCTGTGTACACGACCTGATATAGCCCATGCTGTGAGTGTCACAAGCAGATATCGGTCAAATCCAGGTGAAGAACACTGGACTTCTGTGAAATGTATCCTTAAGTACTTGAGAAGAACTAAGGATATGATGCTGGTCTTTGGTAACGGAGAACTCCTGGTCCAGGGATACACAGACTCGGACTTCATGTCCGATATAGATGATCGAAAGTCGACATCTGGGAGTCTGTTTGTGTGCAATGGTGGAGCTATCAGCTAGAAGAGTTCCAAGCAAACGGTGATAGCAGATTCCACCATGGAAGCAGAATATATCGTTGCATCAGAAGCTGCGAAGGAAGCATTCTGGTACAAGAAGTTTGCTGCAGAAATTGGAGTAATGCCATCAGATGCCATTCCTCTATACTGCGACAACAATGGCGCCATAGCCCTTGCTAAGGAGCCGAGGTCTCACCAAAAATCCAAGCATATTGAGCGGTGATACCACCTCATCCGCGATTACCTCGAGAAGGGTTATGTCGAGGTCAAGAGAGTCAACTCCGCAGATAATGTGGCAGACCCACTTACAAAGCCGTTGGGCCAGCAGAAGATCGAAGCCCACCTTGAGAAGATGGGACTTAGACTTGTAGCCAATTGGCTTTAGGACAAGTGGGAGATTGTTAGATATATGTGCCCTAGAAGCCAAAATTGGCTGACACTTGTAATACACTTCTAGGGGCAAAATTATAATTTTGACTAAAATCAATAAATGAGTTATTTTCTATCACATATGTGTACTTAGTGTCTGTGATACGGTAGAGGCCAGGCGCTTGCATGGCTAAGATCCAGAACCTTCCGCTGCAAACAGGATCATCAACAGGATAATAGGATTACCCAGATCAGGTAAATTAAATTTAATTTAATTTATCTTTTAATTTTATTTTATTAAAATAATAAGAATCAGATCTGAAACATATCAAGATCTGATTGAAATCAAGAGAAAAAGTTTTGAAATATATCTCTTGATCTGATCAGATCTGAACGAACCTGGACCGAAAAATCAGGATTTCTCTTCAGAGATAGTCCAAGAATTCTCGACTAAGGTATTCATCTCCTCGATCTGATCGAAGAATCTTAATGAATTTTTTAGTTTGCTTTTCGACTTGTCTGAATTTCTTGAACTTTTTAAACGCTTCAGACTTATGTCTCATAAGATACACGTACCCATACCGAGATAAATCATCGATAAAGATTATGAAGTAATCCAAGTTGCCTCTGGTCGACACATCAAATGGGCCGCACACATCAGTATGTACTAAGACAAGTAGATCTGTGGCTCTTTTTCCATGTCCTACAAAAGGAAGCTTAGTCATTTTGCCATGAAGACATGATTCACAAATTGGATATGGCTCAGAAGTCAACGAACTCAATACCCCAATTTTTTCTAATTTGTTAACCCTATCTTCTACTATATGACCCAGCCTTAGATGCCATAGGTACCTATCATTTGGACTATCCCTGGATCATTTTACACTATTCACATTTTGCTCGATATTAAAGATAGATACAACAATATGTAATTGGTAGAGATCGTTAATAAGAAAATCACTTGTAATTTTATTTCTTTCATAAAGAATATTACAATGATCCATAAGAAAACTAATTACATAGCCTTCTTATGCTAAACATGAAATAAAAATCAAATTTCTGCTTGTGACAGGCATATAATAACAATCCCTAAGTACTAAATCTAAGCCAGATGGTAGTCAAAGAGGATAGGTTCCCATGGCCACAGTAGCAACTCCTGCTCTATTTTCAACACGTAGGATCATCTCACCATCCCTCAGCCTCCTACTATCTTCAAGACCCTACATAGAAGTGCATAAATGAGCACTAGAACCAAAGTCAAGCACTCAAGTGGATGCTGAAAAAATCATAAAACTAGATTCAATAACGAGCATACCTCCAGAAGGACCTGTCTCCTTCTTATTCTTTAGGGTGGCCAGGTATGTGGGGCAGTTCCGCTTCCAATGGCCATCAATGTTATAATGAAAATACTTTCCTTTGTCAGCGGCCTTCTTCTTCAGCTCTGTCTTCTTTTTTTTCTACCTTCCACCTTTTACCATTTCACAGTCTTCTTCTTTTTTCCAAAAGACTTTCTCTTGGAAGAAATTCATTCCATAGCAAGTACTAAGCCTTTAGAACCTTTCATAGAAAGCTCAACAGTAACCAGCATATTCATAAGTTTGACCAGAGTTTTCTGAAGTTTATGCATATGATAGTTCATGATGAACTGCCCATATGCATCCATCAAGGATTGCAGAATTATATCATTCTATAGATCCTGGTCTAACTTCACTCCTAGCTTCTCAAGCTCTTTCAAGTCCTTGATCATCATTAGATAATGATCTTGGACTGACTGCTCATTATGTATTTTAGCCTTAAAAAGTCATTTAATGATCTGATATTTGGCTGCACGACTCTATTCACCAAACAATTCTTGCAGGTGAGGCAACATTTGGCAGGCAGTCTTGATATCTTCATGTTAGCGCTGAAGCTCATCAGACATCGAGTCCAACATATAGTATCTGACCTTGTTATCTTCATCCATCCATTTGTCAAGAGATGCTCTCTGTTCAATGAACGGACAAGCTGATAAGGTGGGGGGATTCTGACCCAATACATGAGCTAACTTCTTGAAACTTAAAATAATTTTGATATTTTGGAGCCAATCCTTGTAATTGGGTTCGGTCAGTCTATGGGTGTCCAGGATACGAGCTAGTGGGTTGGATGTAGATATTTTTCTTTTGCCTATAAAGAGTCAAAGTTTCTAGTTAGATTTTGCAATTAAGACTTGATCAATTTATTTAGGAGTTTGATTTTTAATCAAATTATCTCCCACTATTTTCTTCGGATCCCTACTCTCCCTCTATAGAAATGCAAAAATCTCCATGATTAATGATTTCTAGTGGGTGGTGCAGTCCCACCAACTGACTCATCAGCTCACCTAACAGTTATTGATGATGGGTTAGCCAAATAGTGAACAACTCTTATCTAATGATTTCCTAATCATGGTGCACCCAGGCTTGATCTTTAATTCATGAATCTCACCAAGTCTGAAATATTGATTCACTCCTTAGTTAAGTCAGACCCACTATTTGCATAGATTAGATTTCTAATTGGGTCTCTCACCATATCTAGAATATTGAGCCCAATCCATCCTCTAGCCCATAGCATCCAATGCCTAATAGATATGGTTGCATCTTTTTGGTGCAACTGAACCACTGTGATCAGTCGAGAACAATCAATCTCAGAAAAGGCCTGCATATCTACAATGGTGGAAGACCTTAGACTTAATCTTTTCTTAGGAAGATTTGATTTAGGTCTCTTTAAACTTAACTTGACATAGCCATAACTATTATGACTAACCTAGTGGCATGGGTTAGCTCGGATTATTAGCCACCTTAGATCAGGACTGAGCTGACAAATATGGCTAGGTAAGCGAGATCAGTGAAAGAGATATGCCATTAACTCGACAAGAATGCATTCGAGTCGAGTAGCTCCCAATTAAAAACCAGTCAGTCGTATCTGCTGAACTTACCTTAGACACCAAATTATTGGACCATAACTAATCGAGTTAGCCTACATCTAGACTCTAACCACTGAGCCTGATTAGGTCTTAACTTGATCGATCACTCATGTGATTCGACCTTAATCCAGACTTAATCCTATAAGGCTGGTCAATTTAAGCACTCTTGATCCCACTAACCGACTCTTGATTCAGTTTGATCAATGATAAGTACCATAAATTTATCAATAAAAGTATTAATTTATTAATTAATTTATATTAGTTTTTAAAAATTAATGATTAATTTATATATAATTTTTAAGAAATTAATATTTTTATTAATTAAAAAATTAATTAAAAATAATAAAAATTAAAAAATAAAATTTTATAATAAAAAAAGACTTCATTTTTTTAATCATAACAAAATAAGTTTTGAGCAAAACGAAGCTAAAATGGAGAAGATATAAATTTTTAAAGAAATAAAATAAATAAAAATTAAATAAAAAGAGGAAAATAGCTCAGTTGGCTCAAGTCGGCGCGTCAAGCCAGCCACGTAAGTCGACTCAGCTACAAAAGCCATCATCCGATCCATGATCCAGGCATGGACCATCGGCTCAGCAAAATCCGGCGAATCATGGAGCGACACGTGGTGGACCTAGACCCTTAAGGGTTCATGAAAAATCCATTATGATCTATAGGATAAAAAGGTAATGTCGCATCAAAGTAGTGAGCATTGGATGGTTGCGGTGTATGGTGCAGCCGGTCTATGCGGTCCATGGCAATAGTAAAGGCGCGATCGGATGGATCTGGTTGATTGCGGTCAAGATCGGATGGTGGTGGTTTTTTTTGGATTTGATTTGAATTCCATCAGTAATCTAGCATGATCCAACAGCCAGAATTTAATCTGACTTGATCTGGGCTAATACACATCTGATTTTGATAATTTTTGATCCATTGGATTTTTATTAACAATCAAATTTCATCCAGAGTAGCAGAATTCATCTAGGACTCCTTTTAATCCAATTTTCACTTGAATTTTTTCATATTTTGACGATCAAAGAGCTCCTTAGTCCCACATTGCTCAGAAAAAAACTCTCCAGCCCTCCTAGCTCTATAAAAAGAATCCTAGGCCACTAAAAATCAATAGATTTGATCAAGGTGAAGCTTTGGTATAGAGGAAAGCTAGGCTATGGGTTAATGGTTGCTTCAAAGCAAATGGGTGTTGAGAAGAAGAGCTGGGCTTCTACATCATCTTTCTGCCAATGCCGATCCAAGTTCAAAGATCAGGCTATTTTATTTTATTTTTTTTTAAATTTCATGTATTTAAATTTTAAAATTTTAATAAATGAAAATTTTATTTTTTATACTTTAATATCAGCTCTTTAATTTTGTTGCAATTTAATTTCTATATTTTAATTATTATTTTTTATTTTATTGAAAGTAGATGCTAAGATCTAATTAGTTGATCTTAGTACCAAGTTTAATTCCTGCACCTTTTAATTTTTGCTTTTTATTTTTCGACTTTATTTTTTATTTTAAAACTCAAATATTTTTCTTTTCAAAAAATTAATGATTTCAAATCTAAAATACTATCTTCCCTATGGATTCGATCTGACTGACTACTATCTATATATTTTTAATTATTTTAAGAAGTCGAATTGAACTGATAAACATGGTGTCTTAATGACAACATCGTGCTCTTATCAAGTTTTTGGCACCATTATCGGAGAAGAAATAGATGCTATTTTTTTATTTTAATTTTTTTTATAAATTAATTATAATTTCTTTTTAAATATTGCTTACTAACTTTTTATTTATTTATTTTATAGAGAAAAAAATGATGGGAAAAGGAAGAAAGCATCTACTTTTGGTGAGATCAATCATAACCCTAGTCTTCTTTCCTTTTTATTTATTTTATTTTATTTATTTATTTTATTTTTAAATTAATTAAAAAACTTTTTAAACCTAATTAAAAGCTTCATGATAAGATTAGAAATTCTAACTATTTAGAGCATGCATCATATTAGTTTTATTTTTATTTTTTGATGATTGCTGGAGGTAAGGTAAGTCTTTCAGAATTCAATTAGTTGCATGCATCTAGTTTAAATTGCATAGAATCCTTTAAATGAAAATTTTTTATGCATATTCATATTAAACTAAATTAAGAGCATAATCCAATTAAATAAGATAAGGTGGAGATTTGATCATCCTTCCTTGGCCCACAAACAATCAATCAGTATCCTGCATTGATCTAAGCCTTTAATTTTAAAACCAATTAGACATCAGCCCTAGGAGCTTGAGCTCAATAGGACAAGGAATCCTAAGAGTTGAACCAGGTTAAGGTTAGTCAATTTGATTAGTGTTTAGAAAAGTGGTTCAGAGATGACTAGGCCTGAAGGAAGGTGGTTTCTAATTGATTCCGTTAGCTTATCTAGCCAAACATAATCGGTGTCTAAGGCAAGCAATGGGGGACTCCCATCGATCTTATACTTACCTGGCCAGTTGATTGGGTATCCTATACTTGGAGTGGTCGAAGGCTGACTTGGAACAGTTAGGAGCTATCTAGGTCTAGGCTGATCTTAGGTTAGGATTAATTTGTTTGAAAATAAAAATTTTTACTTTAGGTATTTTCAATCTCTATTGCCCTGACATAAGATTGCCTTGGCATAATGAGAAGTTATGTTGCATGGTTGTCCTAGGATATGAAAAGGTTGAATTAACTTAGAACTTAAAAAAGAGAGTTTAAAAAAATAAAATAAAATAAAAAGATTGAGCACATTAAGAATATAGTAAATTCTCCAACACCCGTCTGGAGAAGAAGGTTGACTAGTCAAAATGGATTTAGTTCCTATTTCAGACCCTACAACCTCAACATCTATAATGGATTTAGCAAATCAACCTCAGCCTCAAACCCTTAAGGACTTATGTGATCCAGTTGGTTCTGTCCAATCCTCTTGTATCAAGTTGTCCCAACCCACAGCAAACAACTTTGAAATTAAACCTCAAATCATTAACATGCTTCCAAAATTCATGGGAATAGAGGATGCATAAATATTCATTAGAGAATTTGAAGAGGTTTGTGCAACCATGAAACTACAACAATTATCAAAGAATGAAATCAAACTAAGATTAATCAATTTTGCCCTTAAGGATAATGCCAAAAAGTGGCTTTATAGTCTTCCAAATCAATCTATTACGACCTGGGAGGGTTTTGTAAAAATATTCTTAAAACAATATTTTCCTCATCACAAACCAGCTAGAATTAGAAATGAAATAAACCAATTCTATTAACTAGCTAGTGAATCATTTTGAAAATACTTCGACCGATTCAAGAATCTCTTGACCCAATGCCCACACCATGGAATAGAAACTTGGAGGCTATGCCAAATAATTTATGAAGGATTAGATTCAAATTTCTGAACAATGCTAGAGTCCATGTGCCACGGATAATTTATGTACAAAGAACCAAATGAAGCTTGATAATTTTTGGAAGACCTAGCCGAGAAAGTTTACAACGAAAAACAACTAGGAAACCAAAAAAATCCACACCTTCAAGAGGTGAAAATTACCAAATTCAAACCTCTCTAGCTGCAGAAGCCAAAATTATAACTTTGACATGTAGGTTAGAGACCTTAGAACTTCAGAGACCAGCCAGTGTGAACCAAGTGTCTACACCAATGTACAATGGATGCAATGCACTAGACCATGTCCTTGAGGAATGTCCCCTCCCAATGAACCAATTAGATAATGGATGTGCACAAGTGAATGCCACATATCAGAGACCGTTGAACAATCCCTATGCACCCACTTACAATCCAGGTTGGAGGAATCATCCAAATTTTCCATGGTCATAAAACCCAAATGTAGGTGGTCCAAGTTTCAATCAGTAGAACACAAGGCCTAATCCAGTGATAAATACCCTGCCACCACCAGACTTTAATATTAATGAAAAGAAACTTAGTTCTTTAGAGAAAAGCCTAAAAAACCTAGCCAAATCTAATGCTGACACCAATGCTACCTTAAGCAATTTCATGCAAATTATGGGCCAAATTTTGAATTCAAATTCTCAAGCCATAGCCCATTTGAAAATGCAAGTGGGTTAGCTAGTATCCACTATAAGTGAACATGAACGAGGTAGGCTACCTAGCCAACCTGAACCTAACCCCAGGAATCAAATTGGTAGACCATTCCAAGGAAACTAGATTAATCAAGTTAATGCTATTCATTCCTTGAGATTAGGAAAACAAATAGATAATAAGTTAAATACACCTAACACTAGTACTGAGTTTGTTGAGCCATCCAATGATCAATCTATCTTACAAACTCAAGCTCCTGAAACTGATAGTGCACAAAACCAGATGCCCACAATCACTAGAGCTCCTTTCTCGAATCGATTAAGGTCTAATAAATAATCAAAATATTCAAACAAAATGTTAGAAGTATTTAAACAAGTTCAAGTAAATATTCCTCTACTAGACATGATCCAACAAGTTCTGACTTATGCCAAATTCTTAAAAGACCTTTGCACCAAGAAAAAGATGACTAACGTACCAAAGAGAGCTTTCTTAACAGCAAGTATGAGTTCATATTTGTTAAGTCATATGCCTATAAAGTACAAGGACCTAGGGTCACCAACAATTTCATGTGTCATAGGAGAAATCTACATTAAGAAGGCATTACTTGATTTAGGGGCTAGTATAAATATTTTGCCCTATTCAGTTTATGAGCAATTAGGATTGGGAAAGCTTTAGCCAACGGGATCACATTACAATTAGCAGACCGATCTTTTAGGATCCCCAAGGGAATGGTAGAAGATGTTTTGATTAAGGTTGGAAATTTTATCTTTCCAATTGATTTTGTCATTTTGGAGATTGAGCCAATATCAAATCCTAAGGGTCAAATCTCAGTGATTTTAGGAAGACTATTCCTAGCTACTGCTAATGCTAAAATCAATTATCGAAAAGGACTTATGAAACTGTCTTTTGGAAATATGACTATCGAGTTGAATATTTTCAATTTGGAATAGGAGTCTACCAAGCATGCTAATGTAAATGCAGTCCAAGATTTAATTTATGAACCCATAGACATTAGCGATGAGGAAGTCGATCTTGAATCTATTATCTAGCCAACCCATGAATATGAGAAGCTAGATAAAATACTTGGAGATAATAAAAATAGCCAGAGATGGGAGCCTCCTACTGAACCACTCATAGAAATGACTAAACCATCACCCGAGTCATCAAAAGAAGAGGCACCCAAAGTAGAGTTGAAACCCCTCCCAAAGCACCTCAAGTATGTATATTTAGGTCCAGAGAAAACCTTTCCTATAATTGTTGCATCAGACCTGAATCCTAACCAAGAGGAGGAATTATTAGTGGTCTTAAGAGAAAACCAAGAAGCAATAGGCTGGACCATGATAGACATTAAAGGAATAAGCCCTTCCATAGTTCAACATAGGATACACCTAAAGGAACTGGTTAGTACTAAGACTAACCACATAGAAGAATTTGAGCCAGGAATTAGTACCGATGCTAGTTCCGGTTTAAATGAGATAGAAAAAGAGAAAAAGATAATAGATGATTTACTCGAAACTTATAAACCTAAAAGTCTGTTTCTTTCAACCCTAGAAGCCGGTTCTTCTTACAAAAATCAAGAGGCATGTAATGAAGAGTCAACGGAGTTGTTTAAGCAAGATCACATTAATTTACCTTCAAAATTAAAATCGTCTTTTGTCACCATTCTAGTATCCATTGAATCAAACTTAACTCCTAATACCAAAACTCCATTCATGTGCATTTTAGAAAAACAAATAGGAGAAATTCTTAATAAACATGGACCTGAGAATGGGATCACAAATTATGTCCCTAAAATTAATAATGATTATATCAATAATGGGATTATAAATCAACTTTTTGAGATTGGCAATCCAAAATCATTGAAATTTATCAATCCAATATTTGACACAGAATAGTTAAGCTGCATTGTGTCTAGCTGAAGATGGTAAACTTAGCGCTTGTTGGGAGGCAACCCGATATTTAATTTTTATATAATTTATCTTTTTAATTTATTTTTTTAGAATAATTTGAATAAGTTAGAGGGAGAGCCCAAATTTTTAAAGGCATGTGCTAGACCAAAAATATAGTTAGGTGTATTCTTTCATGTTCTTTATTATACCCTTTATTTTTTCTTCTTCATTGAGGATAATGTCGATTAAGTTGGGGGGAACAAAAATAAAAATTTTAAAATTATAAGTCCTCAAAAAAGTTAGTATTTAGTATTTAGACACCTGATTATGCTTAAGAATCAAATTAAACTAAACATTTATAAAATGAAAATTGATACATAGATTAGAGAATCTATAAGATATTGAGGAATTAAGTATTAAGAAAATTCAATGAAGAGTTAAGTCTAGAACATAAATTTTTTTTTTCTTGGAGCATTTCTAATTACTTCTACTAGCATCAAAGAAAAATCTATTTTTTATAGGCTTGTGTAGGGTAACTATACATTTCTTCATATAAAAAATTTATTTTAATAAAATAGTTTCCAAGTACTTCTCACTGAGTAACCGAGCCTCTTTGCCTAAGCAAGCATTGAGTTTCGCATCAAAAGATGGGAAGAACAAAGAAGCTTATTGTGAAGCTAGTCTTAACTCGTAGCCTATTTGATTTGAGCTAGTAAGCCCAAGGGATATTCTATACCTGGTGCCCTAAAGTCAACTAGTTTTTGAGTCATTGGCCCAAGACTCGCTACATGGATGAAATAGAAAGCTTAAGAAATTAAGACACTCAATAGTGGTACAACGTTGAAAAAAAAAATATTAGTTTTCCACCGAGTAATCGGATCTCGTTGCCTAAGTAAGCAATGATACTCACATCAAAAGGTGGGCAATATGAAAATAAAAATTAATAATTGAAGGGCAGAAGCAGCAACACACTTGTCTATATGAAAATTTAGACAAATCATAATAAAGGTGGGATAATTTAGAAAAAGTTTAGAAAAATTTAATGTTCTTTACTTAATTTTTCTATTGATAAATATTGATACCACAATGATATGTCTCACTTAAATTCTACTGAATATCAATGATCATTTTAAAAACTGTTTTGATAAAATTCAAAACTCTAAAGTTAAAAGATATTTAAAACTAATTTTTTTCTTTACTCGAGGATGAGCAAAGCTTAAGTTGGGAGGTGTGATAAGTACCATAAATTCACCAATAAAAGTATTAATTTATTAATTAATTTATATTAATTTTTAAGAATTAATGATTAATTTATATATAATTTTTAAGAAATTAATATTTTTATTAATTAAAAAATTAATTAAAAAAATAAAAATTAAAAAATAAAATTTTATAATAAATAGAAAGAGCTCATTCTTTTGATCACAACAAAATAAGTTTTGAGTAAAATGGAGCTAAAACGGAGAAGATATGAATTTTTAAAGAAATAAAATAAATAAAAATTAAATAAAAAAAGGAAAATGACTCAGTCGGCTCAAGTTGGCGTGCTAAGCCAGCCACGTAAGCTGACTCAACCATAGAAGCCATTTCTATGAGGCCCTGAACCCGCTGCATTAGTAGGTTAAACTGCTCTGAATCTACCATGGCCTCCGATGGAGGAGGAGGTTGAAGCGTCGATGCTGGAGCAGGAATGGATGGGTCTGGCTCAGATCTGATGGCAGAAGCAGCAGATCTTTGTGTAGTCGCCTTCTTTGGAGGCATTTCTTGGGATTGAGGGAGAAGATGGAGATGAACCTTAAAGAAGAAGATCCACAGGGTCGACTGAGCACTCCTTTAAGAATAAGGATACCTCATGAACAGAGGTGCCCTTCCTCTAGTGCCAATTCTATTGGTGCAAAATCTGGTTAACACTAGATCGAGCTGGAGTCGAGAAAAAAGAGGTCCCCATCGGTGACCTGCAAAATAAAATTTCGTTCGAAGTCGGTGGTGGTGGCTCCGATGATCAAGTCAGCTCTTCTGGCCAATAGAAATGGAGTGCTCATGAAAGAATTCAGTAGAGCTTTTGAGAAAGAGAAGGAGCTTAGAGAAAATGTATCTAGAGGATCCCTTTTATAGATGGAGCCCAGAGCAGACTGATAGTGACAGCCATAGCTATCCGGTAGCTAGCCACTCGGGATCACGTGGGGTTTGTTATAGAGAGGGGCACCACTTGTAGCAAACTGATAGTGACAGTCATAGCCGTCTGGTAGCAGGCCGCTCAAGACCGCATGGAGTTTGTTATGAAGAGGGGCACCACCTATAACAGACCAATAGTAACAGTCGTAGCCATCCGGTACTGAGCCACTTGGAGCCATGTGGAGTTTGTTATGGAGAGAGGTGTCCATTATCGTGATGTGCCTATTCGTCAAGATTTAATAATCGAAGTTCGAAGAAAGTAGGCTATTGGGGATAAATCCTGCTCCCACCGAAGTTCAGTTGATGCTTAGCCTAATGCAATTGATAATCACGGAAGAGCTTCAATCCAAAATTCTTGCTCCAATGGTCAAACCCCAGTGGGTCTCCTCTAGCAGCCAAACTCATTTAGTAGTCGAACTTCTTCAGCAGCTGAACTCCTCCAGTAGCTGAACTCCTCCAGCAGTCGAGCTCCATCTAGATTTCTCCTTCAATCAGATGCCTCTAGGAGTCAAACTCCTTTCGGACTTTTCCTTCAGTTAAGTTCCTCCAAGAGCCAAACTCCTTCCAAAATTCTCCTTCAGTCAAGTTTTTCCAAGAGCCAAACTCCTTCCGAACCTCTCTTTCAGTCGGATGCCTCCAGGAGCCAAACTCCTTTCGAATTTCTCTTTTAGTTGAATTCCTCTAGGAGCCAAACTTCTTTCGAATTTCTTCTTAAGTTAGATTCCTATAAGAGTCGAACTCCTCCTAGACTTCTTCTTCAATCGGATTCCTTCAGGAGCCAAACTTCTTCCAAATTTCTCCTTCAATCAAGTGCCTCCAGGAGCCGAACTCCTTTCGAACTTTTTCTTTAGTTGGATTTCTTTAGGAGCCAAACTCCTTCTGGACCTCTCCTTCAGTCGAATGTCTATAGGAGCTGAACTTCTTCTGGACTTCTTCTTCAGTCAGATGCCTCCAAGAGTTGAACTCCTTTCGAACATCTTCTTCAGTCGAATTTCTCAAGGAGTTGAACTCTTTTCGGATTTCTCCTTCAATCAAGTTCTCTTTAGGAGTCTGAACTCCTCTGAAATTGATGTATGTTAAAGCTCTTCATCAACCAATGTCTGCTTTCTCCGAACTTCGACTATTAAATCTCAATGAACGGCCACATCACAGCAATGAACATCTCTCTTCGTAACAAACTCCATGTGGCCCTAAGCAGCCCACTACCAGATGGTTATGACCATCACTATCAGTCTACTATAGGCTCCATCTATAAAAGGGATCCTTCAGATACATTTTCTATAAGCTCTCTTCTTCTTTCCAAAATTTTATTGAATTCTTATCGAGCACTCCATTTTTGTTGGTCAGTTGAGCTGACTTGATCATCGGAGGGTCCTACTGAAGCCACCACCATCGACTCTAGATGAAACTTTATTTTGCAAGTCACCAGTGGTGACCTCTTCCTTCTCAACTCCAGCTCGATCCGACGTCGACCAGATTTTGCACCAACACATGCATTGGTTGGTGAAGAGCTTTGACGTATGATAATTTCAGAGGAGTTCAGACTCCTAAAGAGAATACGACTAGAGGAGATCATCCAAGAGGAATACTACTTAAAATCTAAAAGTAATCCACTAGAGGAATTCAGATGGAGTTCGATTGATGGAGAAGTCCAGAAGGAGTCTGACTGATGGAGAAGCTTAACTGAAGGAGAAGTCTAGAAGAAGTTTGGCCCTTAGAGGAATCTGATTGAAGAAGAAGTTCATAAGGAGTTTGGCTCTTGGAGAATCCGATTGAAGGAAAAGTTTGGAACGAGTTCGACTACTGAAGGAATTTGATTGAAGAAAAAGTTTGGAAGGAGTTCAGCTCTTAGAAGAATCCGATTGAAGGAGAAGTCCGAAAGGAGTTTGGCTGCTGGAGAAATCCGACTGAAGGAGAAGTCCGGAAGGAGTTCGACTGCTGGAGAAATCCTACTGAAGGAGAAGTTCGGAAGGAGCTCGACTACTGCAGAAATCTGACTGAAGGAGAAGTCTAGGAGTTCAGCTCCTAAAAAAATTTGACTAAAGAAAAAGTCTGGTAGGAGTTCAGCTGCTGGAGAAATCCGACTGAAGGAGAAGTTTGGAAGGAGTTTGGCTCCTAGAGGAATCCAATTGAAGAAGAAGTCCGATAGGAGTTCGACTGCTAGAGGAATCCTGATTGAAGCTCTTTTATGATTACCAGTTATATTAGGCTAAGCATCAGACTGGATTTCGATGGGAGCGGGGTTTATCCCCAACATAGATCAACGGTCATATGTTACCTAGGTTTTGATGATTGCAATGCCTAGGTAATTTGGTTCTTCATCGATGTCGACTCTGGTCTCTTTATCCCCGATACTAGTGGCGATGGAGATTAGGGTGAGCCCGAGGCCAAAACTGATGCTGGTGGTGTTGCTGAGGAAGAAGGCGATACCAAGGCTATTCCTTAAGCTTCTTTTGCTTTTTCTTTTTGTATCTTTTTTTTTATATTCACTCAATTTCAAGCCTAGCTCTTTACAAAGACATTCTATATAAACACTTTTCATTAATGAAGTGTGACACTCCACCCCTGATTCGGGCAAGGGTGCCACAAAAAACAAACAAACAAACAAACAAACAAACAAAACAACAGCTGAGCTAACCATTAATATCATCTAATACTCTACTCCTATTTAAATCAATCCTTCAATCTATTAATTAACACAAGCATTTCAATTTACTCAATATTTCTCCAAAATCACTTGTAAGATTTCATTCATAAAACCATACTTTATACATCCAATTCAAAAGTAAAACATACTTAATCATTTCTAATTTAAGCAACTTAAACATATGATACATCTCAAAAGTGCATAAAACATCCCAAAAATATTTCTTTCACTAGCTAATACAACCCACACTTTTCTAGTATGGATGTTGATGCCACTTTTGAACCTGACTAAGAAGCTTCAAAACTGTAGTAACAAAAGTGAGGGGTGAGATCTAAGTCCCAGTGAATAAATAATTCATCTAACAGTAGTAAAACAGGAAAGCTTAGCTTTAATGCTCAATATAACATAGAGCTGAAATTATTGATTACTTTTGTTGGGGGTAAAATATCTCTCACCAAAGTCTGGTAGATTTTTCGACCTTGATATGATACTTTTTGGAGCAATGGTGTTCAGGTCTGAGCATCAGCTAAGCTGCCTTCTTGTTCCAACCAAATTCAGAAAGGCCAACATTCAAATGCCGGATGATCTTCCGAGTGACAACCATTAGCTCTCTTCCTATAATCGCAAAATCTATTGAAGACATGCTGAACTTCGTCCAGATGAACTTGAATAGTAAAAGGAGTCACCATTCAGTTGATTATGATTCTAGATTCTAGAAGGATAGTAGAACTCCAAGTGTAGAATCTCAGCACAGTTTGACTTTATTTGTCGGCCAACTTTGAAGGTGGCCAAATTCCTAAAGAAAAACCTAGTTTTCCTGCCGCAGTATCGATCTAATTTGATTAGATCTAAAGCAAAATTTTTAAAATTTTTTCTTACAATCTGATCAGATCTGAGAGTTCTCACATCTTATTGAAATGATTTGATAGAAAAAATAAAAATAAAAATAAAAATAGTAACATCTTATGTTACCTGATTAGGTAACCATTTACCTGATGTGATGATCTGATGAATGATCCAAGATTCTAATTGTGCCATGCATGCTCCCAGCCTCTATTGAAGTCCACTTAGATTAGATCTAGATGCCCTTTCCATCTGTATTTGATCTCAGAAAATTAAATCTGAAATCTTTTGATGCACCTTCGAAATCGATCTTCGACATCAGTATGCCCGTCATACGAAATGAAATTACTTCGCCTGATCATTGCACCTGCAGGACCTTGGCCTTTCCTTGCTATTTTGCCCAACTCCTTGGGTGTGGAGAAGAGGGAGAAGATCAGAGGGAGGGGGCATGGAGATAGAGAGAGGGGCAGGGCTTCGCCATGGATTAGATTGCAATGCAAAAACAAGGGTGCAGCACATCTATTTATAGACTAGTTGCAATCCCTAAGTCCTAGAGTTTTAAGCAAACACTTTACTTAATGCAAAAGAACTCCTTAATTTTCTCCATGCCACATCAGAAATAAAACCTCATTTTCTTGCACAAAATGATTGGAAATTAGTGCCAACAAATTCTAGATAAAAGAAAATTGGCGCAGAAGGTTTATCTCCAAGAGGTTTGAATCATTAAAACTATTTGAATTTCAAATTTCCTATTCCCTCAAGTTAATCCATAAGGGGTGCATGCCAGGAGGGGCGTGCACCCTCTCTCTCCCTTCACAAAACTCTCCAAGAGGCACATGCCCAAGATAAATCCCAAGGGGGCACACCTTTCCCTTCTTTCCTGCAAAGATCGAGTCAAAAGCTCTCATCCTGACACCTCTTGCTTGGATTTAAGACAAGCCCCGAACTCTTCAGGACAAGCCTTAATCTTATCAGGACAAGGCCTAGTCAAACTAAGACAAACCCATACAGGATTTCTAGATGAGTCAAATCCAATTTGACTCAATCTGGACAAAGCAGAAAGATGATGGAAGAAAAAAATCAGGTCCAATCATGTGGTAGCACGATTTTCTTAAACTTGATTGGATCTAATCCAAATCAATCGAACTAGATTAGTCTAATTGATAATATCCAAACCCAAATCCTTGTTTGTATGACCTAGTTAAGTTCAATTTTGTATGATAATGAGACATATCATGATTTTCATCATCGACATCATCAAAACATGTTTTGATAGACCAGAACTCTTCTGATTCATCCAAGTAAAATCATTGATCATCAAGACAATTCTAATTGATTTCAAAATCCATCAGTGATACTTAGCAGTATATGATGGCAATCCATCAGAATCAAAAACTAACCTCTTGGTGCAGCTACTTGTATGATTGGGTTCTTCTTCATGAGCCCTGAGAAGATCAAGGTCAAGATGAACTCGTCAGATCTAACACCTATCATATGAATAAATTATTTGATTTAAGTTTGATATGAAATACTAATAGAAATTTTTTTTTATTAATTCACACTGTCATGGCTATGGGCTTAAGGATTCGATCTCATGATCATCATAGGACTACTCCTCTATCGAGGTTGATAACTTCTCTATTGGTGTGATCCAATTTTTATAATGAATATGCTATAGCCAACATATACCTCAGAATTTCAAATAGCTAGAAGATCGAGTTATGGTATAGTCAAATTATAACACACTCAAGATGAACTGTCAATGTACCTCAGATCAAAGAACCAGACACATAATTGTAGCATCAAGCTAGTTATCAATGAGAAGGTAGACTTTTTTATGACTGCTCGAGGTAGTCACACTCAGTGACCTTATTCTCAATAAGTACCTGTACTCTTGCTCCAGTGTCTCCATACTATAGACTCAAGACTCATCTATCCTAATGAAGCAATCGTACACCGATCTTCTAGATCGATCACCATTCTTGTAATGATCCTATGATCAGAAGCAGTTTATGAGTTAATTATGATAACACGTACCTTATATTTTCAACTCTTGAAAATATGTGTAATCATTCTCATTAACTCAAAGAATGTATCATAGATACTTTAAATATACAATATGATAAAAAATAATTTTTTATTAATTTTAAATTAAAATTCTAAAAATATTTTTAAAAAGTATTTTATAAGTGTCGGTCAATCTGGCTTCTAGGATACTCATCTAACAAACTTTCACTTGATCTAAAATCAATTGGCTACAAATCTAAGTCCCATCTTCTCAAGGTAAGCTTCAATCTTCTGCTGACTCAATGGCTTCATTAGTGGGTTTGCCATATTATCTATGGTGTCCATTCTCTTGACCTCGATGTATCCCTTCTTAAGGCAATCACGGATGAGGTGATACCATTGCTCAATGTACTTAGACTTCTAGTGAGACCTCAGCTCATTTGCTAGGGCTATGGTGCTATTATTATCGCAATAGAAAGGGATGACATCTGATGGCATTACTCCGAGCTCTGCCATGAACTTCTTGAATCAGAATGCTTTCTTTGCAGCTTCCAAGGTAGCGATATATTCTACTTCCATGGTGGAGTCTGCGATGCAGCTTCCAAGGTAGCGATATATTCTACTTCCATGGTGGAGTCTGCGATCACCATCTGCATGAAACTCTTGTAGCTTACAGCACCACTATTGCATAAGAACATATTATCAGATGTCAACTTTCAATCATCTATGTCAGACATAAAGTCTAAATCTGTATGCCTCTAGACCTAGAGTTTTTCATTACCAAAGACTAGAAACATATCCTTAGTCCTTCTCAAGTACTTAAGGATATACTTCACAGAAGTCCAGTGCTCTTCACTTGGATTCGACTGATACCTATGTTGTTGGAAATAATATTCCAAAGCCAATCATTAGCCTATTGATGATTGAGCTATTTGATATAATTATATATAAATTATTAATTAAATAAAAGTTATTTTAACTTTTTCATCATAAATCTTTCATCTTCTAATGAACTTCTATCTATTGTGATGAAATCCTTAAGACTATTTAGAATTGACAAAGGAGGATTGTTGTTTAGTTCTTAAAATAGTTTGTGACCTAATGATACATTGTTACTAAGGACGATGATGTTTATCGAGTATAGATCATTGTATACCATATAGATTGATTGTTCTTTTAACCAAGGGATGTGGAGACATTGGTATGGCATTTAGGTGAAATGTAGGGGTATATTTGCACTGAACGTGGCCGACTCCAGAGCTTTTCTGCTGTCAAGGATTGCTTTGATGGAATATGAGCATAAGTGTCCCTCCAATCGAAGATCACCATGGTGACTTTCAAGCAACTTACTATGCTTTGGTGCTGGACTACTTGAATTTCTAATTCAGTGATGAAAGATTTTTGGGTACAACCAACTACTTGAAAAGTCGGTGCATGAGTCAAGATGGGATTGACCACTCCTAGACATAGGAGCTATGTTCAATAGTATTTTAATTTAGCAAAGTCTTGGCCAGGGTAGTCCTAGTGAGGGGTCACAGGACTAATAACTTTGAGACAGGATTTGGATGCATCTTCTAGGGTTGATAGTTAAATCCTAAGTCATACTATGCACAGAGGTCAAAGAGATGAATTATGCGATAACTATATTCATATAGATTTTGAATATTGCGATTATACTATTTAGCCTATCTAGACATTGGGTACCATTGCTAGATAGTTACTTCGATTAGTATAAAAAATTGATTCCTGTGCTACCAACTTAGGTTTGAACCTGCGAGGTCATACACACTAGAGATTTCTACTCGATCTGATGGCTGATCTATGAAAGATTAATTAGTGATTTGATTTTTAATTAACTTAATTTGATTGAAAAATAATTTATAATCAATTCTAATTGAATTGGATTTAATTTGACTAGATTAGGTTATAAGATAACCTAATAACCAAGAAGGTTTGATCTTTGATTTGATCAAAGATTTGGCTTGATTAATTCTTGATTTAATTAGGATTTAATTGGGCCTAATTAAGCCTAAATAAGTTGGATTTATTCTGATCTAATTGGGCCTAACCAGTTTGGATTGGATTGGTTTCATTGGATGTCAAACGTAAGACTAGTTTGACTAGTCTTCCCATGTGCCACATCATCCTTTGACTTGCACCTTTCTATCTTCATGGGAAAGAGGTTTCTTATGTGCCGTAAGGATTGGTTTGATCTGGTTACCAATTCAATTTGAATGGGATTTGAATTTTGAATAGGTAACCACTTGATCTAAACCAATCCCTCATGCCTCCCTTGTTAGTGCGCATCTATAAAATACCTAATTTTATGGACATGCGACATAGGAAGGAAGATAAGAGAGGAACATTGAGAGGCCAAAGAAGATAAAGTCTCTTATTTGCGTGCATAAGAAAAAAATAGGCATAAAGGGTTTTGGGTGAGAGCATACCTTAGGATCTATATCTAGGGTTTGGATTTCTAGTTGTGAGTTACGAGGGTTGTGACTTCACAAAACTGGTAGAAGACCTCCTCTTCATCATCTTCTACATTCATTAGGATCTAGAGCATCCGAAGATCCCATGAAGAAGATCAAAGGAGTTTGATCTACATCAACAATAAAGACTTTTATACGAGCTAGCACTTGGGAGAAGTTGATCAAGATTAGGATCTCGTGTGGATTACTCATGGAGGCCAGATGCTTGTGTGACTACATTGCAGCGTTCAGATCTATACCGTCGAGATCAAATTGTAGCATTCTTCTTGTTAGATATGTGTGCCCTAGAAGTCAGAATTGGCTGATACTTGTAATGTACTTCTAGGGATAAAATTATAATTTTGAATATAAATAATAAAATAGATTATTTTCTATCATAAATGTATATTTAGTGTCTGTGTTACATTTCTTGAGTTATTGGTAATGATAATTCTTATTTTCAAAAGTTGAAAATTTAAGACAAGAATTTGCATTATTAACTCATAAAATGCTCCTGACCATAGGATCATCATGAGGATGGTGATTGATCCGGAAGATTGGTGTACAATCACTTCTTTATAGTAGATGAGTTTTGACTCTATGGTGTGGAGACACTAGAGTGAGAGTACAGGTACTCGTTAGAGAATGAGGGCACTGAGCGTGACCACCTCGAGTAGTCATAAGGAAGTCTACCTTCTCGTCGATGACTGACTCGAAGCTGTAGTGGTGTGTCTGATTCTTTGACCTATGGTGCATCGACAGTTCACCTTGAGGGTATTCTAGTTTGACTACATCATGACTCGGTCTCCTAGCCATTCGAAATCCTGAGGTGTATGTTGGCTATAGCATGTTCATTGTAGGAATTGGATTGCACCAAGAGGGAATCTATTTACCTCGGTGGATGAGGAGTAGCCCTATGATGATCATGAGAATCAAGTCTATAAGCCCATGGCCATGGTAGAGTGAAATTTTTATTAAGGTTTTCACATCAAACTTGAATCAAATGATTAAATCATATGATAGAAATTAGGGTTTGACGAGTTCACCTTAACTCTAATCTAATCAGGGCTCAAGATTAAAGAACTTAATTACCAGGTACCTACATTGAGAGGTTCATTTTTAGTTTTGATGGGTTGTCATCATATACTGCTAGGTGTCACTGGTGGATTTTGAAAGCAATTAGAATGATTTAGATGATCTATCATTCTAGTTGTCTGAATCAGAAGAGTTCTGATCCATTAAAAGGAGTTTCGATGATGTCGATGATGGAGATCATGACATATCCCATTACCATATAGAACTGAACCTAATTAGATCATACAAATAAGGGTTTGGATCTAGATATCATTAATTAGACTAATCCAGTTCAATTGATTTGAATTAGATTCAATTAGGTTCAAGAAAATTGTGCTAGCACACATTTGAGCCTAACATTCTCCTTTTATTATCATTAAAAGTTATCTCAACTGAGCCAAATTAATTTGTGCTCACTTAGGTACCTTTACTTGATCTGACTGGAGCTTGTCCAGATCAGAAAAAGGTTGTCTTAATTTATGAGATAAATTTGAGACAACATCTGCCATTTTTCGTCATCTACTAATTCTTGTCCTTTGACTTTGGTCAAATATTGACTTTTGACTCTTGGACATCTGCTCATGTGTCATGCACTTATTGGAGAGCAGATAGGAGCTTGTCCCCTTACTAGAAATTGGAAAGGAGGGGGTGCATGCCTAGGGAGGCATGCACTCATAAAAGGGGATGCCTGGAGTCCCATACAGATGGGACTCCAGGTTACTTCTTGATTTCTACTTAGGTGACCCCTAGCTATAGACTTTGACCAGTCTTAGGTGCCATCTAAGAATGAATTTATGGGATTCTCATCTAATTGGATCAGGTGATGTCATCCCACTAATCAGATTTAGATCTGATTGCATAAAGCAACATGATTGGCTGGGATGATGTAGCACTGCAAGGCGCAGCAGGATCTATATAAACCCTATCTGCGCCACACTTTGATAGAGTTTCCTCTTAGCCATGCCCCAAGGCTGCCCCTCTCCCTCCTCCATGCTATCCTCTGATCGTCTCTCTCCTCTCCATGCCCAAAGAAAGTTGGGCTCCAGTTTGGTGTGATCCAGGCAAGAGAAAGCTGACGAGAAAGGAAGAAGGCAGCACTGCTGCAGAGATGACTGTTGATCTTCAGAAGGAGTTTTGAAGATCCTCTAAATTAGATCCAGATCTGATTTTGGAGAGATGATAAAGAAGGAGAAGACCTCTAGATCTAGCCCGAGTAGATACCGATGGAGGCCAGGCTCTTGCATGGCTAGATCCAGAATCTCAGGCAATTAGCAGGATCATCAAAGGGTAATCAGATTACCCAACATCAAGATATAAATTAAATTATATTTAATTTAATTTATTTTTATTTATTAGATCTATAAAATAAGATCTAAAATATATCAGATCTAATCTAGATGTATGAGAGAAAATTTTGAAATATATCTCTTGATCCGATCAGATCTGAACGAACCTGATCCGGGAAATCAGGATTTTTCCTTCAACTGGTATCAGAGCCAGGTTCTCTAAATTATTTAGATCTAATTTTTAATTTATTTTGATCTAAAAATTAGGTGATTTTAGATGTCACATGAGATGTGATTAGATCTAAAATCAAAAAAATAAAAATTAAATAATATGGATCTAAGTTCTATAATGTGCATGACTAGTTGTAAAATAGAACAGTTCTATGCATAGTCTTGCATGATCATGATTTATTTTGATTAAATTATAATTTTAAATCTATTTATTTTTTATTTTTTAATGATTATAAATATTATAATAAGATCTAAAAAATAGGAAATAAAATTATTTAATTTTTAGATCATATGAGATATGATGAATGCATGTTTAGACTAGTTGTAGAATAGTTCTACATAATTATCTAGATTAGAATTTATTTTGATGTGATCAATTTAAATCTAATTTTTTAGATAATTATAAGATAATTTATATCTAAAAAATATACATGATATGATACATGAGATGTATGCAAAACATGTATAAAGTTAGATCAATTTTTATATATGAGATATATGATGTAGATTTAACTAGTTTTGTAGATTTATATTTCTAATTAAAGCGTTACCCTTGGCTGTCCGATCATAAAAATAAAGTAGGGTTTAAATGCCCTCTCCTCCTATTCGATGGAGTGTTTTTATGATTTGTAGGAGTGCTACGCATTCGTCCTTAATCAGAAATCAAGAACTTACTTTTTGCAAAATCCTAGATTCTAAAATCTTAGGATTTTATTTACATATTTTGTTTGTGAACCCTAAATTAAGAATTAAGATTATGAAATATATGTTAGGTCTAAAATTAAGGATTTTAGATCTAAGACATTCATAAAATTAGGTTCGGACTTGGGTAGCTTAATTAGATCTAAGCAGTTGATCAAACCAAATCAAGAGTTGGTTAGATGGGATCAACAGTGCTTAAATTGACCAGCCTAATAGGATTAAGTCTGGGTCAAGATCGAGTCACATGAGTGATCGATCAAGCTAAGACCTAATTAGGCTCAGTGGTTAGAGTCTGGATTGTAGGCTAATCCAATTGGTTCTAGCTCAATAATTTGGTGTCTAAGGTAAGTTTGGCAGATACGACCGACTGATTTTTAATTGGGAGCTACTCGACTCGAATGCGTTCTTGTTGAGTTAATGGCATATCCCTTCCATCGGTCTCACTTACCTGGCCATATTTGTTGGCACAGTTCTGATCTGAGGTGGTCAATAATCCGAGCTAACCCATGCCACTAGGTTAGTCATAATTGGTTATGACTATAGCCAAGTCTAGTTTAATGAGACCTGAATCAAATCTTCCTAAGAAAAGATTAAGTCTAAGGTCTTCCACCATTGTAGATGTGCGGGACCCTTTTCCTGGGGTTGATTGTTCTCAGCTGGTTATACAGTGGCTCAGTTGCACCGGAGAAGATGCAACCATGTCTATTAGGCATTGGATGCTATGGGCTGGAGGATGAGTTGGGCTCAATATTTCGGATACGGTGAGAGACTCAATTAGGAATCCAAGTCTATGCAAATGGTGGGTCTGACTTAACTAAGGAGTGGATCAATATTTCGGGGATACGGTGAGATTCATGAATTAGAGACCAAGTTTGGGTGCACCATGATTAGAGAATCATTGAACAAGAGTTGTTCACTCATTGGCTAACCCATCACCAATAACTGTTAGGTGAGGTGATGAGTCAGTTGGTGAGACCGCACCACCCACTAGAAATCATTAATCATGGAGATTTTCGCATCTCTATAGAGGGAGTGTAGGGATCCGAGAAAATAGTGGAAGCTAATTTATTTAAAAATAAAATTTCCTAAACAAATTGGATTCAAGTCAAAATTACAGTATCTAACTAAAATCTTTGACTCTCTACAGGAAAAATATCTGCGTCCAACCCACTAGCACGTATCCTGGACACACATAGACTGACCGGACCCAATTATAAAGATTGGCTCTAGGAACTACAAAATTATTTTAGGTTTTGAGAAGTTAACCCATGTATTGGACCAGGACCCTCCCACCTTACCAGCCCGTCCATCCACTGAACAGAGAGCGTCTCTAGAAAAATGGATAGACGAAGATAATAAGGCCAGATATTACATGTTGGGCTCGATGTCTGATGAGCTCCAGCGCCAACATGAAGATATCGGGACTGCTCGCCAAATGTTGGCTCACCTGCAAGGAGATGTTTGGTGAACAGAGTCGCGCAGCCAAGTATCAAGTCACGAAATGACTTTTTAAGGCTAAGATGCGTGATGGGCAGTCAGTCCAAGATCACTGTCTGATGATGATCAAGGACATGGAAGAGCTTGAGAAGCTCGGTGTGAAGTTAGACTTGGATCTGCAGAATGATATTATTCTGCAATCCTTGACTGATGCATATGGGCAATTCATCATGAATTACCACATGCATAAACTTCAAAATTCCTTGGCCGAACTTAATGAATATGCTGGTTACCGCTGAGCTTTCCTATGAAAGGTTCTAAAGGCTCAGTTCTTGCTATGGAATACGGACTTCTTCCAAAGAGAAAGTCTTATGGAAAGAAGAATAAGTCTGTGAAAAAGTAGAAGGTGGAAGGAGGAAAGAAGAAAAAGGCAGCACTGAAAAAGAAAGCCGTTGACAAAGGAAAGTGTTTCCATTGCAACAGCGACGGCCATTGGAAGCGGAACTGCCCTACTTACCTGGCCACCCTGAAGAACAAGAAGGAAGGTCCTTCTGGAGGTATGCTCGTTATTGAGTCTAACCTTACGGTTTCTTCTGCATCCAGTTGGGTGCTTGACTCTGGTTCTAGTGCTCATCTGTGCACTTCTATGCAGGATCTTAGGATAGCAGGAGGCTGAGGGATGGAGACATGATCCTACGCATCGGTAATGGAGCAAGAGTTGCTGCAGTAGCCGTGGGAACATACCCTCTTCGATTACCATCTGGTTTAGACTTAGTTGTAAAAGACTGTTATTATGTGCCTGCAGCTAGCAGGAATTTGATTTCTGTTTCATGCTTAGCACAAGAAGGTTATGTGATTACCTTCTTTAAGGACCATTGTAACATTCTTTATGAAAGAAATAAAATTGCAAATGGTTTCCTTATTAATGGTCTTTATCAGTTACATATTGATGTACCTATTTTTAACTATCGAGCAAAACGTGAATGCCATGAAACGACCTAGGGATAGTCCAAATGATAGATATCTATGGCACCTGAGATTAGGTCATATAGCAGAAGATAGGATTAACAAATTGAGGAAAAATGGGCTATTGAGTCCATTGACTTTTGAGTCATATCCAACTTGTGAATCTTGTCTTCAAGGCAAAATGACTAAACTCCCTTTTGTTAGGACATGGGGAAGAGGGCCACAGATCTCCTTGCCCTAGTACATACTGATGTGTGCGGCCCATTTGATGTGCCGGCTAGAGGCAATTTTGTCTACTTCATTACCTTTACCGATGATTTATCTAGGTATGGGTATGTGTATCTTATGAGACACAAGTCTGAAGCTTTTGAAAAGTTCAAAGAATTCAGACATGAAGTAGAAAAACAAACAGAAAAACCCATTAAGGTTCTTCGATCAGATCGAGGAGGTGAATACCTTAGCCGGGAATTCCTAGACTATCTCAAAAAAAATGGCATAGTCTCTCAATGGACTCCACCAGGAACACCTCAACTCAACGGGGTTTCAGAATGGAGAAATCGGACTCTATTGGATATGGTTCCGATCCATGATGAGCTTCACAGACCTTCCTGATTTTCTTTGGGGACATTCATTTGTTAACTTCAATATACTTACTGAATAGGGTTCCTCTAAAACCGTTCCTACCACACCGTATGAGATATGGCACGGTAAGAAACCAAGTCTGAGTCATCTCAGAATTTGGGGTTGTCCGGCTCATGTCAAAAGACAACAAGCGGACAAGTTAGAGTTTAGGTCCTTTCAGAGCTCGATTCATAGGATATCCTAAAGAGTCATTAGGATACTATTTCTACATTCCAGAAGACCACAATGTGATTGTGAGTCGACATGCCATCTTTCTTGAAAAATAGTTTATTCAAGATAGCGGCATTGGAAAGCAGATTCAAGCTTGATGAGAAAGTCTCACAAGAGCAACGAGCTAAGGACCAAATGGAACCAAATCAGGTTGAGCCAATAAGAACACTACCTCCTCCACCTCGTAGATCGGAAAGAGTTTTCCATCCCCCTGAAAGATACTTAGGTATTATTTCAGAGGAAGTAGAGGAAAATGTTCCTCATAGGTAATGGTGCTCATGGTGATGATCCCAAAACCTACAATGAGGCGATATCAGATATCGACTCCGAGAAATGGCTTAGAGGCAATGAAGTCAGAAATTGACTCGATGCACTCAAACCAAGTCTGGACCTTGGTAGATCCACCAGAAGGTATAGTACCTATTGGGTGTAAATGGATCTTCAAGAGAAAGATTGGTGCAGATGGAAATGTGGAGACATTCAAGGCTAGACTAGTGGCAAAAGGTTATAGTCAATACGAAGGCATTGACTATCAGGATACCTTTTCGCCAGTAGCTATGCTAAAATCCATCCGCACATTGCTTGCTGTTGCAGCCTATTTTGATTATGAAATATGGCAAATGGACGTGAAAATGGCATTCTTAAATGGATATCTTGAGGAAGATATCTATATGGAACAGCCGCTAGGTTTCACATCCAGTGATACTGATCACAAGGTTTGCAAGCTGCAAAGGTCCATATATGGACTTAAGCAAGCATCTCGGAGCTGGAACACTCGTTTTCAATGATGTGATCAAAATTGTTTGGTTTCATCAAAAATGAAGAGGAACCATGTGTTCTTCAAAAAGGTCAGTGGGAGCGCTGTTGTCTTCCTCGTATTGTACGTGGATGACATCCTCCTTATTGGGAAATGATATTCCCATGTTGACCATAGTCAAAATGTGGTTGTCTAAAGAATTCTCCATGAAAGACCTAGGAGAAGCATCCTTTATTCTAGGAATTAAGGTCTATAGAGATGGACCGAATAGGATGCTAGGACTTTCACAGAAGATGTACATAGAGGAAGTACTAAAGAGGTTTAGTATGGAAAACTCTAAGAGGGGATTAATACCCTTCAGACATGGTATTCATCTTTCCAAGAAGATGTGCCCTGAGCACACCTGAGGAAATAGAATGCATGAGCAAGATCTCTTATGCTTCTGCAATAGGGAGCCTCATGTATGCCATGCTATGTACACGACCTGATATAGCCCATGCTGTGAGTGTCACAAGCAGATATCAGTCAAATCCAGGTGAAGAACACTGGACTTCTATGAAATGTATCCTTAAGTACTTGAGAAGAACTAAGGATATGTTATTGGTCTTTAGTATTGAAAAACTCCAAGTCCAAGGGTATACAGACTCGGATTTTATGTTCGATGTAGATGATCGAAAGTCGACATCTGGGAGTCTATTTGTGTGCAACAGTGGAGCTGTTAGTTGGAAATCCAAGCAGACAATGATAGCAGATTCTACCATGAAAGCAAAATACATCGCTGCATCAGAAGCTACAAAGGAGGCATTCTGATATAAGAAGTTTGCCACAGAGATCAGAGTGATGTCATCAGATGCCATTCCTCTATACTGCGACAATAATGGTGCCATAGCCCTTGCTAAGGAGTCAAGGTCTCATCAGAAATCTAAGCACATCGAGCGGCGATACCATCTTATCCACGATTATCTCGAGAAGGGTTACATCGAGGTCAAGAGAGTCGACACTGCAGACAATGAGGTAGACCCGCTTACAAAGCCATTAGGCCAGCAGAAAATTGAAGCCCACCTTAAGAAGATGGGAACTAGATTTGTAGCCAATTGGCTTTAGGTCAAGTGGGAGTTTATTAGATATGTATGCCTTAGAAGCCAGAATTGGCTGACACGTGTAATATGCTTCTAAGGACAAAATTATAATTTTGACTATAAATAATAAAATAGATTATTTTCTATTATAAATATATATTTAGTATCTGTGATACATTCCTTGAGTTAATGGTAATGATAATTCTTATTTTCAAGAGTTAAAAATTTAAGACATGAATTTACATTATTAACTCATAAAATGCTCCTGACCGTAGGATCATCATGAGGATGGTGATTGATCCAGAAGGTTGGTGTACAATCGCTTCTTCTTTATAGTAGATGAGTCTTGAGTCTATGGTGTGGAGACACCAGAGCGAGAGTACAGGTACTCATTAGAGAATGAGGGCACTGAGCGTGACCACCTCGAGTAGTCATAAGGAAGTCTACCTTCTCATTGATGACTGACTCGAAGCTGCAGTGGTGTGTCTGGTTCTTTGACCTGAGGTGCATCGGCAGTTCACCTTGAGGGTGTTATAGTTTGACTACACCATGACTCGGTCTCCTAGCCATTTGGAAATCCTGAGGTGTATGTTGGCTATAGCATGTTCATTGTAGGAATTGGATTGCACCAAGAGGGAATCTATCTACCTCGGTGGATGAGGAGCAGCCCTATGATGATCATGAGAATCAAGTCTATAAGCCCATGGCCATGGCAGAGTGAAATAATAGAAAGAGTTTCTATTAAGGTTTTCACATCGGACTTGAATCGAATGATTAAATCATATGATAGAAATTAGGATTTGACAAATTCACCTTAACCCTAATCTGATTGGGGCTCAAGATAGAAGAATTTAATCACACAGATAGCTGCATTGAGAGGTTCATTTTCAATTTTGATGGGTTGCCATCATATACTGCTAGGTGTCACTAGTGAATTTTGGGAGCAATTAGAATGATTTACATGATCGATCATTCTAGTTGTCTGAATCAGAAGAGTTCTGATTCATCAAAAAGAGTTTCGATGATATCGATGATGGAGATCATGACATATCCCATTACCATACAGAACTAAACTTAACTAGGTCACATAAATAAGGGTTTGGATCTGGATATCATCAATTGGACTAACCCAGTTCAATTGATTTGAATTAAATTTAATTAGGTTTAAGAAAATCATGCTAGCACACGATTGAGCATAACGTTCTTCTTTTATTATCATTAAAAGTTATCTCAACTGAGCCAAATTAGTTTGTACTTACTCAGGTACCTTTATTTGATCTGATTGGAGCTTGTCCAAGTTAGAAAAGAGTTGTCTTAATTTATGAGATAAATTTGAGATAACACCTACCATTTTCTGTCACCTACTAATTTTTGTCCTTTGGCTTTGGTCAAATATTGACCTTTGACCCTTGGACATCTGTCCATGTATCATGCACTTATTGGAGAGCAGATAGGGGCTTGTCTCCTTACTAAAAATTAGAAAGGAGGGGGCACACACCTAGGGAGGCATGTGCCTATGGATAGGGATGCCTGGAGTCCCATACGGATGGGACTCCAGGTTGCTTCTTGGTTTCTACTTAGGTGACCCCTAGCTATAGACTTTGACCAATCTTAGGCACCATCTAAGAATGAATTTATGGGGTTCTCATCTGATTAGATAAGGTGATGTCATCCCACCAATCAAATTTAGATCTAATTGCATAAAGCAACATGATTGGCCAGGATGATGTGGCACTACATGGCACAGCAGGGTCTATATAAACCCTGTCTGTGCCACACTTTGATAGAGTTCCCTCCTAGCCATGCCCCAAGGCTGGCCCTATCCCTCCTCCATGCCATCCTTTGATCCTCTCTCTTTTCTCCATGCCCAAAGAAAGTTGGGCTCTAATTTGGTGCGATCCAGGCAAGAGAAAGCTGATGAGAAAGAAAGAAGGCAGCACTATTGCGGAGATAACTGCTAATCTTCAGAAAGAGTTTTGAAGATCCTCCAAATTAGATCTAGATTAATTTTTGGAGAGGTGATAAAGAAGGAGAAGACCTCCTGATCCAACCTGAGTGGATACCGGTAGAGGCCAGGCGCTTGCGTGGCTAGATCCAGAATCTCAGGCAATCAGCACGATCATCAAAGGATAATCAGATTACCCAACATCAAGGTATAAATTAAATTAGATTTATTTTATTTTATTTTTATTCATTAAATCTATAAAATTAGATTTGAAACATATCAGATCTGATCTGGATGCATGAGAGAAATTTTTGAAATATCTCTCTTAATCCAATCAGAACTGAACGAACCTGATCCGAGAAATTAGGATTTTTCCTTCACTTCTACCTACAAAAAGGTAACGTATTCTGAACACATAGAGCACTAAAATAGTTTTACTATTGATTTTATTTTTATTTTCATATATGCATGCATATATAATACATTAGATCTTATAGCATGTGTTAGATATATGTGCCCTAGAAGTTAGAATTGGCTGACACTTATAATATACTTCTAGGGGCAAAATTATAATTTTGACTAATATCAATAAAATGGGTTATTTTCTATCACATATGTGTATTTAGTATTTGTGATACATCCTTTGAGTTAATGATAATGATAATTCATATTTTCAAGAGTTGAAAATTTAAGACATGAATAATCATTGTTAACTCATAAAATGCTCCCGACCATAGGACCATCACGAGGATGGTGATTGATCCAGAAGATTGGTGTACAATCGCTTCTCTTTAGTAGATGAGTCTTGAGTCTACGGTGTGGAGACACCGAGCGAGAGTACAGGTACTCATTAGAGAACGAGGGCACTGAGCGTGACCACCTTGAGTAGTCATTAGGGAGTCTACCTTCTCGTCAATGACTGACTCGATGCTGCAGTAGTGTGTCTGGTTCTTTGACCTGAGGTGCATCGATAGTTCACCTTGAGGGTGTTATAGTTTGACTACACCATTACTCGGATCTCCTAGCCATATGGAACCCTGAGGTGTATGTTGGCTATAGCATGTTCATTGTAGGAACTGGATGGCATCAAGATGGAATCTATCTACCTCGGTGGTAGAGGAGCAGCCCTATGATAATCATGAGAATCAAGTCCAGAAGTCCATGGCCATGGCAGAGTGAAATAATAGAAAGAGTTTCTATTTAGATTTTCACATCGAACTCGAATCGAATGATTACATCATATGATAGAGACTAGGGTTTGACGAGTTTACCTTAACCCTAATCTGATCGGGGCTCAAGATAGAAGAACTTAATCACACAGGTAGCTGCACCAAGAGGTTCACATTCAGCTCTGATGGGTTGCCACCATATACTGCTAGGTATCACTGGTGGATTTTGGGAGCAATTAGAATGATTTAGATGATCGATCATTCTAGCTGTTCGAATCAGAAGAGTTCTGATCCATCGAAAGGAGTTTCGATGATGTCGATGATAGAGATCATGACATATCTCATTACCATACAGAACTGAACCTAACTGGGTCACACAAACAAGGGTTTGAATCTGGTGATCATCAATTGAACTGATCTAGTTCAATTGATCTGAATGAGATTCAATTAGGTTCAAGGAAATCGTTGTAGCACTCGATTGAACCTAACGTTCTTCTTTTACTATCACAAATAAGTTGTCCTGACTGAGCCAAAGGAGTTTGTGCTCAATCAGAGGCCTTCATATGGTCTGACTGGAGGTTGTCCAAGTCAGAATAGGTTGTCTTATTTGTAAGACATTACCTGCCATTTTTGGTCACCTGCCATTTCTTGTTCTTTGATTTTGGTCAAAAGTCTACCTTTGACTGGTCAAACGTTGACCATTGACCCTTTGACTTTTGACCACATGTCATGCACCTATTGGAGAGCTGGTGGGGGCCTGTCCCCCTGCCAGAACCTGGCAAGGAGAAGGGCGCACGACAAGGGTGGCGTGAGCCCAAGTAGGAGGCGCCTAGGAGTCCTTGTTGGACAAGGACTCCACCTCCCTTTTGGATTCCAATCAGAGTTCTACTAAGAATCCAGTTTGACTGGTCTTAGGCGCCCTCTAAGGAGGAATC